>JAWZYT010001013.1:982500-1064358 GCA_034508575.1 Petrolisthes manimaculis | reverse complement strand
TCTCACTCCATACTTCTTTCTTTTCTCTCTCTCTCAAACACAAAGGTAAACAAATCAACAAAGCCAATGCAACACAAAGACAACACAACACAATAAAACAATAAGGACAACACAACAAAACAATAAAGAAAACAAATACACCACACAACAACACTCAAAACAATATGCACAATACAACACAACAACAACACATTACAAGTCCATATAATCAAGACCTACAACAATGCTTCCTGTCCCTGTCACCGGTCCAAGGTCTGATCACCAAATCAACGCTTAGCAACAGGACGGTATTTGCATCTCTGACGTGTTTGGCTGTCCTTTAGTCGCTTTGTGTGTGTATGTGTGTGTGTTTAAAGTGGAGGGGGTTAAGACGAGGTGAAGAGATAATAATAATAATAATAATAATGTGTGTGAAAGAGAGAGAATAAAACATAATAATAATCACATTAAATACATGTTCACACTTTTACAGATACAGTATTTACTTTCATATTTATAATTTCATATATTAGCTTAGTCTGACAACCCTCACTAAAAGTCCAGCTTCACACATTGTCTGGCTATAGCTACCCATTATTCCAGCTATTATTTTGAGTTTCTGCAGTAAATAATTACTACATAAACATGGACTCTTAATTACCTCAAATATTAGCTTCTGTCTGTTAATCTCTTATGCTTTCTTTCTATGTAAATAATTTTCATCAACACCTTGGTTGGTGGGTGAAGCAACATATATTCACCAATATATTTTTAAAAATGAATAAATATAAAATACTGTACTTGAAACACTTGTACCTTATCAACATCAAACATGTCATCATATCTCTTGTTATTTCTTCATCCTCCATCTTAAGGCTGACATCTAAAGCAACTTGAAGTGTATCATCTTACTACTCTTATCACCTTAAGGGATAGATTTCAGTGTTGGAAAATCTGGGAGCAACTGTATCCTCCAAACTATTCCAAGCAAACAATCTAACATAATTATTTTTTCTAATCTAGTCCAATTACCTGACATACCTGTACTTTGGAAGAATCAAGATCCTTTAATGTACCCAACGTGTACTACACCTTCAACTCAGTACATCAAAAAGAAACTAAAAATGAGCATGTTAGCACTTATCATCTTAATTTGGTACATTACTATAGTCTGTTCAAAACTTATGCTTAGATACTGTAGATAGAAATAGATAGATAGATAGATAGACAGATAAGAGATAGATAGAAATAGAGACAGATAGAGATAGATAGAAAGATATAGATATAAAGATATACAGTAGATAGAAATAGAGACAGATAGATAGAGGAAAATGAAACACAAGTTTTGAACAGAGTATAGTATTCATTACAGTGACAAGATGGACAGTAGAGTGAAGATTCATGGTGTGATGCCGGTCTTGGTGGTGATCCAGTCGACATAGTTGTATACGCGGGTGAACGTGTCTGGTGGACCGTCACCGCAGCTGGCGTACGACGTGATGCCATATGTCATGCCGTTCAAGTTCAGCGGACCACCGGAGTCACCCTGTAGGACCCGAAGCAGTGTGTTGGAGTAAGGATGAATTTGCACATCATACACACACACATTCTTTCACTGCCACAAATATATACTGTACTGTAAATACATCCATTCACACATACACAAGTAATGATATATGGTACATGAACATCAATATACTGTATATATGTACACCCAAAATCCCTTCCTCCTTCTCTCTCTCTTTCTATCTTATCTCTGTCTCTCCTCTGTCTATCTTTTCTCTGTCTCTCCTCTGGCTATCTTATCTCTGTCTCTCCTCCATTATACTCACATTACAGGTACCAGTGCCCTTAGAGCCATCGGTACACAACATGCCGTCAATGATCGTCAGTGGATAGCGGGTTTGGTGTGTCTTTGCCTCGCCACCAACACCAATAATAGTGTATGTGTTACACTCCTCGTTGGTGATCACAGTCGTCTCTATCTGTCTCAGTACATCCGACACCTCAGTCTCTGTAATGTTTGTTTATAAGAATTACTGCAATGGCTTCTTTTCATCTACCTTATACAAATTATTAGATTGATTGACTAACCAACTATCGTGTGTATTTTTATCCTGTTGATTTGTAAGATTGACTGATTATGACGCATATTTTCATCCTCTTATTTTTTTACATACCCTCACTACATCACACCCCAGAAAGAGATGCTAATACAGTACAATATCAAAAAATAAATTAAGAAGACCCATAATTATATAAAAAGCATCCCAGTAAGAGATGTTAATAGTGTAATGTCAAAAAGGAAAGTAAGGTGGAGAATAATTATAAAAAGTACCGCAGTAAGAGATGTTAATACAATATAGAATAGCCAAAAAGGAAGGTAAGATGGAGAGTAATGATAAATATTACCCCAGTAAGAGATGTTAAGACAGTTGTGTTAAAAAGGAAGGCACCAAAGTGTTATTATAATATGTACCCCAGTAAGACATTCCCCAGCCAGTAGCGATGAGAGTAGCTCCAATAGGGACGTCACTTGAGGGAAGCTTCACCGCCTGGATGTTGTCTGTGGAGGGAAGGAAGGGGAGGTAACACTCAGTAAGGCACATGGGATATACAACAAGTAAATTTCTGTATTGTGTTGTTTGTCAGTGACCAAGTAAGTATGTAAATCATTTAGTCAGTTTGAAAGGTAGCAAGGAGGTTAATTATTAGGTGACTAAATAAGCAGGTATGGAAGTTACTTACAGGATTATGTAAGTTAGCAGGCAAGTATGCAAGTTAATGATTATTTATGACGGTAAGAAAGTTAATTATTATGTACAGTTGGACATAGGAATTCGTGGTATATTCCACCCAGGTGTAATATGCTTATCCCTCTCTAGTTACCCGTAACTTTTGTCACTTATCGTCATCATCCCACATCATAGTTTTAGCCCCTGGTACTGTATATCTTTTTGGTCGCTAAGGAGTTTAAAACAGGAAAGAGCTGAGCACTTCCCACCTCTCAGCTGTACCACGAATTCCTGTGTCCAACTGTACATCATTAAGCAAGTTATTTAGAGGATTATATAAGTCAGGATGCAAGTATGTAAGTTAATTATTACATAAGTCAGTAAGCAAGGAGAAGGCTGACCCACCATTGAAAGTGACGGGTTCAGACAGCCTAACGAGAGCCAGGTCGTTGGCAAGGGTGATGGGGTTCCAGTCCTCGTGCCACATCACCTCAGCACTCCTCACCTTCACCTGTGTTGGCTCCTCCACCCGCCAGTTGTGTGCGCCAAGGATCACCTCCACAAATGGTGCACTGTAGAGAAATATTCATGAAAGACGTGTGTACTGGAAATATATATACAGTAGTACAAAAGTAGGTTGATGGTCTTCTATTTAAAATATGTTTTCATTTTATCTTATACTCTACAGAATAATAATATCAATGTTGAGGGAAGACACTTTAAACACTATGAGTTTTTACATCCACAACCAAAATACCTTTACAAATACCTCAAACAATCAATTACCACATGCATTATCAATACTAAAACATCTGCTAACCACACCACACAAATGACAAGTACAGTACAGTACAGTACAGGCATATGGACCCTTTCTCTCACCCGTCATCAACACAGTGAGCAGCGGTAAGGACCCATTCATTGGAGATGAGTGAACCACCACAATAGAAGCCACCATTGATAATAAGAGCCACCTGGTGAGGCCATGTATGGGGACGCGCCTCGGCACCATTAGTGATGCGCTCTGCAACATAAGGATCACATCTTACTATATTTATCCATCAAGTACTTCAGTACTGTATACTGTATGTTAGTACATTAAAAACTAATTGTACATGTTTGCTGTTTGTATATCCCTAATTTTGTTAATTCTATTTCTGACATGTTACATAAAATTATTTAAGACTTACAAAGTATGGTACGGTAGAGTAATATGTTATGAAGTTAAGATCTAAGGTATGTTATGAATTTCTCCTAACTGAGTTTACAGATATCATTATAGGTTTTTGTTTAATAGCACATACAAGGTGAAAATGTCGCCCCACTGCCTGATCCCACCCCTCTCCTGGTTATATATATACGGTACTATACTAACCTGACTTGTGTTGTGATGTATGAATGCGTGTGTGTCCAGGAGGAGATGCCACACCCACACCAAGCTGTCGAAAGGAGGAAAATTTTATACACATGAAATCATACATTCACACAAACTTCACATTCATCTCTGTAAATATTTTGTTTATTATAAAGCACATAACATTTCATGTACTGTATAATATGAAGCACATACTGTATAGTGTTGCTTTATTACCTGTTAAATGTTTAACACCATAAAACTCTGGTATCATAAAATCATTAAACTATTGTACAGTACAGTAGACTACTTATGAAAGATACGGTACTTACTACAGACACCACAAAACAGAAGCAGAGAATGAATCGAATCATCCTGGAATTAAAACAAAGCTCTCTCTCTCACTTCTATTCCATTATATAGCAAACAATACTACCACCACTATCACTAGAGAAAAAAATAGGCCTAATGCAAATATATGAAGGTGTGTGTAACTAGGGCACTCTTAATATAAAAGGGGCCTGAGAACAAACCATCTGTTACCATTACCATACAGTTGGCAAAAAAAGTATCGGAGTCACCCATACATTGAAATTAACTATAAGTATCCATAAGGGAGTTCCAATACAGGTCTTTTGTGCCGACTGTACATATTATATACCAATACCATACCTTTTATCTCACTCATAGAATTTGCTCATTACATAAAGTATAGTCCAAAGATTATTATTACCTTATAATTATGGTATTGCCCGGGTGACAAACCATACAACTTGGGTAGCCTAAATAGCATAAAGGTATACTGTAGGCCTACTGCATATTATTTTTAACGCAACCAATACGGTATACCACCTTAGGTTAACCAATAATTTACTGTAGGCCTACTATGCTTTTTTTTTTTTTTTTTTTTTTTTTTTTTTTTTTCTGTGTGTGTTATGCTGAGATCTGAATTTAGGGTAAACAGTATATGAATAAAAAATATATGACCAAACCCCCTTATGTTAACCAATAATTTACTACAGTATGTATTTTATTTTGTGTGTGTGTGTGTGTTCTGCTGAGAAGAACATTTCTAATTTTCTGACCTTCATTTTTAATTAGTTAGAAGTAATTTTTGTGTAATTTTTTTTTTTTTCTCATCACCATATAATTATCAGTAGTATGGTACCACACCATTGTATACACCATCAATGTTCTTGCATATCACCCATGATTATACATATGTCATTTTGATATATATCCAGTATATTGCCGATTTTAGCAGTGTTGCCACATCCTGCTAGGTCCCGGTAGTTTGCCCCGTTCAGGTCTCAGTAGTGTGCCCAGGTTAGGTCCCAGTAGTTTGCCCAGGTAGTCTGCTGTGGTCTAAGTTAGGTTAGATAAGGTCAGGTTAATATCAAATCAAAATGCCCCATTTAAATATACCCTATCTTGGAAATGGGCCATTTGCAGAGGAAATACAATAAGAAAGGAGAAAATAGTCTTAAAATGGTCTAAATAAGTGGGTAATGAAGGTAGAGTAATCGTACATAAAATCAGCGATTCTTTCAATATTTACCCATATCTGTACATTGAAAACTTAATAAAGTGATGATACTGTAATAATAATCTGTTCCTGGACATACATACCATACCGTACTTACAGTATTTTTCATTGCTTGGAGTTGATGTGGTTTTATTAGTGATATTTACAGTCAATGTGTTGTCATGTATCGTTCTTCATATCCATATTTATTATTTCAATCTCTCTTGGATTATACATATTCAAATTGGTGTTTGAATAGTTTGCCACACAACTTACAAAATTCCTTTTCTCACTTACTTTACAGGGTTGCCAACGCCATGTCCTGGGTTAGGTTAGATAGAGTGGCGTTATTCAACTCCTTTATCGCCCAATAATCTAGCCAACAGTGCCAACACCCATACTGGGGTTCACAGGGCCAGGCAGGCCACTTTTCAATGGATGCTGACTGTCGCTGATCTGCAGCAGACTGGTTACCGCCAGCTCACCAATGTTTCCTGGCCAGAAATCAATCCGATCATTAAATCAAATACACGTAGCCAATTATATGAAAGCACACGTACCATATTTCGTGACAGCCAGAAACAAATGGCGATTTTCAGTTTACCTTTCATTGGTGACTGTTGATCGAATGATCGATAGATATTGTTAATATAAATGACATCCCCCACACGGGCCACTTGGTGGTGGCAGCGATGTGACATTAGTCGCGTTTATGAAGGCCACAAACTTAAGACCGTCTCGAGGCTGATGCCCCCCAGTATACAACATTCCTCAGTGACTCTTAAAATTTAATAAATTTAATCAATAAGCAATATTTTACTAATTATATTTTAAATATATTGTGACCAATCATTATGTCTGTGTATTATACATTTTAATATTATATTCCGTGGGTGTCAACATCAGCCTCGTTTGAATCGTCCGTCGCCATTGTTTACATTTCATAACTAAGTGGCGAGAGCAGAAACTTATTTTTAGTGAATTTTAATTATAATGTGAATATATCGTTCTCTTTAAGACACTTGCTATTGCACTAACAAATGGAGAGTTAATGGCATAGAGTCACAAGGCAGACAATAAGTAAATAACGAGATAAAAACGTGCAAAACTTGACATGTGTTGAAATTTGTGGTAAGGCAGATAGTGTTACAGTAAATCAATGATATGTCCTGCCTTATTATAACAAAGTTCTCAGTCAAATAACACTTGTAGAATTAAATTAAGTTACAAGGACCGATTCGACTTGATATTTGAGGTTAATATAATACTATACTGGGCTGATAAATGTACACATACCTTATAATTGCAGGAAAATTACTATAGGCCTGCTCGTAGAATACCAGCCATCATGTCGTACTAATTAAATGATTAACCATCGTGTATTCCATCGTATGCAAGAATATCCGTAGTGTTGGTGATAACTATGGCGTGGTATCTGTACAGGTTCGATAGTAAAGTTAATTAATACCCATCGTACTTCACAATATCGTCATGTTACACAGAAATAGTGGTAATTGTTAAGGGGGAAGTGAAGTGTTGGTAAATCTGGAGTAACTGATTCCTCCAAACTATGCCATGCGACGAAACACCATTATTTTTGTTCATCTGGTCTTGTTTCCTGGCATACTTTGGAGGAATCAAGGTACTCCAATGTATCAAAAGTGAAAAATTATCCCCTAAGTGAAAGTGAAGTTTATCCTGCATACCTTCAAACCGATGCTATTTGATAATTGTAAATATATTCTGCTTCACCACACATCAGAAGGATATAATGGGTGAGGAATAAGGACCACTGTACCTGCACATCAAAAGGTAAGTTAAATAGTGTATTATGGTACAGTTATGATCAAAAGTCCTGGCTAAGGTGAATGAAACTCTATATATGTGGGCCATGGGAGTGGATATTATTAGCATATACTTTTGGTACATACATACATACATTAGAGTACTGTACCAGTATACCTTTGATTCCTCCTCCAAAGTATGTCAGGAAAGGAGAACATTTAAATATAAATAATGGTGAATTGTTGATTGGAATAATTTGTCTTAGATTTACCAACACATTAATATTCCTTAACGGCTTAACCAATATTACAGAGGGGATATACTTTAACTTTGCATAATTTTTCAAGACCGTTTGCCCTTTTCATTGAAGGTGTTGCAGGACTATTGAACATGACTGTACATTTTTTAAAGTAATAAGGAGTCTGTGATATTTCTGGTGAATTCTAGACTGAATTCTAGACAGACTGATTAATACTGACTGCCATGAACCAATTTTCTTCTGGTATTTATACAGGATACGGTACTAATTTCTATACCCTTAAATTTTCTGTCTCTTTCACAGGCTCCTTAATTGAATAATCATTTGAGATATTCTTTATTACATAGTCTGTGTCTCTTACTTCATACATGTACTGTAGAGTGTATTGTATAAATTGAATTTTATGTTTCCCAGCAAAAATTAAATGTTACTGTATTTGGGAGCAGGCTGTTGTTATAATCCTCAACTCCATATGTTAATTAATGTCTTTACAGGAGGAAAAACGGTAAGTTATATTTAACAGTAGTTTTTTAGAAGGAATTATGAGCCATTTGTATTGAATTGAAATATATATATAGGCTATCGGGTCGAGTCTGTGTTATAAAATTCTTACCGGGTAATAGACTCTTCATATGATTATCTTTTATCATTATGGTATTTCCCAAAAGTAGATAGTAGTCGTAAAATAATTATTGCACTAGGCCAACTTTATAAACCCCCCAAAGTAACTACGGCATCATGTTATCATCAGCAAGGTAAAGAAATATAAGCTACTCAGGCTATCTTTCCCTTGATCATAAATAGCCCAAGTATGCGTGGGAATTGTAACAGTGGCAATGCTGTTGGAGGTTCTAGTCAAGTTATGTATTCAGGAGACGTCTGGCAAGCGCATCGAATAAAAACATATCTAAATAAGTTCAACTATTTATCATTTTCATTAAAAGCCACATACTTAGCGCTTGATAATAAGGTCAAAGTGTTTAGATAGGTATACTGTATATGTTTTTTACTAGATCTTTATATTATAATTGGCCTGTAGGTGTAGAAATGATGGGAAAATTTTCAAAGTGTCGTCTGTTCCCATACCCCATCTCGATTTTTTTTGCCTTGTCAATAGATTATTTGTTTATTATTTACTATTCTATAATTTTTCATTCGGCTCGTACCTCGTGTGTTTGAATCCCACCATTAGGTCCCCAATACATAGATCCCTTTTCAGTGGACGGTGGCTGCCACTGTTTGGTGGTGGGATGCTGTCAACACCCGCACACGGACCACTTTTTAGTAGCAGCCACATGTGTTTCATTAATCGTCACGAAACAGTGGCTGAAAAGTGGACCGTGTGGAGATGGGGAGCTCGGATTTATGTTCCCCTCTTTAATCTTTTGAGTTGGATCTTAGGAAAATTAAGGGTTACAATAATACAGACACAGTTTATTTCAATAGGGCATCCCCAGAACATGAAACCATGGATAAAGGATAAGGTGATAAAAAAAGATACTGGCGATCTTTGTCTGCATCGCGACGTTCATGTATTCATTTAATTTTATGTTCTGTGATTTCGATCTGATGGGACACCCTGTAGATAGTTATCGTTACCTACAAAAACAGAATAATAAACAGCAAATAATAAATATAAATTAGAAATCACACAGACTAGGCTTTACCACATGGAATTAGGCCTTTTTTGGTATTGGTTTACCATGGACATTACAAAACTCTACCGTATTAATAAATTACAACAGGTGATGAAATAAAATTAATAGAGGGAATGTTATTTTCTCTTACAACTAATTTTGATGTTACTTGCGGTATGGCCCTACTACTTACGAAACTATTTATTTATAATTTTAGTCTAACATTACCATTAATCAATTCTCTCTCTCTCTCTCTCTCTCTCTCTCTCTCTCTCTCTCTCTCTCTCTCTCTCTCTCTCTCTCTCTCTCAAACACTTAACTAGGCTATGACAACGCATCCCAATATTGTTACAAACACCACAACACATAACTACACACCTGATAATTATAAGTTTGTATAATATTACGAGTACAAACAGCATACAGTACATGACTATTACTCTATAATAATAAAGATTTGCTACTACCGACTATTTACCAATGAATAGGTCCTCTACTCGTGTCTATAAATTACAATCCATTATTATTATTATTATTATTATTATTATACCTGGCAAAATTATAGCGGCAAACTACATATGATATTGTTATGAATCAAGTGTAGTCTAAGTATAAATAAATTACAATAATTTGCTTATAAGGAAGGACTAGATTTGTTTTAGTGTTAGGCTATGATTATGCAAGGAAACTTAACGCAAGCATGGGTTACGAAATGTATGGTACCCGGTATCATGGTATGTACGATTCATGGATGTATTAAAAGGATACGATGACTCAATTACAATGCATGCAGGGAGTCATCGTAAACCTCTAGCCATCGTGATCGTACGTCTCTTCCATGAGCCTATACGATAACCATAAAACGATACCGTAGTCATTATTATAAATTGCCATATTTCAGGTTTGTATTTTTAAGGACCCTGTGATCGTGTATGAAAATTAGAGGCTTCTGTTGATTCCTCCTGACTAGATTAGGCTATGCCAAGAAACAAACTCCTTCCATATTGGTGGTGTTTCGTGGCAATATTTGAAGGACTCATTTACAGTTCCTTCAATTTTCTGACTACATCACAGGGTCCCTTAAATTAATTGAACATTGAATTAGCCTAAAGGGGGAAGTACAGAGTTGGTAAATCTGGAGTAACCGATTCTTCCAAACTATTCCAAGCAACAAAACACCATTATAAATGTTCATCTGGTCCTGTTTTCTGGCATACTTTGGAGGAATCAAGGCACTCCAACGTAACAAAAGTGAAAAATTACCCCCCTTAAATTACTTGCACATTGAATTAACTAACGGGAGATTTTCGTGTTGGATAATAATTGGAGGAAGATTTCTGTTGAGTCCTCCTAACTATACCACGAAACAGATCCTTATTAGTATCTATTGAAGGTGTCTGTTTCCTGGCATAGTTAAGAGGAATCAATTGCCTTCCAACAAGAGAATCTATCCTTAACATACACACATACACACACTCGTACAATTATGTGCATATTGGTTTGTGTTACATCTATCTGGTTTTTGTCTATTTGTTTTCATTACATTTGGCCAATTTACTGGTAATGATGTATTTGATTTTTATTGCATAGACCTTCGACATTTATTCATTTCTTATCATCATTGGTCGAATGATAAAGAAGTTGTTATTATTATTATTATTATTATTATTATGTTGAAGCCACAGTGATGATAACAGTAGCCTAGTGTTTGGACATCACATATCTATCTATTGTCAGTGTACTCATAATTCTATATCTACCGTATCTATACTTAATTTTCTTTGGAATACTTAATTGTCTTTGAGCGAGGAAATTGGACAATATACATATCTTAATTAACATTACCCAGTTCCTTATTATGTACGAACACCCAACGTTGGACAAAAATATGTATGTTGTTAACAATATTTACACTCCTGTATCGATGACTAACTTCCCTTCATCTTCGGTAGAATCAGAATCACTGGAGATTAGATCGTGAAACCTCCAAGAGAATCCCACACCACCACCACCACCAATACTACTACTACTACTACTACTGTTATGACTACCACTACTTGTGTTTATAATATTATCTACCTGTTGCTGAGTACTGGTGCCGGAACTATTATAGCCTAATGTTGTTTTGCTTGCTCTTGTTTCTTCAGCCTTTCCTCCTCCACTTTTTCTCTCATTGCTTTTCCCTCTGTTGCCCTCACTTTCCCCTCCTCCTCCCCCTCCTCCTCGTCTCTCCCCCTCACTCTCTCCTCCTCCTTGTCTTCTCTCATTTTCACTACCCACTTGAGATCTATTGTGGTTTATCCCTCTCCTGTTTTTCCTGACTAGTGCCTTCATGGCCAATTTAATGGAGTTCTTTTGCATCAACAGCCTAATAATATCCTTCTTCAGATTATCATACACTTCCCCGTTGCTGGTATGATGGTGTTCCTCTGGTCGTGGTGTTGCTGAAGCTGGAATTCTGTGCAAAAGGTCGAGTAGGTCAGTGACGGGTTTAGACTGATGTATATTGTTTACAGGTACCGTTCGAGTGTCTCCTAGTAACCCCCCAGCAACCTTTAACGTTTCCCGGGCTTTTTTGAGATTATACACGGTGTAGAAATCCAGTTGGTGCATATTACTTGGCCCTGATGATGTTAATGATGATAATGATGGTGGTAGTGGTAGTGATGGATGAGGTGGATGCTGGGTTGTTGTTGTTGTTGTTGATGATGGTGGTGGTAGTGGTAGTGATGGATGAGGTGGATGCAGGATTGTTGGTGGATGCTTTATTGTTGATGATGATGATGGTGGTGGTAGTGGTAGTGATGGATGAGGTGGATGCAGGATTGTTGATGGTGGTGGTGGTGGATGAGGTGGATGCAGGATTGATGATGGTGGTAGTGGTGGATGAGGTGGATGCTGGGTAGTTGTGTTGTGTTGGTGGGAATTCGTACAATAACACGGGCACGAAGATTGATATGAGTTATTACAGGCATAGATATTTTCATTTAGGTTCGTGTTCGGCTGATTGTTGACATTGGCGTGACGACCATGATCATCCTTCATGTTATCAACGGAGCATTCTGGTTTATTGCAGTTTCCCATTACTTCGTTAGTGATTTCCCGCCTTCCAGATTCTTGATAATGACTGTCCTCCCTTCCATGATAACTATTTGAGGTGGATAACTCATCATTATTCTCGGTTTTCACAACATTGGCTACATTTTCACTGGGTAGTTTAGGCGCCGTGTTGTTGTCACCTAAACATACGTCTTGTTTACCCTGGCGTTTCATCCTCTTCCTCTCTTTTCTATCGTTGTCGTCGTCTGCATTTCCCTCCTCACGAGAGTTATCATTTCCTTTCAAAGTGCCTTGGCTTTTGGGAATCAATTTACGCCTTGATGATTTGTCTTTGCTCCTAGTTTTGCAGTCTTGAAATTCCCCGTCTGTATAATCTAGTTTACGCTTGTTATTCACGTTTGTATTGACTGGTGCCGTTGATTCCAGCAGAGAACCACCACCGTCACCACCAATCACCGACGCATTCAAAACACCGGTGTCATTCAGAGATGATTTGGAACTATAGTTAATCATCTCAGTTCGACTAACATCACCTGCTGAATACACCGTAGGTTTGGTGTCCGGTAACGCATCGTGTGTAGTGTATTTACCTGCTTGATCTTCCCTACTCCTCCTACTGCTACTGCTGCTGCTTACCCCTTCCTCTTCCTCCTCCTCCTCCTCCTCCTCCTCCTGCTTAATGACAACACCACCACCACTACCACCAGCAGCAGCAGCAGCAGAAGTAGTCGTTGTCATAGAGGCGAGGGTACCCGAACTTTGGTGTATCATGTGACGGACTAAGCGCAGGGAATCCTCCAAGTCCCTCTCGATTTTCCTCTTGAGTTGCATTGTGTGGAGTGGTAGAGAGATGGTGGTGGGTTGGAGGGGGTTGGTGGTGGTAGTAGTGAGGGGGAGGGAGATGGTGGTGGGTTGGTGGGGGTTGGTGGTAGTGAGTGGGAGGGAGATGGTGGTGGGTTGGAGGGGGTTGGTGGTAGTAGTGGTGAGGGGGAGAGATATAGTAGTGGGTTGGAGTGGGAGAGAGATGGTGGTGGGTTGGTGGGGGTTGGTGATGGTGAGGGGGAGAGAGATAGTGGTGGGTTGGTGGTGGGAGTTGATGGTGGTGAGGGGGAGGGAGATGGTAGTGGGTTGGAGGGGGGTGTTTGTGGTAGTGAGGGGGAGAGAGATGGTAGTGGGTTGGAGGGGGGTGTTTGTGGTAGTGAGGGGGAGAGAGATGGTAGTGGGTTGGAGGGGATTGGTGGTGGTAGTGGTTAGGGGGAGAGAGAAGGGTGTAGTAGAAACAGCAGAGGCCATCAGTTTCCTAAGCAGAGTGGGATTTGAAAACACTGAGTCAGAGGGCTTTCCCCCCACCGTGACGCATCCCTCTGAACTGGCACAATGATGTTGATTTAGGCACGTCGTCAGCGTCGTAGATAAAGAATTCCCGCCATTTCCCGCCCCAGACGCTAGAGAATTCCCGCCATTTCCCGCCCCAGACGCTAGAGAATTCCCGCCATTTCCCGCCGCTGACACTAGAGGGTTCCCGCCATTTCCCCGACCCGCCACCACCACTTGGGGTTTTAAGTCAGCTTGGTCAGCATTTGCCAGGGGCTTCCTCTGGTGGGAGTGGAGGAGAAGGAGGAGGGGGGGAGCAGTAGGGTCTGAGTCAGCACCACCCACGGCAGCTGACACGCACGGCTGGAGGTTTGTGGTGGGGGTTGGGGGATGAGGGACACCACCACCACCACTAGTCTCTGATGCTGAGGTGGTCGAGGCTAGAAGGTAAACATTATATCAGTGAAGTATGATATGTATTCAATTCACACAACTCATGTATATATTATGTCATTTATAGTAGATACATTTTATATACAGTATATATATATATATCCTAGAATACTTTGAAGGAATGAAAGAAAATTATATAATTCCTTTAAGTTTGAATATGCTATGGAATTTGACCTCGAACACTTTAGCTTTTAGGTCGCCTCCACCCCCCACAAGAATCTAATAATATTAAATATATAGGTAAACAAAATAAAGTAATCCAGTCAGTGACACGGCTTACCAGCAAAATAATAATAATAATGATAATAATAACAACAATAGTAATACAAACATGAGTGCATACCGGTACTAGCTGAACAACATTATGTATACTCACCAGGATGATGTGTTGTTGATGTTGATGATATTGCACTGAACGCGGACTTAAACCCTTGACCATACTGTCCTTCATCATAACCACAACCATCAATCTCTTTCCTCTCCTGCTTTTCGTTCTCATCATCTTCCATTTCTACCTTCTCCCTCTTTCTGCTGAGCTTGGTTATTCTGAGGTTTGACATAATCTTCCTACTATTACTGCTTTCTCTGCTGTTGCTTCTTGTTGTGCCTGTTGTTGCTGTTGTTGGTTGTTGTTGTTGTTGTTGTTGTTGTTCTCTCGTCCACAGTTCCTCTATTGGTACCAGAGTGGGCATCGTGGGTAGTGTTGTGGTGGTAGTGAGGGGTATTGGGGTACCTAGTGGTGGTGGTGGTGGTGGTAGTTGTTGTTGGGTACCTAGAGAGAGTTGTTGTTGCTGTTGTTGTTGTTGGGTACTGAGGTGGGTACTACTAATGGGTAACTGGTGGGTACCGAGATGGGTATTCATAGGGAGGTGTTGGGTAGTTAAAAGTGACGACGGTGAACCCTGTAAACGCATCCTCTTTTTCAACGGGGCACTGTTGTTGTTGTTGCTGCTGCTGATGTCGTCTTTGATGAGGAGGTTGAGGAGGTGTGATGGAAAGGAAGAAGGAAGGGACGAGGGGGAAAAGAGAGAGAGGGATGAAGGGGTGTCCGGAGGGGTGGCAGTGGGCAGGGTGTGGGCAGGAGAAGGGGGTAGGGAACACGTAGAAGGGGCAGCAGGAGGAGGAATGACAGGAGTACTAGTAGGGGCGTGGTGTAACAAGGGACTGTCATCATTCGTATAGTTTGGTCTAGAGAGAGCCTGGGTAGATGTGTACTGGCACTTCTGACACGTCACTTTAACCTGTGTGTGTGTAAGAGAGAGAGAGAGAGAGAGAGAGAGAGAGAGAGAGAGAGAGAGAGAGAGAGAGAGAGAGAGAGAATTAAGATATTGAGAGTTAATTTATAATAATGTCACATCATATTTTTTATTTACATAGCTAGACTACCTACTTTCTTTTTACATAGATAGACTTACTCAAACATTATTTATCACATTTTCCTTTCTCCCAATATCTAATACATTACGCTTCATTAATAAAAAACAAAAAAATATATATACATAGCTATAAAGGTAGATAAACATATAGGCCTACGTGACCCAACCGACTGACCTGAGTAACTGCAGCGAGTTGAGTTGAGATGGTGCCTGTGAAATAGAGTGAGTTTGGGTAAGCACAAGCCAGACACCTCGTACACTGTCTTAGGAACACAGCCAGTCCATGTATGTCAACAAGCTGGTGTCTTGAACTGGCCCTTACTGCTGAGGCTGATGTGGTTGACCCTCCTCCTCCACCTCCTCCTCGACCCCCTCCTCCACCTGCTGAACCTCCACCTCCTCCTCCACCTCCTCCTCGACCCCCTCCTCCTCCACCTCCTCCTCCTCCTCCTCCTCCTCCTCCTCCTCCTCCTCCTCCTCGTCGACCCCCTCCTCCTCCTCCTCCTCTTTCTCCTGGTGAGGTATTTGTTATTGTGTTGTCTACCTCTCCTGTTTCTCTTTTTCCTCCTCCTTCTGTTTTTCCTCCTTCTCCTGGTGATGTATTTGTTGTTGTGTTTTCAACTTCTTCTGTTCCCTTTCCTCCTCCTCCTCCTCCTCCTCCTCCTCCTCCTCCTCCTCCTCCTCCTCCTCCTCCTCCTCCTCCTCCTCCTCCTCCTCCTCCTCCTCCTCCTCCTCCTTTCTCTGTTGTTATTGTGCTTTCTCCTCTTGTTCCCCTTTTATCTTCTTCTCCACCTGTTCTCTCGGTCTTTGTTTTTGTGTTTCCTTCTGTTTCTGCTACTTCTTTTTTTACTTTTACAGCTTGTCCTCTTTCTCCCCCTCCTTCCTTTTTCTCTCCTGTTGCTACGCTTTCCATCTCTCCTCTTCTTCCCTTTCTTCCATCAATTCTTTCTTTTCCTTCATCCTCTCTCTCCTTTTCTGCTAGTGCTTCTCTATCTTTCTCTCCTCCTAGTCCTCCCATTTTCTTCCCATCGTCTGTTTTCTCTCTTCCATCTTTACTAACTTTCCCTACGCCTTCCTCCGTCTCCTCTTCCACTCCCTCTCTCCTTCCTTCCGTTTTATCTCTCTCTGGTCTTCTTTTCCTCTTCCCTCGTCTTGTGTCCTCTGTTTCTTTAATTGGTTTTGGGTTTAGGTCTTTGCTTCCAACATTACCACCGATACCAACACCACTTTCACCACCACCATTACCAACACCATCACCATCACCATCACCACCAACAACAACAACACCTCCAGACAGACTTCTTGAAACTACATCACCATTAAACAAACCTTCACCAACATCATCATCATCATCATCACCATCTACCATCATCACACCAGAGTTTTCTTCTACTTCTTCTTGTTCAATCTTCACACCACCAACACCAACAACACCACCAACACCAACACCAGCCACCCCCAAGTTCTCCTCAAAAGCAGTCACGATATCCCCTCTCATTGCTTGACATCCACGACTGGCTACATAACTCTGCTGGCGTTGGAGGTGTTGTTGTTGTTGTTGTTGTTGGGTTCTCATATCCACAACTTTTTCGTCACCAACAGAACCAGATATTTTCAGATTAATGCCCAGGTTGTCGTTGCTTTCTTCTGTTTTAATATCAAGTTCAGATATTTTCAGATTAATGCCCAGGTTATCGTTGCTTTCTTCTGTTTTAATATCAAGTTCAGATATTTTCAGATCAATGCCGAGGTTGTCGTTGCTTTCTTCTGTTTTAATATCAAGTCCACTGGCATTAGAATGATCAAGATTAATACCAGCTGTAGAATGATCAATATTAATACCACCACTAGAATTTTGAAGAGCCACACCACCACTAATTTTTTCTTGAACATTAATACCACTAACAACACCAACACCAACACCACCAGTAGTAGTAGTAGTAGTAGTAGTAGTAGTAGTAGTAGTAGTAGTAGTAGTAGTAGTAGTAGATTTTTCAACAACACCATCGCTACTATTCCAATTTTCAAGATTTTCAACAACAGAAGAAGAAGGTTTTTTGACAAGATTAAGAGCACCTTCCTCACTCGTTTCAAAACCTCGTATGGTAGTGTCTGGGAATGGAAATATATAGGGTAGTACTTGTGATAGTAGTGGTAGTGTTGGTGGTAGTGGCTGTAGTGGTGGTAGCTGTGTTTGCAATGTTTGTGGTAGTGGTAATGGTAGTGCTTGTGGTAGCTGTGTTGTTTGTAATGTCTGTGGTGGTAGTGGTAATGGTAGTGCTTGTGGTAGCTGTGTTTGCAATGTCTGTGGTAGTGGTAATGGTAGTGTTTGAATCAACGGTAGCAGCGGTGGTGGTGATAATGGTTGTAGTGGTGGTAGTGGTTGTGGTTGTGGTAGTGGTTGTGGTGTTGGTTGGATTTCCAGGGTAGTAGAGTCCCCTATGAAAGTCCCTCTACCCCTCCTTATCATCATCATCATTAAATTTTCCACAGTAGTAGCAGTAGTAGTAACATCAGCAGTAGTAGTAGTAGTAGTAGTAGTAGTAGCATTATCCTTCTCTTGTAAATTTAAGTTATAGGCTCGTTTCCCTCTTTTGTTTACTTTTTTGCATGTCGCTCTAGTTTCGTAAGGACTGGTGTATTTCCCTCGAGATTCGTGGTTATTCGTCCGTGATACTCCTCTCTTGCTGTCTCTAGATTCGTGAGTGTTCGTCAGTGTCTCCTCTTTCGTCCTTTCGTGTAGATTGTGAGGCGCTTTTCGTGGCGTTCCCGTAGTCGTTTTGGCGCCATTATTTTCGTGATGGTTAGTGTATGGTCTTTTATTTTTGGAGTTGTGGTTTTGGTTGTGGTTGTGGTTTTGGTTGTGGTTTTGGATGTGAAGATTATTATTGTAGGAGGCTCGTTTCCCACCATCAGCTGTACTAGCGTCGTGGTGATGGTGACGGTGAAAGTCGTGCGTGACGTACCCGTAATCTGCTACTGCTGGGTGCCTCCTTATTACGTCTTTTTTCCCTGCAGCTGCGTCGTCGTTGTTGTTGTCGTTCACCATCGTCGTCGCTTGAAGGTTGACGTAGGTTCCTTTCGTGCCGTCACTCAACACGACGTCAAAGCAGCCGTTCGTTGTCATGGCTACGTTTTTTCTTAAGTGAACGGGGACATAGGACATGTTTGTTTATAAGGGGAAATATTACGGGACTAGATATAGTAGTAGTAGTAGTAGTAGTGGTGGTAGTAGTTGTAATAGTTGCTGTTGTTGTGGTACCGTAGTATTGGTAGTGGTAGTAGGAATAGTAATAGTAGTTGTGGTAGTTATTGTTGTATATAAATAGTTGCTGTTGTTTTGGTAGTACTGGTAGTTGTAGCAGTAGTAGTAGGTCTAGTTGTACTATTTTCCTGACCCTTGATCTGTAGAGAGAGATAAATATAAAAGATAGGTATAGGTAGATAATGGTAGATAACTATATATTGGGTAGATAGATGGATAGATAATTAGGTGAAAGATCAGATCGATTGAATGTAAAAAAAATGAGAGAGAGAGAGAGAGAGAGAGAGAGAGAGAGAGAGAGAGAGAGAGAGAGAGAGTTATAAATTTTGCTTACATCAACACAGCACTGATAAAATATGATTAACTAACACACTAAACAAGATATGTATTTGTAGGAACTTAATTTCACTTACAAAATTAATTACATACCAAGTTCTCAAAATTAATAACAGATAACCAACCCCATATTAATTGCCTCACTTACCTTCCAATTATATAAAGTGTTTAAAGGTTTAATATATAATTTCGTCACTTGCATGCATTAATTGCTTTATTTTCATTATATTTTTACACTGAACGGAACTTTATATAATATTTTCACTTGTTGACACTACCAGTTCTCACAATAATTTACAGTCAGTATTTTTTTTTCTTTCAGTACGTTAGACCTACATTATTTTGTGTATAAAGATTTTTTTTTCTTCACGAGTCATTACATTTTCACACAGGGTAAAATGATTAATGTCCACTTGAACACTCATTTCGACTTGGTTTGTTTGTTATTATTATTGACTTGCAAGACGCGATAGAGTTTTAGCGATCACCTGCATGCAAGTATTTTAAATATTATAATACACACGTTACCCACCAGACGACAACAACAACAACAACCACACACACAGATAAAGCTACTATTAGTTTACGTATACACTTATAGCATCCACCCCAACACACACACACACACACACACGTAACTAAAAGAAGGAACCAGAGAGCGAGACTGACCAACCCTGATCACACCACATATCAGTACTACACCACACAGACCAACCCAGGCAGACAGGCAAGGAAGCAGGACCAGGGAGGGAGGGAGGGAGGGAAGGGGAGATGGTATGAAGGAGGGAGGGAGGGTACGGGAGATGGAAGGAGGGTGGGAAGGTTGGGGAGATGGTATGAGGGAGGGAGGGAAGGTTGGGGAGATGGAAGGAGGGTGGGAAGGTTGGGGTGATGGTATGACGGAGGGAGGGAAGGGGAGATGGAAGGAGGGAGGGAGGGAGGGAAGGGGACATGGAAGGAGGGAGAGAGAGACAGGGAGGGAAGGAGGTAAGGGGAGATCCAAGCCAGCCACATCTCATCCTAGTGCCAGCAATCGTTGGCAATGGAAATTATTATATGTTTTCCCAGACACACACATCCTTCTTCACTCACCGTTAGTCTTGGAAAACATGAATTGAGCAGTATATGTAATTGGAGAAGCTATAATAAAGTGTATCTACCTCGGTAATAATAGACGATGGAAGATATTGATTAGCGTGAGTCATCGTACATCAGTCACACCTAAGAGTGCTGACGGGACGGAACTGCAACTCGACCCAGTCAGCATTGGCGTCGAGACTATATGGAACAAATTTCTTTCCTTTCGTTCTTTGGGATGAGACGTTTCTCACATAGTTTCACACTTTTTCCCCGCCCCCTCCCCCTCACACACTCTCACTCACACAAGAATTCACCCGGTATGTTTTTTTTATTCATTTATATATATTTTTTTTCCGAGGCGGTGTTTATTATTTACGCGCCAAAACTGCCCATGTCTGTCTGAGTTTGGACGGGAAAAAACTTGGAGATTTGGATTTTGTTTTAGTTTAGTTTGAGTTAGTGAAGTGGGCTGGACTAACCCAAGTAGAAGTTTGTCCTATTTTTTTTGTGTACTATGGGTATTTGTATAAAAGACAAGACGAGCGTTATCAGTCCGTGTTATTTACGCGCCAAAAATCGCCCTAAGCCGAGTTGGGCCATGACCGAAAGCGACCAAGGATTTGTTTTGTTTTGGTTTGACAGAGCGACGTGTTGGCTGAGAGAGAGAGAGAGAGAGAGTGTGTTGGGGATATTTTTTCGTGCGTGTGCGTGTGCTTTTAGGTGTGTGTGTGTGTGTGTGTGTGGTTTTTTATATATACGGGTATATATATAAGGGTTGAATAATGCAAAGTTGCGATAATGAAGATTCTGGGAGGAGAATGCCCGCGTCAGCAAGGAAGGAAGGAAGGAGGGAAGGAGGGGTGGGCGATAGTTGATGGTGGCAGAGAGAGAGAGAGAGAGAGAGAGAGAGAGAGAGAGAGAGAGAGAGAGAGAGAGAGAGAGTGAGAGGTAAAAAAAATTGAGGAAAAGAGATGAAGGAGACAAGGGAAAGAATAGAAAAAAAATGATAAAAAAGAGGAGGAAAGAGGTGGGGAAGGAGAGAGAGAAGGAGATAATTTAAGGAAGAAAGGAGAAAGGAGTAGGAAGATGAGAGGGAGAAAATGGAGTAAAAGAAAATGAGGAGGAAAGAGGAGATTGAAGAGATAGGATGGAATAATGAAGAACAAGAAGAGAGAGAGAGAGAGAGAGAGAGAGAGAGAGAGAGAGAGAGAGAGGGCCGAAACTGGACATGGAAAGGGAGAGAAAAAGGAGTGAAGAAATATTATTATTATTATTATTATTATTATTATTGAGAGGGAATTGAGTGGTGATACATTCTAGAGTAGAGTGGAGAGAATGAGAAGGGAAGTGGGGAGGAAAGAGGGAAAAGAAAATAGGGGAGTGGGAGGGGAAGAGAAGAGGGAGAGGGAGGGAAATGGGAGTGGGATGTAAAAGAGGAGAATGAGAGAGAGAGAGAGAGAGAGAGAGAGAGAGAGAGAGAGAGAGAGAGAGAGAGAAAAGAGACTAGGGGAGGGAGTGGAGAGGGGAATGAGAGGGAGTGAAAGGACTGGAGTGGGGCCAGAAATTCACGGATCATAAAATCAGGAGGGAGAGAGGAACAGGTGAGAGAGAGAGAGAGAGAGAGAGAGAGAGAGAGAGAGAGAGAGAGAGAGAGAGAGAGAGAGAGAGAGAGAGAGAGAGAGAGAGAGAGAACCCCCCCCCCCCATCTCCTAACATACCCTCTCCTTCTTAACACTTTCTCCTTTTATTCTAACATAATAATAGTAATAATAAAATAAAAATAATAATAATGATCAAAATAATAAAAATAAAAATAATAATAGTAATAATGATAATAACAGCAATGAAAATAATGATAATAATAATAGCAGTAGTAATAATAATAATAGTAATAATGATAACTAATAATAAGTAATAATAATAATAAGTAATAATAATAATAATAATAACAATAATAATAGTAATAATAATAATAATAATAATAATAATAATAATAATAATAATATATATAGTAATTAATATGATGTATGAGGTGTATAACAATTATTATTAAAGGTTAATTAATTACTCTCTTGATTAATAGTGGGTGATTAATTTCTCTATCCTTGTCTCCATCCCTCCTCTCTCTCTCCTCCCTCCTCTCCCTCCCTCCTCTCCCTCCTCCATCCCTCTTATTTCTTTCTCCCTCCTCCATCCCTCTTATTTCTTTCTCCCTCCTCCCTCCTCTCCCTTCTCCATCCCTCTTATTTCTTTCTCCCTCCTCCATCCCTCTTATTTCTTTCTCCCTCCTCCCTCCTCTCCCTTCTCCATCCCTCTTATTTCTTTCTCCCTCCTCCCTCCTTCTCTCCATCCCTCCTCCATCCATTACCCCTCTTATTTCTTTCTCTTTTCTTCTTTCCTATCCCTCCCTCCTCCTTCTATTACCCCTCTTTATTCCTTTCTCCCTCCTCCCTCCTTCTCTCCATCCCTCCTCCATCCATTATCCCTCTTATTTCTTTCTCTTTTCTCCTCTCCTATCCCTCCCTCCACCTTCTATTACCCCTCTTTATTCCTTTCTCTCTTCCTCTCTTCCCCCCTCTCTCCCTGTCTCTTCATTTATCCCCCTTTCCTTTTTGTCCCTTTCGTCTCCCTCTCCCTCTTCTCTTTGCTTACCTCTCCCTTTCCCTTTCCTTTCCTCCCATCATATCCTTTCTCCTCTCTGTTTCCTTTTTCTCCCCCTTTCCCTCTCTCCTTTCTACCTTTTCCTTCACTCCCTTTCCCCCCATCTCCTCCTTTCTCCTTTATATTTCCCTTCTCCCCCCTTCCCCCCGTTCCCCCCTCCCCCCCCTCCGTTTTCTCTGCTGCTGACGGAGGGCGCTGACTCGGCCGCCTTAATCTAGTCAGCCAGAGGGCCCCCTTCTTGCTGACTCGGAGGGGGGAGGAAGGGGAGAGGGGGGAAGAGAAGGGGGGAAGGGGGAAGAGAAGGGGGGGGAGCGGTGGAATTGTGGAGAAGGAACAGATTTGGCGTACACACACAGACAGAGAAAGAGAGAGACACACACACAAAGACACACACACACACACACACACATATACACGCAGAAAGAGAGAGAGAGAGAGACACACACACACACATATACACGCAGAAAGAGAGAGAGACACACACACACATATACACGCAGAAAGAGAGAGAGACATACACACACACAGAAAGAGAGACACACTCACACACACACAGAAAGAGAGAGACACACTCACACACACACAGAAAGAGAGAGACACACACACACAGAAAGAGAGAGACACACAGACACACAGAAAGAGAGAGACACACAGAAATAGAGAGACACACACACAGAAATAGAGAGAGACACACACACTTGCAGAGAAATACACACAAAAAAAAACACACACACACATGCACACAAGTAGCCAATACAGGTGTACACTTGTATAATCATACGTGTACTAACAAACACACAAACACACAAACATACATACCAGATATATAAATTCACAAACACACAGACATACAAACATACATGCCAGATATATAAACACACAAACACACAAACATACTTACCAGATATATATATACACAAACACACAAACATACATACCAGATATATACATAAAATACATACGATATTCCACTCATACTTGATTACATATTCTGTATACTTATATATGCATAAATATATACATATAGAATATTTACACCTTCATGAATACATGTTATACAAACACATACACACACGTATATGTATATAGAGAAATATATATGTTTTCATTCATATATACATACATACAGAGAGAGAGAGAGAGAGAGAGAGAGAGAGAGAGAGAGGATAGGGTGAAAATAATATAATAGAGTTGAAAAGGAGAGAGAGAGAGAGAGAGAGAGAGAGAGAGAGAGAGAGAGAATAGGATGAAACTAATAAGAGGAAGGTATAGACAAAAACGAGAAAGAGAGTGAGAGAGAGAGAAAGAAAGAGGGAGAGAATAGGATGAGAGAGAGAAAGAGAGAGAAGTAACAAAGAGTGATAGCAAGACTCAGCAATTAGAGTGTTGGGTCAGCGGTTTAGAGAGAGAGATAGAGAGAGGGAGGGTGGGGGGAGAGGGAGGTAGAGATAGAGGGAGGGTGGGGGGAGAGGGAGGTAATAAGAGTGAGTGTTTGGGGAGAAGGGAGGGAGGGAGTGAAGGGGGGGAGAGAGGGAGGGAGTGAAGGGGGGAGAGAGAGAGAGAGAGAGAGAGAGAGAGAGAGAGAGAGAGAGAGAGAGAGAGAGAGAGAGAGAGATAGGTGCTAAAAATTATGTGCTTCCTAGCTAGAACACACACACACATACGAAGAGAGAGAGAGAGAGAGAGAGAGAGTTGCTAGACATTATGTGCTTCCTAGCTAGAACACACACACATACGAAGAGAGAGAGAGAGAGAGAGAGAGAGAGAGAGAGTCAGCAGTGAGGGTGATGGGTCAGCGGTCTGGAGGAAAGGGAGGAGATAAATAAAGAAGAGAGAGAGAGAGAAGAGAGAGTAGAAAGAAGAAAGGGAAGGAAAGGAAAAGATGGAGAGATAGAGGAAGAATGGTAGTGTGAGAGAAAAAGAGAGAATAGAGAGTAGAAAGAAGAAAGGGAAAGAGAGAGACAGAAAGATAAATGGAGAGAGAGAGAATAAACAGTAGAAAGAAAAAAGGGAAAGAAAAAGATGGAGAGAGAGAGAGAGAGAGAAGAATGGAGAGAAAAGAAATAGAGGAGAAATAATGTAAATCACCAATGTTACCTTTTGTATATAATATTATATAATTTATAATGGGTGAATGTAGCAATGTTTGACAGGTGTTATAAATGAGTGTATTGCAGAGTTGGCAGTTTATTATGTGCACCAACAGTTGTGCTATAATATATTCACTCTCTCTCTCTCTCTCTCTCTCTCTCTCTCTCTCTCTCTCTCTCTCCAGTCGAGACTGGAGATTGGTTGTGATTAGACGTGTCCACTGAGCTGACCCGTGTTTCCGTTCGACTTTGCCGTGTGTTTTGGAGGATTTACAGTAAACCAACGTTGAGTAGAACTTATAATTTGTATTTTTTATCCTTGTATCCAGTTATCTAAGTAACGTAATATCTCCGTTAATATCGAGTAACTATTTATCCAGCACTGTATTAGTATAATTGTGTTTTTATTTTTTTGTATTCACATATTTGTTTCTTATTCAGTCCCTATACACTTGTGTTTATTTAGAGTCTATATATATCTGTGCTTAATATTATATAGTATATTATTCTACTATTTAGTGTGCTTTCGTCTGTTGTTTTTGTCGTTGTTTTATGCATTAAGAGTGGTATATAGTGCCGCACCTTGTCCTTAATCCGTCTACCTGCTCTTAACTCAAACCCTTAAATTCCCCAGGGAAAACACTCCCTCCACTCACACGTTTTCTTTGTATATATATATTGTGTTTTTAGGTCGACGTATTGTGTTATTCTCTGCCTACATATTTGCGCTTATTTATTGTCTACATAATTGTACAAATTTCGAGTTATATATTTGTGTTTAATATATCCAGTTTCATATTCTGATATTTAACTTGCTTTCGCTGTGTTCTTTTATCTCATTCCTCCCTTCTTCCATCTATTCCCTTATTCATTCCTCCTCTTCCTAATCTAGTGTGTACATCTCCCCCTAACATCCTCAAGTTGAAAGTAATTAAATAAATTGATAAATAAGTTAATAAATTAAATAATAAATAAACTAATAACAAATAAATTGATAAACAAGTTAATAAATTAAATAATAAATAAATTGATAAATAAGTTAATAAATTAAATAATAAATAAACTAATAACAAATAAAGTTATAAACAAGTTAATAAATTAAATAATAAACAAATAAATAACAAATAAAGTGATAAACAAGTTAATAAATTAAAAAATAAATAAATAAATAAATTAAATAATAAATTAATTAATTAAATATTAAATAAATTAATAAATTAAATAATAAATAAACTAATAAATTAAATAATAAATAAACTAATAAATCAAATAATAAATAAATCAACAAATTAATTAATAAATTAAATAATAAATTAAATAATAAATTAATTAATCATGGCACCCCAACACACCTGTACGTCTTGCTCAGGAACTTTCGGCCCCACAATTTTCGCGAACAGAGACGTCCATTTCTGTAGATTCTGCCAGCTACGTGAGGAGATGTCAACCGACCTGAAGGCAGCACACCACAAGATTGAGGCATTGAGCAAGAAGTTGGAAACGCTGCAAGAATTCACTACACTCAACGTAGGAGTGACACCAACACCGACCGTACCAGTTGACACAGCCCCTGTACTTACTGCCTCTACACCCTCACCTTCACCGACACTACCAACCATACCGTTACCTTCATCGACAACAACAACGACTTCCACTTCTCCACGGGAGGAGTTCAGCATCGTCAGGAACAACACACGACCCAGGAAGAACATCATACCCATCACTACATGTCAAAACCGATTTAAGATCCTGGCACAAGACGACGACGAAGACGACACCGAGGTCAGGCTGGTTGGTGACTCCATGGTCAGGGGTCAACTCACCGAGTTTTGTGGACGAGCACCCAAGTCAAGGAAGCGTTTTTGCATCCCGGGTGGCGGCCTAGACGACGTGACTGACACAGTGGAAGAAGTGACAAGCCAGGCCCCAAACAACACCACGTACGTCATCCACGCCGGAACCAATGACGTGATGAACACCAGATCAGAAGAGCTCCTTAACAAGTACCGACAGATGATTGCGAAATTCAAGGAAAAAACGAATAACATCATACTTTCTGGAATCATCCCCCGCAGAAAAGCCGACATCCGCTTCTACAACACTGCTACCAGCATCAATCGACGACTTGCCAGCATCTGCAACGAGGAGAACATCGCTTTCATCAACACCTGGGACAAGTTTTATTTCGACGACTCGTTATTCTCAGCTGATGGTGTCCATCTGAACCAGGTAGGAGCAGCCCGTTTTGGACGTTTGCTAAACGACGCGGTCATCAACCATCGTACAAAAAACGGGACAGCCCAGGCACAACAAAGTCAGGTAACGTAAAACTAACAAACAGAAAAACAAGGGCAAACGTGCAATCACCTAACCGAAATAGCCTAAAGGTTTTTTATGTCAACGCTCGCAGCATCCATAATAAATTCGCAGATCTAGAGGAAATAACACTCACAGAAAATTATGATATAATTGGCATAACAGAATCGTGGCTAAATACCGAAAGCAGAGACTTCCTAGCAGAGTATAAAATTCCCGGTTACACAATATTTGAAAAAGGCCGTACAAATAAAAGGGGGGGTGGAGTACTACTATATATTAAAGACGATCTTAAACCAATTCTATTATCAAAGACGCATATCGATAACGTAGATACATTATATATACTCGTTAGAAATAAATGTGGGATGAAACTTTTGTTTGCTTTATTATACAGACCCCCAGCTCAACCAGTACAAACCGACCGTGATATCTATGAGCAAATTAGCGAGATGAGTAACACACAAGAGGCTGTAATTCTCGGCGATTTTAATTTACCAGTAACAAAGTGGGGAGAACCATTATCAGCTCACTATGGACACGACCTTTATTCTAACCTACAAGAGAGTTCCCTTATCCAATTTGTTAATAGCCCAACCCGTGGAAATAACGTTCTTGATTTAGTATTTGCAACAAAAGAAGACTTGATAGAGAATATCAATGTGGGTGATGAGTTTACCAATAGCGACCACCGCATAATCACTTTCAGTATAAAGTTCAATAAAAGTGAAATAAACCACAGCTACGAAAAAATCCCTGACTTTAGAAAAGCTAACTTTCACCTTCTCAGGGCGATACTAAAAGATACCGATTGGAAATGTCTGCGAGATACTATTGATATTAATTCACAATGGAACTTTTTCACTAATGCGTACACAAAAGCGGTCAGGGATAGCATACCGTTAAAAAATCGACGTTCAGCACAAAACTTAAAGCCCAAGTGGTGGAGTAAAGATATAGCCGACTGTTTACGAGCCAAAAAGAATGCCCATAATAGAGTAAAAATCACAGCCAATAATGACGACCTTGCCAAGTTTACAGACTTACGTAGAAAAGCCAAAAAGTTAATCAAACAGAGTAAAAAGACAATTGAAAAACACGTTGCAAATCAGAGTAAGACAAACCCGAAAGAGTTCTACAGTTATATTCGACAAAAGAAAGTACTTACGTCAACTATCGGTCCAATTCTTGATGAAAATGGGGACTTTACGACAGATGAAGAGCGAATGAGTAGTATCCTAAATACTTTCTTTGCATCAGTCTTTACTACAGAAAACCCGAACGATATACCAGCTGAAACAACAGTCCAAAACGAAAACACCGAAGTATTAAATAATATCAGCATAACAGAAAATGACGTAATCAAATGTATTGATAAATTAAATGTAAATAAGTCACCTGGGCCTGACACGATCTCCCCTCGCGTAATAAAACCTCTGACTCTGCTACTTAATTATTCATTACACACTGGAACAATACCTGACGAATGGAAGCTCGCTAACGTAACACCAATATTTAAAAAAGGCAGCAAATCCTTACCTAGTAACTATCGCCCTATCAGCCTAACCTCAGTAGTATGCAAAATGTTAGAGACAATCATACGAGATAAACTTACAAATCATTTAGAGGAAAACAACTTACTCAGAGACACTCAACACGGTTTCCGCAATAAACGCTCTTGCCTAACGAATCTATTAGACTTTTTAAACGACATTTTTAACGAATATGATAAGAGTAAAGCAGTAGACATAATTTATCTAGATTTCCAAAAAGCCTTTGACAAAGTTCCCCATAAACGTTTAATAAGTAAATTAAAATCTCACAGAATCCAAGGCGACACCGTAAGATGGATAGAAAACTGGCTAAGAAACCGTAAACAACGTGTGGTAATAAATGGAAAATCATCTAATTGGACTGGCGTTACGAGCGGGGTGCCACAAGGGTCAGTTTTAGGGCCAATCCTATTCCTAGTTTACATAAACGATATAGATGAAGGTCTCTCATGCATAATATCGAAGTTTGCCGATGACACTAAAATTGCTAATACAGTACTCACTAATGCACAAACTAAAGAAATGCAAGATAACCTCGATAAATTGTCGAATTGGGCGAAAACTTGGCAAATGTCCTTCAATGCAGATAAATGTAAAGTACTCCATATCGGACATCGTAACGTAACTGCAAACTACTCGTTAAATGGTAATCAAATTAAAAGCGTGGATCAAGAGACAGACTTAGGGGTCACAATATCAAGTAACCTAAAACCCAGTCAGCAATGTACGGAAGTAATTAAGAAAGCAAACAAAACTATCGGCTTTATTGGCAGAGCATTCGAGTATAAGTCCAAAGACACAATCCTCACTTTGTATAATTCCTTGGTCCGTCCCCTTATGGAATATTGTGTCCAAGCCTGGTGCCCGTACTACCAGAAAGATATAGTAAAATTGGAACGAGTCCAACGTAGAGTTACTAAAATGATACCAAGTCTACGAAACAAAACGTATGAAGAGCGGCTAAATGAACTGAATCTATTCCCACTAGCACAACGTAGATTGAGAGGCGACTTAATCCAGGTATTCAAAATAATCAAAGGCATAGACAATATGGACTGCAACAAATATTTCAATATCGATCAATCAAACTACACGAGAGGTAATGGCTGTAAAATCATAGGTAAATCTTTTAATTCACACGAATCCAAGAATTTCTTTTTTAACCGAGTCGTCAACTTATGGAATGGGCTTCCCCGTAACGTAATAGAATGTAACACAGTAGACAGCTTCAAACGTCGCCTTGATAAACACCTTGCATCTAATCCCCGACTTTCGATGTTTACTAATGAATAATTTTTTTGCCCATTACAGCCAAATTTCAACTACTTTCTATATTTCCTATAAAATTCCTTGTGGAGTTTTCTCTACCAACTCCACAAGGTTCTGTCTCCTGACTTTATTTCCAGTACGGCTCAGGCCGGACATATTCCCCGAAACAAAAGTATCGACTTAACACCTTTTCATACATTATCTGATGTTGTTTTCAGTTCATCATATCTATTTTCTCACAGTAGTTTTGTACAAGATTGGAAATAATTGTGGAAGGTCAGCGGGAAGACACGGGTATACCCTTGCCTTCCCTCCGACCTTCCTATAGACCTTCGTTCCAATAACGGCTCTGACTATTGGTACACTAATGCCTTCCCCTGTACCTTCCACCCTCGACCTTCCTGACTCTTAGTACGGGCCTGAATGTTTTCAATTAGAATGATAAAACAAAAAAAATCATTGTCCTCTTGTGCATAAATATAATTATTTTGTATATAAAATTTGGTATAGGTATACTAAGCATATAGCAGGCATGGAATTCCCGACGTCACGAACCTCAGAAAAACTGCCACTTTTCACCAGATAAAATAATTGTTAACGACAAAGTTGGGGAAGTCCTCGATCGGTGATCTCTTTCCCGCATGATTTCGGCCTCATAAAAATGTATAATTAGAGGTGAAAAACTTTTCTGATTGCTCTCAATTTTTTTAACATAGGGCATTGTTCTTTCAGAAACATAGTTTTTTTTTGTTTTAAGCCAAAGGTGCAGGTATGAACTAATATAAATGTTATTAGTTCTGCCAACCCCTGTACTATTTTATGCTTGTAATGGCTGTTTTACTGTATGTTGCACACCAATTCTTATCTATGATGTTAATATAATTACTGAATAATAACATCTTAAAGTGCAGACGTACGATATATCAGTAATTATCGCGGGGAAGATTTTACAAAATACATCTAACTCGGCCAAAACTCTGTTCCCCCACTTCCATATTAAAACCACTGGCGATCACACGCAACCCTTTAGTTAGTGACCCCGGGAATTGCTGTTATTAAAAAAAAAAAATACGAGAGTATTTTTAACACCCTCTACTTTTACTATTCGTAATACTATACTATGCGTAATACTATATAGTCTATGCTAATGAAATACAGATGCACTCTGTATCTTAAGTGAAAATAATCCCATAACCTTGTGCTCAACATCGATGTTTGTGAAACTTAAAGCTCGTGGAATATGAACTTCACCAACAGTCTCGTTACCAACCTCTGATACTGATTGATTGATGGATATTAGGCGCCGCAACATCGAGGTCTTATAGCACCAGAAAAAGGTGATAGAGAGGTGTGACAGCAAGCAGGAAGGAAATAAAAAGAAAAGAGGGACAATTGAAGAACTGAAAGATGGGAACCATTTAGTCTGGTCTCTCACTGGCGACCTTCCTAGCATGGGAAGCCCTCTCTCCACGAGATCGGAGCAGAGCAGGGGCCGGAGCCCCCTCTAGTCTAGCTCGCCAGGTCTCAGAGACACACAAGCCCCCCCACCACGTCAAGGCGGGTCCCGTTAGGGGGGCCAACCTCTGATACATTAACTTGTCCGATCGTCTGGCATATCTTCAACTCTGACTTCGTCTTACTGCCAGTCAAGGGGGGTCAGAAACTTTGGTTCGTGGGTGTACATATAGCTACGCCAGGTAGTTTCAGTTGGCGGGCAACATGTTTGAAAACTGGTACGCTCTGCGCATGATGTCTCCATGTATGGGGGTATGGGGCTGCTATTGGTCCTGTAGCGGTAACCTACATGACATTGCATACCACTGAACATATTCCAGGTTGGATACAAGAAGTTCATATGCAATGTAATATATGAGGATAGACACACACTAACAACACACTAACTAACACACACTTTACTGTTCACATAGAAACGTTTCACCCTTCTAAATATTCCCCCCCTCTTCCAATACAACTGCAAAACCTTCAACAATCCCATTCGATAAATTCTGTCATATGCTTTATCGAGAACAATAAATGCCCATACTACTTCTTTACTTTTCTCTAAATAATTTTCACACACCAGCTGTACAGCAAATATCTGGTCCACACAACCTCTCCCTCTCCTAAAGCCACCTTGTTCTTCACCAATCACAGCATTCGTACCCACTCTGACTCTCTTTATGAGTACCTTCCCATACATCTTCCCTACTTAACGAGCTTATACCCCTCAAACTCGTACATTGGTATATATACCCGTTTCCCTTATAATAATAGAGGTACTACAAAAGTACTCACACAATCTATTGGGACCTTACCACTTTCTAAACACACCATCAACAACCTTACCAGCCACACCATCTTACACTGTTCCACCATATTTCAGACATTCTACAGCACATCCATCCAAACCTGGGCCCGGATTCACTAAACATTCCCTAAAGTGCTCCGAAAAGGGAGTAGCGCTAAGGCTATCTTACGATAACGGCAGCGCGCCGCTAAAGGTCTATAGCAATGTCACTTATAAGTGATATTGGTCTATAGAGTATTCACTACACAGTCTTAAGGGAACGAGAAGTTATCCTCACCGTGAGTCGTAGTTCATATTCTGAATCTGGCCGCGCAACAGCGAGGGTCATTTACCGCCCAATACAAAATTGTCATCCACATCTATATATATAAAACACTCTGTCTGTCTGTCTGTCTATATGACCGCTATGCACGCGCTCATCGTTTGTCCTAGAGTAATAATTTTTACATAAGTTTGATCGCTTATGACTGGGGAGTGTTCTAGGCTTACAAAAGAAAATGTTTTTAAATGATCAATGGGGGGTTGGGGGGATTCGAACCCCTGGATTACTGAGCCATGGTCATGTCGCCTCCACCTATACAATGCAGTCAAACTGGTCATTATCATCCACAAGATTCATGTTGTTGTTTACGTTTTGTGGTGGTGGTGATGTGACTCATCTGCCATGCCGTGTTCAGTGTTGAAGTTAAAGTTAAAGTTGCAGGGTTTTAGTTCAGGTATCTGTCTCTGATGAGACACTCTCCTGAACGTCAGCCAGGCAAGCCTAACTCCCCACCATGGTGCACAGCCAAGGCAGTAACCCCCCAGTAAACAGTTTGTAACTCTCGGGCCTGGGCGAGGCTCGATCTGCCGACCTCATGGATGCGTTACCACTGTACTAGCCAGGGAATTGCGACAAGACAGACAGGACTGAACCGTCAACACCGACAGAGCGAAGTCTGTAGAGGATACCAAGATGGTTTACCCTATCGAACGCGGCAGAAAAGTCTAGTTTCACCAGTCTAGCCTCACGACCCAACTCCAAAACATTCTGCAGTACATGAGAGATACACAGAAGTGCATCACACGTGCCAAGGCCCCTTCGATATGCAATCTGTGAGGGTGGGAATACACCATTATGTTCCATGAAGTTACTTAAATGCAGACACCAGCCTCTCAAACACCTTAGACAACACAGGAGTGATGGAAATCGGCCTCTAATCGCCAACTGAAGATGAAGGAGAGCCCTTTGGAATTGGGGTAACATTAACAGACCTCCAACATTCAGAATAACTACCAAGACGTCGTGGCTATCCCTCTACCTTTCCATTATCATTTTATATAATTATATACACATATACATACATACATACACACATACATATATACATATATACATACATATATATATACATACATACACATATACACACATACACACACATATATACACTTTTTTTTTTTTTTTTTTTTTTTTTTTTTTTAGCATGGACTCTCAGATGACTTAAGAGTCCCAGTCTTGAGGCACATTGTTTACCACAGGTTGGGCAAGTGGCATTAGGTAGAAGTCTCTGTCTATTTGGGTTTCGTTTTCGCTCTTTTCTTATTTGTCTTTTTTCTTCAGCTTTAGAGAGTTTGGTTTCTTCAAAGGTGCCATGATGGATGGCAGATCTCCATTCTGACCGGTCTTTGGCTGCAGTCTCCCAGGTGTTGCTGTTTATGTTGCAGTATTTAAGATTTTGCTTAAGCTGGTCTTTGAATCGCTTTTTTTGTCCCCCCCCCCTGGTTCGGTGGCCCATTTCCATTTCAAGAGTAGAACATTTGTTTAGGTAGCCGGTTATCCTCCATCCGAACTACGTGACCTGCCCATCGAAGTTGGCTTTTAACAATGAGGGTTTCGATGCTGGATGTGCTGGTTTCTTCTAGGACGCTGACATTTAGCGTTCCAACATTTTAATATGTTTAATATGTAGGTGGTCCAAGTCTCTGAGCCATAAAGGAGAGTTGGGATGACAATAGCCCTGTACACTCTGATCTTTGTCTCTGTTTGTATATCTCGGTTCCGGAAGACACGAGTGCGCAGTTTACCAAAGGCTGTGCCTGCCCCCTGGAGACGATGTTGAATCTCTACGTCTATATCTGCTTTGGAAGACAGATGGCTACCAAGATAGCAGAAGTGCTCTACGTTTTCAAGGGTTTGTCCCTGAAGCACAGTGGCTGGGGGTTGTGGGTTGGCATCATTTGGGCATGGTTGGTGGAGGACCTGGGTTTTCCTTAGGTTGATGTTAAGACCCAGTTTAGTGTAAGCAAAATTGAAAGCTTCAAGGGTGGCCTGAAGCCCTGCTTCAGTGTGAGATGCTACACTGTTATCATCTGCATATTCAAATGCACACAAGGATGTTATTGTGGTCAAGTTGATGGAGCGAAGGCGGCTCAGGTTGAAGACCTTTCCATCCATCCGATATTTGATATTGATCATTGGTGGGAGTCTGTCTTTGGTCAGGTGAAGGATGGGGGCAACAAAAATAACAAACAGGGTCGGGGCAATTACACATCCCTGTTTCACTCCAGACTTTACTTTGAACTCCTCTGACCTCTCTCCATTGACTTGGACTGATGCCACCATGTCGTCATGTAGCAGTTTAATGATGTTAATAAACCTCTGGGGACACCCAAATTTGGCCAGGATCTTCCAGAGCAGTGGGCGAGATACACTGTCAAAGGCTTTAGTGAGGTCTATAAAAGCCAGGTACAAAGGAAGGTGTTGCTCACGGCACTTTTCTTGCAGCTGTCGGACAGTGAAAATCATGTCTGCAGTTCCCCTTGATGGTCGACAACCAGTCTGACTTTCTGGAAGAAAAGTTTCTGCAACTGGTTTTAGTCGGTTGTTGGCGATTCTAGCAAGGATTTTTCCAGCAGTTGACAACAAGGAAATACCACGGTAATTCCGACAGTCTGCCTTGTCCCCTTTCTTTTTGAATATTGTTACAATTACTGCATCTCTTAGGTCTGATGGAATTTCTTCGTGGACCCAGATCTTAGTGATGAGTTGGTGCAGTTGCATTTGCAGGAAAGGATCGCCTTCCTTAAAGATCTCTGCAGGAATACCATCGATACCAGGGGCCTTGTTATTCTTTAGGCTATGTATTGCCTGTTTGGTCTCCTCAAGGGTTAGTGTTATGGCTAGGTTTTCAGCAAGGTCATGCTTAGGCAGAACCCCAAGGACCTCTTCCTCGTAAATCACAGGGTTGGTGTTCAATAAAACTTCAAAGTGTTCCTTCCAACGAGCGTTTATCTCTGTTTCGGTCTTTAAGAGATTTGTGCCGTCTTTGCTACGTAGGGGGGCTTGTCCATGTGTAGATGGGCCATATACAGCCTTTGTGGCAGAGAAAAAAACCCTGGTGTCATTTCTATCAGCCAGGCCTACCAAGACGTAGTAGTCTCCTGAAGACAACACTGAGGCGGGGAGATAGGACATTAGCCGTCTGTTTAAAGAACACAGGAAACATTCCCAAGGGGTCAATACCACCATAAGAGTTCAACTCATGAATGAGTATTTTTTTCAACTTCCTTGACCTAAAGGCAAATGAGGAGAGACCAGGACAGGGGTGACATGTGGAGGGCAACTGTACAGACTCCCAAGACTGCTTTTTATCAAAGTGAGCTGCAAGCAATGCAGCCTTACCACTGGGCTCATACACTAGTCTACCACCATCACCAACCAAGGGGGAGAGTGAAGAATCAGACCCATATGCAGCACTCTTCATGGTAGTCAGTCCACCATTTATGTCGGCTCCGAGCATTCAGCAACACTTCCCTGTCTCCAATTTTGAACTGTTGCTCTACCTCCGCATAGACACCATTATTCATGCTTTGGCACTAAATAAACTTATCCCATTTTGCTCTGCAACGATCACGCGTCCACCTACGATAGGCACCCTGCTTAATTAAAATCAAATGTGGCCCTACACTCATCAGTAAATCAAGGTTTATCACTATTGCGCACACGAATGATTTTCTTAGACACAATGCTCAATTAAATTAAACAAATTCTGATTCAGCAACTCTACCGGATTATCAGCAACATACATTAAATGCCATGGAAACCCACCAATTAACACGATTCTTCAAAAGCACTTTCCTCCTCACACACAGGTTCGAAACTGATTGGGCACTGGAAACCTTCACAGAGAGAAAAGAATTATCTAAAGGACCAATTGGTGAGACCACAGCTACTTCCACCAGATCCAGAACATCAGTCATCACCAGGTCAAGGGTTCCACCTCTAACATGGGTTGGACCAACAACCAATTGGTCACAGCCAGAGACCGATGAAAAATCCAAAGCAGCAACACAATGACGAGTCGTTATTGATGACCCGAACCATTTCTCATGGTGCTCATTGAGGTCACTCATAAAGACAAGTGATGCACGACTGTCCTCGGCTTACACCCTAGCCATTGTTGTTAACAGACAGTAATATATACCATCCTCCAGATCTGGATTCCGATACAAGCTGTAAAGATAAAAGTTAAGGACCCTGTGATTGTGTATGGGAATAGGTGGCTACTGATTTCCCCTTACCATGCCACGAAACAAGCTCCTTCCCTATAGGTGGTGTTTCGTGGCAATATTTGAAGGACTTCTTTAACTCCAATTTTCTGACTACATTACAGGGCCCTTAAACCGTCTTCCACATACTCTCAAAATCATCATCTCACTGCCACCACATTCAAACGTGTTTTGTCTAAAACAACAAAAACCATCTCTAACGTCAGCGGCTAACCCACAAGACCGTAGCAACTCCCCACGAAACAGCAGAACAATACCAGGAATCCATAATTCCGACTGATGATGCCTGTCAGAGACTAGAATCTTTGGGCATAACAGCACATCATAATGGGGATTGCCACAGTCAAATCACCAAAATTCCCTGATAAACCACGCACATTCGAGTAAAGTACTCTGCAGCACCGAGGAGGCAGACGTCTCGGACCCGGGTTCAATTCCACATCCGGAAACCAAAATTTCAGGCAAACATAAAAAGCATATAGAAAATACCTATAAAACTAGATATTTTGATGCATAACACAGAATCAACTTATACTAGAGGGGCAATAACGATAGTAAAGATGCTGCCACCACCAACAAGTCCCATAGCCTTGCCCAGACAACATAGGATTGGCGGGAAAATTATTAATGAAAAATAGAAAGAGGAAAAGAAGCATACGCCAAGCTTCTTTGTTACCACATTATGCGTCCAGGATTTGTACAGTCCAGACCTCGTCCTCGTTTTGCATAGCCACAACAGTTTCCCACGTATTGTCTGCTCGAGCTACCTTGGTGTACCGAGGTCTCTTGCCAGCAGTACTTTGTTGTCTCTTTGCTTTTGTAAAGTAAGATAGTAACATAATTTGTAGCGTTTTGCTGCACTGCTATTTGTGCACCTTCAGTTTCTTTGCTTGAGGACACCATGTAGTGCATGGCACTGCATGCTAGTTAGTAGGTAGTTGTTCCCTACACCAGACCCGCAGCACTCGCTGCCTCAGGGGTAATCCCTGTGGTAGTGGGGCCCAGTAGTCTGGTGCGTCATTTGGGCACCTCTTTTTCTCAAATTACTCTTTCTTCCATATTTTCCGCGACCTCCTGGGCCTACGGTTGTCTCATATTTATGAGCAACGGTATTCGCTTGGGAGGTGGGTTCCGACTACACTACCCCTCGCATTAGGCAAGTTCGGTGGTGGGGAAGTTCCTTCCGCACTAACTCCGATCCCCTAGCTGGTACTGGAGTACGCCGCCAGGCTACCACTAGGGGGGGTCGAGTAAGGTAACTTTTATTTTTCCCTAAATTATTGTCCTTATTTTGGGTGGTTGATACAATAGTTAAGGGAGTTAGGAGAGGGTGAGAGGAGAGGGCTCGGACCTAGTCCGATGTCCCGAATGGCTGATCCCCCGACTAGCCTTCCTCCTCCTCAAGGAGGGAGGCTGACGACCACTGACCATACTAAGACAACAGCAGACATTAATGGAACCCCTAAGGCTGACAGACCAAGGCAACAAAATATTGATATTCCCTCTATGAATGCTCGTTACGTGAATATTAGTTGTGTTGATAATTCTGAATCTCTCAAGGCTGTTAACCCATTTATCATCAAAAAGGTCCTTGATGGTCAGGTGGGTGGCAGTCTTGAATATGCTAAGAAATTGCGAGATGGTAGTCTCCTGGTAAAAGTGCTGAACTCTTCCCAGGTTAAGGATTTACTTAAACTGACGCAGACTCATGATTTCAGGGTGAAAACCACCATTCCAGTTGGACCAAATACCTGTAAGGGCGTCATTTTCCATAGGGATTTGGCTGACCTGGATGATGAAGACATTCTTGAGGGAATGAAGGACCAGGGCGTTGTGGAAGTACAAAGTATGACCAGGTTGAGAGAGAACAAGAGAGAGAAATTTGGCCTATATTTCATGACTTTTGCTGCTGCTCAGATACCTGACACTGTTAAGATTGGATACGAAATTGTTCACGTTAGACTTTATATTCAGAAACCCATGCGTTGTTTCAGGTGCCAAAAATTCGGACATACAGCATTGAGGTGTTTCACTAGAGATTCAGGAGAATTCATTTGTGGTAAATGTGCCGGAAGTCACGAGACGAATTTATGTTCAGAGACAGTATTCAAGTGTGCCAATTGTGGCGGCCCCCACCAGGCAGGTGCAGGTATCTGCAGGAGTCTGATAGTGGAGACCGAAACAATGGCATACATGAAGGCTCATGATGTCACTTATGGTGAGGCAAAGAGGAAGGTGGAGGGGGTAACCCAGGTTCCTACTGTGTCCTATGCCGTAGCTGTAGCTGGCTCATCTACAGCTCCTGCTATGAATGACCTCTTGAAACTTCTACAGGCTAAGGAAAAGAAAATGAAGTATTGACACTTAAAGTAAATTGTTTGGAAAGTACAGTAGTTGAACTAAAAGATTTAGTTTCAGAACTTGTTGAATCAAACCAACAACAGAAGAAGAAGCACCACAAGGCAAATGAAACCGTAAAGAATAAACAATTTCAATCTCATGTTCTCGCTCAGGTGACTCCCACGAAAGATGTATCCGGGACTCAGCCAGCTCGTCGTGCGTCGAGCTGCTCGAGGTCTGGCTCTGTGACTCGTGGAGAGGCACAGGCGATGGAGGCTATCATCTCCAAATCATCCCGTGGGAGGTCCCCGGGAAGTGCAGAGGAAGAGGAGGGTACTCCTTCCCAGCACAAAAAGGTTCGCTGGACGAAAAAAAAAACGTAAACCACGATAATCTTCGCGCTGACCATAGTACAATGGAACTGTCGAAGTCTTAGAAGTAGATTAAATGAACTTAAACATTTGGCCTGTACTTACGCTGCCGATATTATTGCCCTTCAGGAAACTCATCTGGATAACCGGGTTGAAGACGAGGTTATCCAGCTTCGGAACTACGAGTTAATTAGGAGGGATCGAAACGGGAGGGGGGAAGGTGGGGTAGCTCTCTACATCCGCCGTTCCCTCCCTTTCACTGAGGTGCCATGTAATTTCCCTCTGGAGTCTGTCGCCCTCAGAGTGAAATTCGGTGGTAAAGTCATGGTCTAATGTACTGCAACCTGGTGAATAAAAGCAAGCTATTTGAGTTAATTTTATGAACCAAAATTGCACACACCAACAGCTATAGTTTCGGATCATTTTTCGAAGCTATCTCATTGGAAGGTGTTGCAGTACATTAGACCATGACTTTACCTACCTGACTGTCTGCTCTGTCTACTGTCCTCCTGATACAGTAACTTATGATGATGTTTTTGATCTGCAGGACAGTCTGCTCTGTAGGAAATTAATTTTAGGTGATTTTAATGCACATCATACGTTATGGGGTTCCCTGCGGGATGACAGGAAGGGGGAGCAGATGGCTAGGCTTATCAGTAATTCCGGTTTGGTTCTTCTGAACGACGGTAGTCCGACGAGAGTTGATGATAATACCGGTAATTTTAGCGTTCTTGACCTATCTCTGGTCTCCCCATCAATTGCCACTTCTTGCCAGTGGCTACCTATTGATGACTCATTGGGAAGTGACCATTTTTCTGTTTTGATTAAGTATAAAAGCGACACTTTTAAAGAGCCTTCAACACCTAAATTTAACGTAAAAAAAGCAGACTGGGTGTCCTTCACAAAGAGTCTCAATATTGAAATTGTTGGGGAAACCATTGATGATAAAGTAAATAACATTAAAGATAGTATTCTCAAAGCCGCAACGGCAACAATTCCTAAGACTTCGGTAGATAGCGCAAAGCATAGAGTTCCTTGGTGGACGCCAGATTGCCGCATAGCACTGTGTGAGAGAAATAGGGCCTACAAGCTTTTCAAAAATCGCATCAGTGATGAGAATTTTCGCAAGTATAAACTTGCGAGAGCTAGGGCTCGTAGAACCATCAAACAAGCCAAACGAGACTCCTGGCGAGGCTTTGTCTCTACTATTAACTCAGAAACATCTATCTCTAAAGTCTGGTCCACTGTTAAAAAGTTAAATAGAAAGAAAATTTCAAGTAAAATCACTAACATCAAGCATAATAACGTCAATAATGACGAGCCTAGAGACATTGCTAACGCCCTCGCCAGGCAGTTCTTATTTGCTAGCAGCTCTAACAATTACCATCCAGCTTTCTTGCCCCTCAAAGAAGCATCAGTGCTGCAGCATATTAACTTTGCCACAGGAGATGAATTGGATTACAACAGTGATCTTACAATGCAAGAGCTTGTTCAAGCCCTAGGAGCCTGTAGTGGGACATCCCCAGGACCCGATGAAATTCGGTATGAGATGATTAAGCATCTTGATCATGATTCCATGATCAAGATGCTGCAGGTGTTTAATGAAATTTGGAAGGGTCATGCCTTTCCAAATTCATGGCACTTTGCACATGTCATTCCCATACTGAAAGGAGGGGGGGACCCCAGATCGACTTCATCGTATCGCCCTATTGCTCTCACAAGTTGTTTATGCAAGGTCATGGAACGAATTGTTAATCGTAGGCTATTGCATTTTTTAAATTCCAGGAACTTGCTGGTTGACGAGCAGTGTGGCTTCTGCAAAGGTCGCCAGACGCTCGATCAATTAGTAAGCCTGGAATCTCACATTCAAGAGGCATTTGCCAAAAAACAGTTTTTAGTTGCTGTATTGGTAGACATAGAAAAAGCCTACGACATGACCTGGCGACATGGCCTCCTCAGGAAACTACATGCGATGGGATTACGCGGTAATCTGCCCTTTTTTGTTCAAAATTTCATGTCTGACAGTACTTTCTCTGTCAAGCTTTTTTCGGATACAGTCACTTTCTCGGACACTTTTGTCCAGGCAAACGGGGTCCCCCAGGGGAGTGTTCTGTCTCCGACCTTATTTCTATGTATGATTAATGACATTCTACCAACTCCTCCTCGAAATCTTAAATACTCACTGTATGCTGATGACTGTGTAATATGGCACTCCAGCCATAGTGCACAGTTTTCGGCAACTCGAATCCAATTGGCACTGGATTTGACCCATAATTGGAGCCTCCAGTGGGGTTTTAAGTTTTCAATTAGAAAAAGTGTAGGGGTTATTTTCACTCATAGGAGGAAACCAGACGTTCGGTTGACTATGGGTGGAAACCCCCTACCTATTCAAAATTCAATTATATTTCTTGGACTGATTATTGACAGTCGACTGACATGGACTTGCCATGTCAGTCAGTTAAAAACTAAATGTTTAAAATCACTCAATTTACTTAAATGCATTTCTGGTACCAAATGGGGAGCAGATAGGAAGTCTTTGTTAATGCTATATAAATCCCTGATCAGATCTAGAGTAGATTATGGGTCCATAGTGTATGGTTCGGCATCTGAGTCGGTAGTGAAAGGTTTGGATGTTGTGCAGAATGCGTGTTTGCGTGTGTGTCTTGGAGCCCTACGTTGTACTCGAATCGAGCGTCTAGAAGTGGAGTCACAAGTGCCTCCCCTCCGTCAAAGACGAGACCAACTAATGTTAATATACTTCACTAAGAAAGCCAGGGTGCCGAGTCATCCTCCCGGCAACCGCACCCGGGGAGCCATGGCGATAGGCCCCTGGAAGGGCCAAGTTATCCGCCTAGGGGTCGCACGGCCCCAGAGGGCACTGGCGTTAGGTCCCTCAAAACAAGACTCCACGACCTCGTAGAGTGTGTCGGTATAGAATTATCAACAATCGATTCCCTGGTTATAGTAAATATTGCACCTTGGGTAATACCCCCTTTTATTTGTGTGAAATCCTGGTTACCAGGGGTTAAATCCCAGGTGCCTGAGGTGGAGGTACACCAGAGGTTTCGTGAGATAATTGTCAAACATCTTTCTTATTTCCAACTGTATACCGACGGGTCCAAGATGGATGAATGTGTGGGTGCGGGTGTATGGTCGCATGAATGTCAGTTAAGATTCAGACTGCCGAATCATACATCTAATTTTCTTGCTGAATTATTTGCTATTGATAAAGCTTTGGATTTTGCCCTATCGACGACCCACGATAAGACAGTCATATTTACTGATTCATTAAGTTCACTTAAAGCTATTAAAGAATACAACTAACAATGAAATACAGGGTAATATCATTAGTAAGCTGTTTAGTGCCAATAAATTGATCAAGTTAATATGGGTACCATCACATTATGGTATCTATGGTAATGAACAGGCTGACAAACTAGCAGGGTCGATTGTTGATCTGGACCTTAGCATAGTCCGTACGGATCTCAGGTGTTTTGTCTCTCTCATAAAATCTAAAATTCATCTCATGTGGCAAAGGCAGTGGACCGGATTTAACATCAGGAATAAAGTCAAGCTTTTGATTGAGCACTTGGCTACGTCATCCTGTCGTAGTCGCAGGGACGAGGTGGTGTTGGCTCGTTTAAGGGTCAACGCCACCAGGCTTACTCACTTAGAGCCCTATATAAATAGAGAGTTTCCTCCAATGTGCTCATCATGTGACACAGTGATGTCAATAAATCATTTATTACTTTTTTGTAATAAATACGTAAGTGAAAGAAATAACATTAAACAATATTTTCAACCATCGAAAATGTTTTATCTGATAAGAATATTATAAACTGCTAAGTTTTCTGTGGGAGACAAAACTTTATGACCTTATATAAATTGATAGAATAAAATGGATTCCAATGGCTTAATGACCTTTGACTATATGTCGCTGGTCGATAGCCAATAAATCCAACAAGGCAAGGCTTTGTTACCGAGACTTTGAGACTGGGTCGTGGAGAGAGTAGACGTGTCTGTTGAACTCTCCTCTAGCTGCCAGGGCCTGCCGCACCGGCAGTAGTTTCTTTTTTTTCACCCTTCTGGTGACCTTTAGGCTTAGCTAGTATTCATTCCCTCCATAGCTGGTAGAAGATATAGTAGATGTCTATATTTTTATATTGCGATCAACTTTGCCTCCTACCTATGGTGGACTCCCCCACTGATCACTCTGGGTGTGAATAAACACAGTCGGACCATCTTAGTGTGGGTTGAGAGGTTGATCTCAAACATTAGTTAATTAGGATTGGTTATTATCCCTTGCTGGTGGGTTTTTTTCTCCTTCCCACTTCCCCCCATCCTTGGGGGAAGTGGTAACTATGCTGCCTTCCCTCCCAACCCCTCCTCCGTACGGCGGCCATGACCGACCACTGCCTCGAACTAACGAACCACGGAAAGACGGACGATAAGAAACTCGAACACCCCTTGACATAGACGTGAAAAATGCTTCATTTGTTATATTTCATGCTACTGGTTCTGCCTCACTAGCCGGCCTCAATCCATTCATTATTAAAAAGGTAATTAATGGCTGGGCTGGTGAGGTTGAATCAGTTTAAAAACTTGCCTCTGGAGACATTTTAGTCAAAACTTTCAATTCAAAACAAGTAACAAGTTTGTTGAAATGTCGTCAGTTCCACACTTACGAAGTTGAAGCCAAAATTCCTCAAGCCATGAATTCCGGCAGGGGAGTAATCACCTGTAGGGATTTAATGATGATGGAAGAGACGGACATAATTGAGGAAATGAGGACACAAGATATAATTGATGCTAGATTTATAACACGTTTTGAGGATGGTGTAAGGAAGAAGACTGAAACAGTTATTTTGACATTTGGCAAAGTTTCACTTCCTGAAACTGTCAAAATTGGTTATGAAATCGTTAAAGTAAGACCCTTTATCCCCAACCCTCTTAGATGCTTGAACTGTCAGATTTATGGACATGGAAACAAAACTTGTAAGGCTTCTCCAGTGTGCGGCAAGTGCGCGACGCTTGGCCATGCTGAGGAAAAGTGCACATCAGTGGAGCTATCCTGCTTTCATTATAAGGGTGCTCACTCCACTTCCTCGAGGGATTGTCCCAAGTGGAAGCTGGAGAAGGAGGTCTGCTCAGTGAAGGCGGTGCGGGGTATTTCTTATTACGATGCGAGGAAGGTGGTGATGGGATCGAAAGCGACTCCATTACCTAATGTCTCGTATGCATCGGCGGTGATATCCCGGCCCGTGATGAGTCAGAGTCTAGCGAACATGCTGATCAATCTATTTCTGTACCTACTATCATTACCTCCTCTAAGACTATTACCGAATCTAATAACTCCTATTCTTAGGCTGCAGCTTCTTTGCAGTCAGAGAAACCAAAGAAGATGTCAACATGTTCTTTTAGTAATAATGTGCTTTTTAGTTTGTGTGTCTTTTAATCATGGTGCCTATCCCTTTCGGGTGTTTATGTTTTATTGATTATGTCGATGACAATTTTTTGTTGAGCGGTATATGACCCTAGCTGTTGCCTGCACCAAGCTTCCACACTGTGTCCCCGCCTCGATCACACATGTGCGTACACTCGTGATACGTAATTTCTGACCAGAGACAAATGACAGGCACCACACACACATACCCTGCATTCGAACTCAGTCTCTATAGGTGTACTGGGTAGAGAAATGAGCAATAGCAGGTGATTCGAAGTTTTCTGCTCCTCACACTCTGGTCAGAAATGTTGTAAGACGAGTGTACCCGCTCTCCAGACCACCACAGCCTCTCCCTAAACTACTCGGCAGGCAGGCTACCTACGACTACTTGTACATAACCCTCTGTACTTACCAATAAAGTGTTACCGTGTATACTAGAGTCTGTTCACCCCGAGTAGTATACCGCAAGGGCTTCTTTGTAGTTATAAGAGGTTTTATATAAAGGAACAAGGATGTTGATACACACTCGTACTACATTTGAGAAATTTTGACTATAGCGTGATGTACTCGGTGGAAATTAAGACAAAAATAATAATGGAATATGTTTTATTTTAAAAAAAAATCGAATATATAACTGATCGATTTTTTTTTTTTTTTGCTAACACTTATTACGTAAACAAATCTTATACATTACCAGGAGTGTAATGAAGAGATGTAGCAGCTGCCAGTAGTGCTAGTACTGCGGAGGACAGTAACCAACAGCCAATGTCCAGCCTCATAATTCTGCCTCGTCACTGATAGACCACCGGATGCTGACAAGAGGAAAAGGTTAACATGAAACATTGTGTTATATCTTAGAATATGTCCCAGTATGGCATTATAGGAAGTACAATAAAAGTGGTAATAAAATCGTGGAATAATTTTCGGTGAATCCTGTATTGTTGCACTAGAAATATGAATAAATTCCACAATTTTGGTTTCCTTTGCTCATTGGTGTTCATCGGAAGTGGGGGAAGATGTGGTCAGAGTACTGTATACAGTGGTAGTAAAGTAGCTTGTTTAACAAACATCCTTCCTTCACATCAAGATTTACTCTATCAGGTTAAATTTTATTCACAACATAATTATTTTGTAATATAAACTATATGGATATCTCTCTACCCATCTATTAATGAACTTCATTTATTGAAAAGTTCTAGGATGCAATAACGGGGACATGCAGATATATAAAATTAATGCGAATAAGAAGGGTCACGAATTATCATTGTTCATTATTATTTTGTTCAGCTAGAGAAATTTCCACCTTTCATCTCAATTGCTTGCGATAATTATTACAGTCGTCATCTCTGTTACTCCATTAAATTCGACGACCTGACATCCAAATCGACCGTGTTGGGACATAGCTGTTATTGTACGGTAGTGATCAAAGCACCAGAATTTCTTATTCACCTTGTCTCACGCATTTTTCTTGTATCTCTCCTACCTTGATATTGTAACACTCCATATTTTTTCATAAATCACTTTATTTTAATACGCCGTTTTCTCTTTGCTAAATATAGCGGAGAGAATGGAGAAGGATAGGTTAAAATGATGTACCATTGCCAACACATGAACCTAGACGATCCCTGTGTCTGGGTGGTGGTTTCTGGCAACTCCACCGTAGTAAACGGGGATTTTCTATGAATGAAATACTCCACATTTAAAACGGTGATTGTGATTGGTTGATTTATATCATTCTCTGTTCTTCAAGAAAAAATGATTTTTTCTTAAGAAAACTCTGTAAACTATCTTGTCATATAATAGTGTAATGACAAGCTGTCTTTATCACCTAATTATATTGCAGATATGTCATCATAACAACCCTCATAGAAAAAACCTAGAGCTCTCGGCTTAGGCAAGAGCTAAAGACTACGACCACTGATGTAACGATCTATCTATATATCTAAAAAACAGAAACAATTATTTACCAGCAATTTCTCAAACTATCTTTTTCCATATGGACCAATCTGCCAATTGAGTATGCTAATTCGGCTGTTGTTTTTCTATAGGGTCTCTAGTTGTCACCACAGCAAACGAAGAGAGACTCCTTTAATAACATATATTAATTATTAAATCCCTATTGGAACACACTACATTCTCTAATTTTTTAACTCCATTCACGGACTAAGTAAATTACCCTGTTATATCAATCACTATTACACTTTAGTCCAGTCTATTTCCAAAGCTAGCTTATTAGTTACCTGTTGTCACCGTAGCAAACGAAGAGAGACTGAAACTGAGTGAGAGTCGGACTCAATGATGCCACTCTGAAATGTTCAATATCCCAAGACTAGCGCCCAAAAAATCCCAAGATTGAACAAAATATCCCAAGATTAACTAAAATGATAATCCTCACCTGAAATTTGAAGACTTATAGAACCAATATAGGCAGTGGAGTGGAGGAGTATTACTACCACTCCCTCCTGGCTCTTCAGAATGGCTCATTTTAACTTTAATACTGGGAATAGTATGACGCTAATCACTTATTGTAGGGATCAACTCAATCCTGTTAAAGTTCAAGCAACACTAAACACAGTGGCACAGAACTGACAGAACACGATCGGGACCTGAATCCTACAGTGCATGGGTGGGGGAGAAGGGGACGGTTACGTAACCTTCTTCTCTTCGTAACTCGTACTGATTACTGTGAGACACAAATGTTACACTTCCTTCTCACCTCGTCTCTGCCTTATGCTTACATACAAAGTAGTCCTATGGCTCCTAGATTTAGACATTTCCATCAGTTTCACCCTTATAGGTGTATCATACAGTTGAATTTTACTATTAACTTCTATCCTTCTTATTTTAATACAATTCCTTCTTTAAATATAATACAGTTTTACAAATATTCAGTACAGATATTGTTCCGCCAATAGAAGATGGTTTGTCCTCTCTTTGGGACCTTCCTAACTTATTTAATTTTCTAAGTAAGTTACCATTAAAAATGCTGGTATTACAGGAAAGTTAAGTTCGTAATTATTTACTATAATTATAAATGCAGGATATTCCCTGTATTCAATTAATTATTTACATTCCCCTCTTAATCATCATGTATTTTCTTAATCCCTAACACTTCCCCTAAGTTTCAATTATTTATCTATTCCACCCATTTACCTAGCTATAATAATTATTTCTATTGTTTATCTACTATCTCTAACTAACACATTATTTATACTTTTCATAATATTAAATTCTTTCAGAGAAAGCCCACCATCGAGATTATCCCATATTGATAATCTCGAACTGGCTAAGTTGTATCATCTTACACTTCAATTTTACCCTATTACCTGTAAAAATTTTTGTAAATAACATTATACATAAAAATAGGGGTGTTACACTGACAAACTCCTTAAGAAAGCGTGTAAGACGACCCCACAGGCCATATAGTGTCATATGCTTTCTCCAACTCAAAGAATACACAGACAAAGTGTTGATGTCGTGCATGCAGGCCTCACATGCAACACCTTCCAACCTGACCAGAGCGTCTGTAGTGGAATGGTGTTTACGAAAGCTTATTATTATTATTATTATTATTATTATTATTATTATTAACATTATTATTATTATCATCATCATTATTATCATTATCATCATTATCATTATTATTATTATTATTTATATGTTTATTTATATGTTTACAGGATACTGGGATATTCTCTGTGCCTCTTTGGATATTGTTTCTAGCTGTATGTGTGTCTATTGTATTCATCATTATCATCATAATAGCATGCTGGAAGGTGAGTAGTAGTTGTGGTAGTTGTGGTGGTGGGTGGTGGTGGTAGTAATATTAGTGGTTGTAGTAGTGGTGGTAGTAGTAGTAGTTGTGGTTGTGGTGGTGGTGGTGGTAGTGGGTGGTGGTGGTAGTAATATTAGTGGTTGTAGTAGTGGTGGTAGTAGTAGTAGTTGTGGTTGTGGTGGTGGTAGTGGGTGGTGGTGGTAGTAATATTAGTGGTTGTAGTAGTGGTGGTAGTAGTAGTAGTTGTGGTTGTGGTGGTGGTAGTGGGTGGTGGTGGTGGTAGTAATATTAGTGGTTGTAGTAGTGGTGGTAGTAGTAGTAGTTGTGGTTGTGGTGGGGGCGGTGGTAGTGGGTGGTGGTGGTAGTAATATTAGTGGTTGTAGTAGTGGTGGTAGTAGTAGTAGTTGTGGTTGTGGTGGTGGTGGTGGTGGTGGTAGTGGGTGGTGGTGGTAGTAATATTAGTGGTTGTGGTAGTGGTGGTAGTAGTTGTGGTAGTAGTAGTAGTTGTGGTTGTGGTGGTAGTGGGTGGTGGTGGTAGTAATATTAGTGGTTGTGGTAGTTGTGGTAGTAGTAGTAGTTGTGGTTGTGGTGGTGGTGGTAGTTGTGGTAGTAATAGTAGGTGGGTAATGAGAATAATGATAGTAGTAGTAGTAATGGTAATAATAATAATAATAATAATAAAATTTTCAGACCGTTATAAGAGAGAGAGAGAGAGAGAGAGAGAGAGAGAGAGAGAGAGAGAGAGAGAGAGAGAACACACAACAAGATTTTAAGGGGGAGTGGGAGTAGGGGGACATGTTGGGGGTACGGGAGTAGGGGGACATGTTGGGGGGTACGGGAGTAGGGGGACAGGCTTGGGGGGTGGGGGGTGCAGGAGTAGGGGGACAGGCTTGCTACCCCTCCCCCTTAAACCTGTCAACCTATTCCCGCACCCCCCAAACCCCCCAACCCAAGCCTGTCCCCTACTCGCTCCCACACCCCTTTTATCCCATTTATTTATTTAAACTAAACACTAGTGATCCATTTATCTATTTATCTATCTATCTAACTATTTATCTATCTATCTATCTATTTATCTATCTATCCATTTATCTATTTATCTATCTATGTATCTATCTATTTATCTATCTATCTATTTATCTATTTATTATCATTTATTTACAGGCCGGATTTTTCAAGAGGAACAGACCGAATACAGAAATGATACGTCAAAGCTTATTACGAAGACAGCAACAACAACAACAGCAAGGACAGCCCAGGGATTTTACGGAAGATAGCCAGTTAAATGACGGTGAAAGGGAGGAGGAGGAATAGAAGAGAGATTTAGATAGCACGCAGGATATAGATTAGATGGGGGAGAGAGAGAGAGAGTGAGAGAGAGAGATTTAGACAAGTATTAAAAGATAGTTAAAGAGAGAGAGAGAGAGATTTAAACAGTACGCAGGATTTAGATTAGTATTGAAAGATGGTTAGGAGAGAGAGAGAGAGAGAGAGATGTAAATAAGACACAAGATTTGAAAGTTTTGAAATATTATAAGGAAAAGATGGTTAGATGGAAGAGAGAGAGAGAGAGAGAGAGAGAGAGAGAGAGAGAGAGAGAGAGAGGAGGAAAGACAGAGAGAGTTACATAGAGTTACATAGAATCGCAGACCACAACAGACCTTACGGTCCACACGGGGTGATCTGATTAGAAGGTTACTGGTAGAGAATGAATATCTCCCCAGTGATAGTCGTAGGTAAGGATAGCAAAGTAGAAGGCTCTCTCCCCACCCTCCAATCCCTCCGGCCTGAGCCGTACTGGAAATAAAGTTAGGAGTCAGAACCTTGTGGAGTTGGTAGAGAAAACTCCACAAGGAAATTTTATAGGAAAGATAGAAAGTAGTTGAAATTTGGCGAACTTGCCACCTGTAATGGGCAAAAAATTATTCATTAGTAAACATCGAAAGACGGGGATTAGATGCAAGGTGTTTATCAAGGCGACGTTTGAAGCTATCTACTGTGTTACATTCTATTACGTTACGGGGAAGCCCATTCCATAAGTTGACGACTCGGTTAAAAACGAAATTCTTGGATTCGTGTGAGTTAAAAGATTTACCTATGATTTTACAGCCATTACCTCTCGTGTAGTTTGATTGATCGATATTGAAATATTTGTTGCAGTCCATATTGTCTATGCCTTTGATTATTTTGAATACCTGGATTAAGTCGCCTCTCAATCTACGTTGTGCTAATGGGAATAGATTCAATTTATTTAGCCGCTCTTCATACGTTTTGTTTCGTAGACATGGTATCATTTTAGTAACTCTACGTTGGACTCGTTCCAATTTTACTATATCTTTCTGGTAGTACGGGCACCAGGCTTGGACACAATATTCCATAAGGGGACGGACCAAGGAATTATACAAAGTGAGGATTGTATCTTTAGACTTATACTCGAATGCTCTGCCAATAAAGCCGATAGTTTTATTTGCTTTCTTAATTACTTCCGTACATTGCTGACTGGGTTTTAGGTTACTTGATATTGTGACCCCTAAGTCTGTCTCTTGATCCACGCTTTTAATTTGATTACCATTTAACGAGTAGTTTGCAGTTACGTTACGATGTCCGATATGGAGTACTTTACATTTATCTGCATTGAAGGACATTTGCCAAGTTTTCGCCCAATTCGACAATTTATCGAGATTATCTTGCATTTCTTTAGTTTGTGCGTTAGTGAGTACTGTATTTGCAATTTTAGTGTCATCGGCAAACTTCGATATTATGCATGAGAGACCTTCATCTATGTCGTTTATGTAAACTAGGAAAAGGATTGGGCCTAAAACTGACCCTTGTGGCACCCCGCTCGTAACGCCAGTCCAATTAGATGATTTACCATTTATTACCACACGTTGTTTACGGTTTCTTAGCCAGTTCTCTATCCATCTTACGGTGTCGCCTTGGATTCTGTGAGATTTTAATTTAGTTATTAAACGTTTATGGGGAACTTTGTCAAAGGCTTTTTGGAAATCTAGATAAATTATGTCTACTGCTTTACTCTTATCATATTCGTTAAAAATGTCATTTAAAAAGTCTAATAGATTCGTTAGGCAAGAGCGTTTATTGCGGAAACCGTGTTGAGTGTCTCTGAGTAAGTTATTTTCCTCTAAATGATATGTAAGTTTATCTCGTATGATTGTCTCTAACATTTTGCATACTACTGAGGTTAGGCTGATAGGGCGATAGTTACTAGGTAAAGATTTGCTGCCTTTTTTAAATATTGGTGTTACGTTAGCGAGCTTCCAATCATCAGGTATTGTTCCAGTGTGTAAAGAATAGTTAAATAGCAGAGTCAGAGGTTTTACTATTTCGCTTTTAGCTTCCTTTATTACGCGAGGGGAGATCGTGTCAGGCCCAGGTGACTTATTTACATTTAATTTATCAATACATTTGATTACGTCATTTTCTGTTATGCTGATATTATTTAAAACCTCGGTGTTTTCATTTTGGACTGTTGTTTCAGCTGGAATATCGTTCGGGTTTTCTATAGTAAAGACTGATGCAAAGAAAGTATTTAGGATACTACTCATTCGCTCTTCATCTGTCGTGAAGTCCCCATTTTCATCAAGAATTGGACCGATAGTTGACGTAAGTACTTTCTTTTGTCGAATATAACTGTAGAACTCTTTCGGGTTTGTCTTACTCTGATTTGCAACGTGTTTTTCAATTTCCTTTTTACTCTGTTTGATTAACTTTTTGGCTTTTCTTCGTAAGTCTGTAAACTTGGCACGGTCGTCATTATTGGCTGTGATTTTTACTTTATTATGGGCGTTCTTTTTGGCTCGTAAACAATCGGCTATATCTTTACTCCACCACTTGGGCTTTAAATTTTGTGCTGAACGTCGGTTTTTTAATGGTATGCTATCCCTGACCGCTTTTGTGTACGCATTAGTGAAAAAGTTCCATTGTGTATTTATGTCAATAGTGTCTCGCAGACATTTCCAGTCGGTTTCTTTTAGTATCGCTCTGAGTTGGTTGAAATTGGCTTTTCTAAAATCGGGGATTTTTTCGTAGCTGTACTTTATGTCGCTTTTGTTAAAATTTATACTGAAAGTTATTATGCGGTGGTCGCTATTGGTAAATTCTTCACCTACGTTAGTATTCTCTATCATGTCTTCGTTTGTTGCAAATACTAGGTCAAGAACATTATTTCCGCGAGTTGGGCTGTTGACGTATTGGATAAGGGAGCTCTCTTGTAAGTTAGTGTAAAGATCTTGACCATAATGAGCTGATAACGGTTCTCCCCACTTTGTTACTGGTAAATTAAAGTCACCAAGAATTATGGAATGTTGCGTGTTAATAATTTCGTTTAATTGCTCATAGATATCACGGTCGGTTTGTACAGGTTGAGCTGGGGGTCTGTATAATAAAGCTAACAAAAGTTTCGCCCCACAATTATTTCTAATGAGTATATAAAGTGTATCTACGTTATCAATATGTGGCTTTGATAATAGGATTGGTTTAAGATCGTCTTTAATATATAATAGAACTCCGCCTCCCCTTTTATTTGTTCGTCCTTTTTCAAATATTGTGTAACCGGGAATTTTATACTCTGCTAGGAAATCTCTGCTTTCAGTATTTAGCCACGATTCGGTTATGCCGATTATATCATAATTTTCTGTGAAAGTTAATTCCTCTAAATCTGTAAATTTGTTATGGATGCTGCGAGCGTTTACGTAAAATACCTTTAAGCTATTTCGGTTTACTCTATTTATTTGTTTTGCGTTACCTGACCTTGACGTACCTGGGTAGTCCCGTTTTTTGATCGGTGGTTGATGACCGCGTCGTTCAGCAAACGTCCGAAACGGGCTGATCCCACCTGGTTCAAATGGACACCATCATCTGAGAATAAAGAGTTATCAAAAAAGAAGTTGTCCCAGGTGTTGATGAAATCGACGTTCTCCTCGTTGCAGATGCTGGCAAGTCGTCGGTTGATGCTGGTGGCGGTGTTGTAGAAGCGGGTGTCGGCTTGTCTGCGGGGGATGATTCCAGAAAGTATTATGTTGTTAGTTTTCTCCTTGAACTTACCAATCATCTTACGGTACTTGTTGAGTAGCTCCTCCGATCGGGTCTTCAATACATCGTTGGTTCCGACGTGGATGACGTACGTGGTGTTGTCGGGGGCCTGGCGTGTCACTTCATCCACTACGTCGGTCACGTCGTCTAGGCCGCCACCTGGGATGCAGAAGCGCTTCCTAGTCTTGGGTGCTCGACCACAAAACTCGGAGAGTTGACCCCTTACCATGGAGTCACCAACCAGCCTGACCTCGGTGTCGTCTTCATCGTCGTCTTGTGCCAGGATCTTGAAGCGGTTTTGACAAGTAGTGATGGGTATGATGTTCTTCCTGGGTCGTGTGTTGTTCCTGACGACGCGGAACTCCTCCTGTGAAGATGGTGTAGTTGGTGGTGCCTGTGGAGGTAAGGGTGTAGAGGCAGTCTGTACAGAGGCTGTGACGACGGGTTCTGTAGGCGTCGATGTCATTCCTACGTTCATTGCGGCGAATTCCTGTAGTGTTTCCAACTTCTCGTTCAGGGCCTCGATCTTGCAATGTGCTGCCTTCAGGTCGGTCGACAAATCCTCTCGTAACTGGCAGAATCTACAGATATGGACGTCTCTGTTCGCGAAAATAGTAGGGCCAAAAGTTCCAGAGCAAGTCAAACAGGTGTATTGAGGTGCCATGGTGAATATTTATTGATTTTTTTTTTGCTTGTCAATTTGTAAATTTACTTATTGAAATTGGATTAATTATTAATTTATATTTAGATTATTTATTTAGATTTAAATTATTTATTTATTTAGATTAAAATTATTTATTTATTTAGATTAAAATTATTTATTAATTTAGATTCAAACTATTTATTAATTTAGATGTAAATTATTTATTAATTTATTTATTAATCTATTTATAAATTTATGATTTTATATGATTACTTAGTAGTGTTATTAATATTGTTTTGTTATTATTGAATTAATTTATTATTTATATATTATGAATTTATTTATAAACAAGATATACAAATGTGTAGGCCTGGAAAGGAATAAAATTATTGAAAGGACAAAGAAATGCAAATGTCCCGGCCTAGAAGGGAATAAAGTTGTCAGTTGGTCACGAACGTCTATAGAAATATAATAAAATTGAGTTAAATATGTATGCTGTAAAATTAAAACGTTTGATGAAAATATATATTTGGTAGTTAATTTATTGATCTATTTAACAATTTATTAGTCAATTAATTTAACAATCAAATTATCAATTTATTCAACAAATTATTTAACAATTAATTTATTAATTAGTTTATCAATTTATTTAGCAATTAGTTTATTAATTTTATTTAATAATTTATTGATTTATATATTAAATTATTAAGTAATTTATTAATTCAATAATATATTATTCTATTTGTTTAATAATCAATTTCAAGTTGGTGTGAATATGGGGTGATGTACGAAAATGTCGACTGTTGGTGTGGGTTTGAGGGGGGGGGGGGGAGATAGGGTATAGGTATAGGGTCAGGTGAGTAGGGATTATCTGGTGGGGGGCTGGGAATACCAAGGAGAGGTGAGGTGGTAGGAGTGGAAGAGGATCACAAGGTAAGGTGAGGTGAGGTGAGTGAGGTGAGGAAGAGGATCACAAGGTAAGGTGAGGTGAGGTGAGGTGAGTGAGGTGAGGTGAGGAGTGGGAGAGGATCACAAGGTGAGGTGAGGTGAGTGTAGTGGGTAGGGTTAAATTAAGATATGGTGTTATTGTTTTAGGCCTGTAAGGGAATAATATCAACTGAACAAAAAGAAATATAAATGTGTAGGCCTGGAAAGCAATAAAATTATTGAAAGGACAAAGAAATGCAAATGTACAGTCCTGGAAGGGAATAAAGTTGTCAATTGAACACGAACGTGTATAGAAATATATTAAAAATTGAATTAAATATGTATGCTGTAAACTTAAAATGAGTTGATGAAAATATTTATTTGGTAATTAATTTATTTGGTAGTTAGTTTATTAATCTATTTATCAATTTATTTAACAATTAATTTAACAATTTATTTGTCAATTAGTTTATCAATATATGTAACAGTTAGTTTATTAATTTATTTATTAATTTATATATTAGTTTATTAATTAATTTACTAATTCAATAATATATTATTATATTTATTTATTAAACAATTTCAAGTTGATGAGGATATGGGGTGATGGATGGGGGGGACGATAAGGTACAGGTAGTGAGTGGAGATTAATGCTAAACAAGGAGAGGTGAGGTGAGGTGAGGTGAGGCTGTAGGAAGGTAGGTAGGGATTAATGTCCCTTGGGAGTGGAGGAGAAGAGAGGTGAGGTGGGGCTGGGAGGGGGGGTGTATGAAGGTAGGTAGGGGCTAATGTCCCTTGGGAGTGGAGGAAAAGAGAGGTGAGGTGAGGTGAGGTGAGATAGGACAGGGGGGGGGGCGAGTTTACTGGACAAAGGGGAGTGGAGAAGAGAATACAGTAAATTTGTAGTTTATACCTGGAATAAAATTAATATAGAATTTCAATATAGAAAATAAATAGAAATGTGGAATTAATATACAACAAACACGTTGGAAAACTGGCAACACAAATATGGGAAATAAAGAGTAAATAAAGAGTAAATAGTGAGTAAGAAAATAAAGTTAAATAAATAGATAAAATAAGTTAGTAAATGAAATTTATGTAGGGTACTTAATATGAGCTGGGATGAACGATCGCTTACATCCACGTAGAACACAAACAGCTCCAAACACTCGGGATTACACTGAACACACTCTAACACACATGGGATTACACGGGATTACACAGAAAGTACGCTAATACACATAGGATTTCACAGAACACACTCTAATACACGCGGGATTACACAGAACACTCGGGATTACACAGAACACACTCTAATACACATGGGATTACACAGAACACACTCTAATACACGTGGGATTACACAGAATACACGCTAATATACACGGGATTACACAGAACACACGGGATTACACTGAACACACTCTAATACACGCGGGATTACACAGAACACACTCTAATACACGCGGGATTACACAGAACACTCGGGATTACACAGAACACACTCTAATACACATGGGATTACACAGAACACACTCTAATACACATGGGATTACACAGAATACACGCTAATATACACGGGATTACACAGAACACACGGGATTACACTGAGCACACTCTAATACACGCGGGATTACACAGAAAACTCTAATACATGCGGGATTACACAGAACACACTCTAATACACGAGGGATTACACAGAACACACTCTAATATACGCGGGATTACACAGAACACACGGGATTACACACAGTACACACAGTACTCCTCGTAGGAGCTAGTAAACGGAGTAGCGGGCAAGCACGAGCAAGCAGGGAGGTGTTGGCGTGAGCGAGGTCAGACCACAAGTGAGCGAGGTCAGACCATAAGTGAGCGAGGTCAGAGAGAGAGAGAGAGAGAGAGAGAGAGAGAGAGAGAGAGAGAGAGAGAGAGAGAGAGAGAGAGAGAGAGAGAGAGAGAGAGAGAGAGAGAGAGAGAGAGAGAGAGAGAGAGAGAGAGAGAGAGAAACAAGGGGAAAGACAGAGAGAGAAAAAAAAGACAGGAGGAGAGAGACAGAGAGAGGAGGAGAGACAGAAATACAGAGAGAGAGAGAGAGTGAGATAGAGGGAAAGAGAGAGAGAGAGAAGAGTATTGAAATATATTCGATACACATACTTATAATTATTATGTGTTATGATAATGAGTAGAGATTACATTACACATTTAATTACACGTATTACACACATAATTACACTTAAATTATACGTATTACACTTATAAATACACATATTACACTTAGAATTACATGTATTACACTTAAAATTACACGTATTACACTTAGAATTACATGTAATACACTCAAAATTACACGTTTTATACTTAAAATTACACTTATTACACTTAAAATTACACGTATTACACTTAAAATTACACTTATTAGACTTAAAATATTAGACTTAAATATTTGTCTGTATGCTTGTGCTTCATTCCGTTATGTTTTCTTGATATGTGTGTGTGTGTGTGTGTGTGTGTGTAGTCATTGGATTCTCATGGGTCCCACCTACCCTTATGTATTATTGCTTGCCTATTGATTGACGCCACGGTGCAATTAATTATTATATATATATATATATATATATATATATATATATATATATATATATATATATATATATATATATATATATATATATATATATATATATATATATATATATATATTGTGACAATAAAGAAGAAACTTATTAAGATACTGTACACTGAAAGAATTGAGATACATGCAATAATAAACTTTCTAGTGCAACATTGAATTATTATAATATATGTAATAATTAAGTAAGTAATTATTCATCAATTGACTTACCTTACCCGGTTTATTAATTTACCTTAATTGTGTTGGCTCAAAGAAGGTTTCGCAGAGGTTAAATTATCCTCTTCTCATTGCAAGTTCTTTTTTATCAACATATACATTTTTTACGTGAGGTCTTCCGATATGTATGCATTTATAAATTATAGTGCCAAGGAATATGGTGTATGAAACAACCAATCACAATAGCTTTACTATATTTATTGAAAATTCCAGCAACACCAACATGAAATCAATAATTATATTCACACACACTCACTCACTTCCACACACAACTAGCTAACTAACTAAATAATCAAGTTACGCTCTATATGTGTCTCCCTTTTACTTCAATGTCGGAGTCGTCGTTGTCCTCGTTTACTCTCGAGTATTATATATAATTGAATTATATTGTATATATGTATATATTTTTTTTTTCCTCCAGTGTAGAGTCGATTTTCTATGTTCTTCAATTTTGTTATGTTCTTCATTTTCTATGTTCTCCAATTTTCTGTTCTTCAATTTCTATGTTTTTCACCTCAGTTAATTTTTCAATGTTCACATCATAAATTATCACTCGTCATATCCACGTGATTGATTGATTGATGGATATTAGGCGCCGCAACATCGAGGTCCTATAGCGCCAGAAAAAGGTGATAGAGAGGTGTGACAGCAAGCAGGAAGGAAATAAAATGAAAAGAGGGACAGTTGAAGAACTGAAAGATGGGAACTATTTAGTCTGGTCTCTCACTGGCGACCTTCCTAACATGGGAAGCCCTCTCTCCCCGATATCGGGGCAGAGCAGGGGCCGGAGCCCCCTCTAGTATAGCTCGCCAGATTACAGAGACACACAAGCCCCCCCACCTCGGCAAGGCAGTTCCCGTTAGGGTGGATATCCACGTGATTAAGTAGACGAGAGTGAGTATTACGTGTGTAACTAAGGCGTTATATTTCCCAAACACTGTCTTAAATTTATGGTGCTATTGCAGGACCTCCTACTTAATTACTTTAATTATAATTAGAAATTGGAAATTGATTTATTGATGCAACTCGGCCTCTGGCGGCGCAACAGCTAGGGTCATATACCGCCCAACACAAAATTGTTATCCTCAACTAATAAAATCACAAACTCCCGAAAGGAACACGCATCATAACTAAATTACACACAAACTATAAACACACACCATTACTAAAACAACATGTCAACTTAACTAAAATATAAAAAAGAATCAAGACTAAATAATATCAAACTATCTGAAAACCATAAGTATAATAAAATCACAATTTATGGAGGAGGCCAGCCTCCTCCACATAGGAAAGGGTGTTCCCTCCCACACTACAAGCCTCCTCCCCGAGCACCCGGGAGAGACTGTAAGAACCGTCACCCACCCGGTACTCGGAGAGGTGCCTACGACGCAGGTCCCCCAAACTGGGACACTCCACAATAATATGCCTGACTGTCAAAGGGACCAGACAATCATCACAGTAGGGAGGGTGAATCCTGTCCATTAAAAAGCCATGAGTCAATAATGTGTGGCCAATGCGGAGACGGACAAGAGCCGTCTCCCACCGGCGGGACAGGCCGCTGTAGCTCCACAAACCAAGGCGTTGGCGGATGTCACAGAGCTTGTTAGCCCCGACTGCGTCCCATCTGTCCTGCTTGCAGGAACGAACGGCAGCATCTATATAGGGTCGAAGGTCCACTGCAGGGACAGGATGACGCCTAAACAGGAGGCCGAGATTTAGAGTTAGACTAGAGGGGGCTCCGGCCCCTGCTCTGCCCCATTTTCATGGAGAGATGGTGTCCCATGCTAGGAAGGTCGCTAGTGAGAGACCAGACTAAATGGTTCCCATCTTTCATTCTTCTTCTGTCCCTATATATATATATATATATATACCCCTAACGGGAACCGGCTTGCCGAAGTGGGGGGGGGGGGGCTTATGTGTCTCTGAAACCTGGCGAGCTAGACTAGAGGGGCTCCGGCCTCCGGCCCGCATATTCCCGTCCTGTGACACATTCTATTAGCTTCAGCCCCGCCTCCTCCTTCCCGCGGACTTTCAGCCAATCACACAGCAGTGCACCATATCGGATGCCAGCTGTACAATAATAAACGAGAGTTCCAACCAACACGATTTGTTTACATCGTCAGCTTTTTTTCCCTCTACCAAAGTTCCAAGTTTCCAACAGAACTCTAATAACAAAAACAACAAAAACCACCACCATTACCACTACCACTATCACCAACAACAACCACTACCACCACCACCAACAACAAAAACAACAACCCCTACTACCACTACCACCACCACCACCACAACCACTACCACAACAACCACCACCACCACTACCACCACCACCAACAACAACAAAAACAACAACCACTACTACCACTACCACCACTAACACTACCACCACCACCAACAACAACAACAACAACCACTACCACCACAACCACCACCACCACCACCAAAACCACCACACTCTTTCATTCTTGTACAGTGGCATCCGAAATGGCGCGCTGCTGTGTGATTGGCTGAAAGGCCGCGAGAAGAAGGAGGCGGGGCTGAAGCTACTAAAATGGGTCACAGAACGGGAATATGCCTCCGGCTTCTGCTCTGCCCCGAGAGAGGGCTTCCCATGCTAGAAAGATCGCCAGTGAGAGATCCCCTAACGGGATATATATATATATATATATATATATATATATATATATATATATATATATATATATATATATATATATATATATATATATATATATATATATATATATATATATATATATATATATATATATATATATATATATATATATATATATATATATGAGGAATACCACCTGTATCCAGACCCTTCAACCGTTATACTCGACTTCGAACAAGCAACTCTTCAAGTCTTTACTGCAATTCTCGGAACAGAAGTTGCCATTCGTTGTTGTTTCTACCATCTGATACAGTCATCATGGAGGAAAATACAAGAGCTAGGGCTGGCAACTGTCTACAAGGAAAATGAGGAAATAAAGTTGTTCTGTGTTATGGTAAACAGCTTAGCTTTTCTTCCTCTCTATGATGTTTCTGCTGTCATGAATTTCCTCAAAAAAAGAAAAGAAAAAGACGTACAGCCATGGCTGATAGTGGTGAACCAGGGTCCAAGGAATGTTGGAAAGCAACTGAACAGAAGTCGTACAAGTGAATTTTCCAAACCATTCTTAACGTTGAAAGAGATTTGGAAGACTCATAATTTCGAACTCTGTTCAGTTGCTCTCCAAAACTCCTTGGACCCTGATCCAGCACTCTCAGCTATGGCTGTACGTAACGTGCACTTATGAAAATGGTAAGAAATTAAATGTTAACACATTGAATCTACTGCACCATTTTTTCCTAAGCTGAAAAATGTACCATAATTTCCTATGCCATTTATTCTGGTGCCATTTATGCATGTAACATTTTTTTCGTCTACCGGTTGGTTCACATCACATGGCAGCAGTACTTGGGGAGGAGCTGTGTTCTGGGATTGGAGGAACTCTGGCATTTTTACCCTTAAACAACATAATTCGACACCACTAACATGTGTGAGTAACTGCGGCCCAACCTCGCAATTTTTAAATTAGTGCTTCCCCTTACATGCTTGATTAGGCTCACAACAGAGAATGTGTGTGCCTAGGTACTCTATCGAGTCACCCCAGCCACTGGCACCCAGTGTAGGAATAGCTGTGAGGGTTTGAGTATGAATTTTCAGCACTCCGACTTTAAGCTAATTGTCAAATATATACGTATAAACGACAGTGATGATATATGTCACATTGTTGCCTTGAAAAATGTCATTATGACATGTCTTATGATGAAATCAGGTGGCAAAATTGTAAGGCGAGTGAAACAGTAAATTTTGAGTTGTGGTGATTCGAAGCTGGCTACCCATCTTCCGTCTTCACAAGTACAGTTGGCTCCCCTCCCGCGTTAACCACTGCCGTTGCCAATGTTGAGCCAACCAGATATTCGAATCCCGAACGAAGCGAAGCACTCATAACCGAGTGAGATGAAGGGAGGGACGACTGAGTTGGGGAGATGGAGGTAGAAGTATCATCAGTGATCGAAAAATATTGTAGATGGAAAGAATAATTATGGTAAGCACTTGATGTCATATAGCAACAAAGCCGATTCTAAGTATATTAATTTTTTTTCTCTTATTTACATCCAACTTTATGCAATATAAATAGAGACTTAACAAATTCACACACCAACAATTTCTGATGATTATTTAAAGCTATAATTGCGAGTCTAGCAGTATATACGAGGAAGGGGAGGAAAATTAATCATTACGATAACATTCATAATCCTTAAAGGTCGTAGTCGTCCCTCCCTTCACCTCACTCGGTCATGAGTGCTTTGCTTCGTTCGGGATTCGAATATCTGGGTGGCTCAACATTGGCAACGCGCAGTGGTCAACGCGGGAGTGGAGCCAACTGTACATCAGGAAACAGCTAAAGCGTTATATATTTATAGCATGTATCATTGATTTATAAAGATTAAGTGATTTACACGATATTTGCAGTCATATATGTTGATTACGTTGTAAGTGTGTGGCGTGAAAGAGGCCCAGGTGAGAGAGAGAGTGGCCATGTTAGATGGTTAAAGGTAACAGGCTATTTTAATATTATATGCGTTTAAATAATATATCTTTTTAATTATACTGCTTCTCATTTTTCGGGAAGTGAACCTGGTATATATGTGTATATATTTTATAAATCATATAAATGACCATATTTTAATAATCTATGAAAATATATAATATATTCGGCTGTATATGACTCTGGCTGTTGCACTGCCAAATATTGATTGCTGTCTCATCAATCCCACCTTCTGGAGCCTAATATCAATCAATCAATCAATAACTTAATTTACTTTCATAATCGTTTAAGTAGATAACAAAATTCATACAAATAATGAAGAATTGGTACATATACAAATACATACATATTTTCTGTCAATACAATCTCAAAAGATGTACCGTAGATAGTAATTTTTCTTATACTATATAAATGTTTATCAAATTCTATGGCATGGAACCTTGTAAATTGTTTTTTTTTTTTTTCAAAAATCGGAAAGAAAGAATCAGGTCACAATCACAATCACTTATATGAACCGTATAGTTTATTAAATTGCATCTCTTAGACTCAATAAACAACATCAAACCCAAAAAACAGTACATATTATACATAATATTTATAGACACGTGAAGGTATTGCTCTTGCCACCACTTCATAACCTAATATTGTCCACAGGAAGGCTATGATAAATGCTACAGATAGGAACTATGTAACACATTTCAAAGGCACAAGGTTTGACCGTGATGTGATTAAGAGCCATTCGGGTGGTGGCCGGGTACCAGGTGATTTTTCCATTTCATTCTCTGACATTCTAAATGTAAATATATTTACAATATACATTAAATATTGTATTTGAACTGATATTTCTATATATATTTTAAGTGTTTGCACATCCTTTTTTATGACAGGTGCCAACCAGTACAATTCTAAAATCTGGTTATCGAATGAGGTCATGAGAAGGCATATCAGACCTAAGTGGCAGGTGTGCTGTAAGGGACATATCTATTAGCTGTAGATGTCAAGACTGCCAGACGCACATCTCTGCCAAGCCAGCGCCTGACCCATCTGCGAACGGTGGTAGCGCTGGTGCCCGTGCGCTCGGCAATGGCTCTGAGTGACATCCCACTGAGCCATAGCCAAATGAATCTTGTACGATCTTCCATCCTCGTTCTCTTAAATGTTCTTCGAGACATCATCTCTGAATATAACACGAATATGTACCATGAAATTTCATATGGGAGACAATATTATTGTTTTGTTTAAATTTTTAGTTCAAAATTGTTGTCAGATCTTCACGATATGAGTACTTTTTTTTTGTGGCAATCAGTAATAGGATATTTCTCTGTGGCTATACTTAGATTGTATTGTCACACAAGCAAAAGGCCCGCATCGAATTCATGAGACTGAACCATTTGAATGAAGCTCACAAAATAATATTGCAAAGACAATCGGCAATCACATCATATTGTTTTTCAAGGTATTCTTTCAAAGATCTTGTTGAACTAATATTAGCACATGACTCTACACAGGCGAACAAAACACATCATTTGCTCCCATCCCCCGTGTGACAAGCAAACACTAAACGAAAATAGCATTGTCATGCCAGAGAGGGAACACGTGAATTGCATAGGCAGGGGTCAAGGAAGGATAGATGGAGAGATACTGTCATTCAGGTTAAATAAGTATTGAGATAGAGAACAATTATGAAATATGATCACCATTGTTTTATAGCAGGTTTCTAGCTGTCAACACTCTGGCACTTAATTTAGAAAAGTATTTGTACAAGGAAGGTTATAACAAGTGATAGACAGTTAAAATGTCTACATAAATGTCTCGTACGAACCCTTGGTAACCGGATATGACGACAGGTGATAGATCAATAGATATGATACTGCATTCCGGAAAATTTTATTCACTATTAAGGTGTGGATATAAAAGTACTATTAGTAACATCTGTGATTCGAGCCACATTTGTTTGGATCATCTCCCTAAGCCTCTCTCTTCTACCCGCATAATTTTCATTTAATCAGTTAGATACATCAGGCTTTGCTAGCACAGTAGGAATTTATTACATTAACATTGGTTATTATGAGCATGTGTACATTCGTTTGAAATTAACGTAATTAATGAAAAAGATTTGTGTGTATGGTGAATGAGAATGAAGGAGATGGTTATTTTGAGGACGGGGTATTTGGAGGGTGATGTAGCCTACTATCAAAGACAAAAGTCGTGTCGCTGTCTTGTCCGATGATTTAATATAACTCGTGAAACATAATAAAAGCTCCACCACAATGACGTCTATGTCCAGAGTACTCTACAGTACGTATAAGAAATAATGCACTTTTTTTTTTTTAGGATCAAATCAAATAATTAATGATATCATGCTCATTTGAATGAACACATAACGAGTATTAATGTTACTTGGGGGTCGTCCAAAAAATATTTATATATTTTATGTTTATGGTTATATTCAGATTATCAACAGATTATTCCATGGGGAATATAGTGAGAGTGATTGAAATATTTCTGTAAAATATGCGTATCGCTTATAAATTAGTTTTATACCATTAGTAATTTCAGCAATTAGGGATTACAGTACAGAGAGAGAGAGAGAGAGAGAGAGAGAGAACACACAACAAGATTTTAAGGGGGAGTGGGAGTAGGGGGACATGTTGGGGGGTACGGGAGTAGGGGGACAGGCTTGGGGGGTGGGGGGTGCAGGAGTAGGGGGACAGGCTTGCTACCCCTCCCCCTTAAACCTGTCAACCTATTCCCAAACCCCCCAACCCAAGCCTGTCCCCTACTCGCTCCCACACCCCTTTTATCCCATTTATTTATTTAAACTAAACACTAGTGATCCATTTATCTATTTATCTATCTATCTAACTATTTATCTATCTATCTATCTATTTATCTATCTATCCATTTATCTATTTATCTATCTATGTATCTATCTATTTATCTATCTATCTATTTATCTATTTATTATCATTTATTTACAGGCCGGATTTTTCAAGAGGAACAGACCGAATACAGAAATGATACGTCAAAGCTTATTACGAAGACAGCAACAACAACAACAGCAAGGACAGCCCAGGGATTTTACGGAAGATAGCCAGTTAAATGACGGTGAAAGGGAGGAGGAGGAATAGAAGAGAGATTTAGATAGCACGCAGGATATAGATTAGATGGGGGAGAGAGAGAGAGAGTGAGAGAGAGAGATTTAGACAAGTATTAAAAGATAGTTAAAGAGAGAGAGAGAGAGATTTAAACAGTACGCAGGATTTAGATTAGTATTGAAAGATGGTTAGGAGAGAGAGAGAGAGAGAGAGATGTAAATAAGACACAAGATTTGAAAGTTTTGAAATATTATAAGGAAAAGATGGTTAGATGGAAGAGAGAGAGAGAGAGAGAGAGAGAGAGAGAGAGAGAGAGAGAGAGAGAGAGAGAGAGAGAGGAGGAAAGACAGAGAGAGTTACATAGAGTTACATAGAATCGCAGACCACAACAGACCTTACGGTCCACACGGGGTGATCTGATTAGAAGGTTACTGGTAGAGAATGAATATCTCCCCAGTGATAGTCGTAGGTAAGGATAGCAAAGTAGAAGGCTCTCTCCCCACCCTCCAATCCCTCCGGCCTGAGCCGTACTGGAAATAAAGTTAGGAGTCAGAACCTTGTGGAGTTGGTAGAGAAAACTCCACAAGGAAATTTTATAGGAAAGATAGAAAGTAGTTGAAATTTGGCGAACTTGCCACCTGTAATGGGCAAAAAATTATTCATTAGTAAACATCGAAAGACGGGGATTAGATGCAAGGTGTTTATCAAGGCGACGTTTGAAGCTATCTACTGTGTTACATTCTATTACGTTACGGGGAAGCCCATTCCATAAGTTGACGACTCGGTTAAAAACGAAATTCTTGGATTCGTGTGAGTTAAAAGATTTACCTATGATTTTACAGCCATTACCTCTCGTGTAGTTTGATTGATCGATATTGAAATATTTGTTGCAGTCCATATTGTCTATGCCTTTGATTATTTTGAATACCTGGATTAAGTCGCCTCTCAATCTACGTTGTGCTAATGGGAATAGATTCAATTTATTTAGCCGCTCTTCATACGTTTTGTTTCGTAGACATGGTATCATTTTAGTAACTCTACGTTGGACTCGTTCCAATTTTACTATATCTTTCTGGTAGTACGGGCACCAGGCTTGGACACAATATTCCATAAGGGGACGGACCAAGGAATTATACAAAGTGAGGATTGTATCTTTAGACTTATACTCGAATGCTCTGCCAATAAAGCCGATAGTTTTATTTGCTTTCTTAATTACTTCCGTACATTGCTGACTGGGTTTTAGGTTACTTGATATTGTGACCCCTAAGTCTGTCTCTTGATCCACGCTTTTAATTTGATTACCATTTAACGAGTAGTTTGCAGTTACGTTACGATGTCCGATATGGAGTACTTTACATTTATCTGCATTGAAGGACATTTGCCAAGTTTTCGCCCAATTCGACAATTTATCGAGATTATCTTGCATTTCTTTAGTTTGTGCGTTAGTGAGTACTGTATTTGCAATTTTAGTGTCATCGGCAAACTTCGATATTATGCATGAGAGACCTTCATCTATGTCGTTTATGTAAACTAGGAAAAGGATTGGGCCTAAAACTGACCCTTGTGGCACCCCGCTCGTAACGCCAGTCCAATTAGATGATTTACCATTTATTACCACACGTTGTTTACGGTTTCTTAGCCAGTTCTCTATCCATCTTACGGTGTCGCCTTGGATTCTGTGAGATTTTAATTTAGTTATTAAACGTTTATGGGGAACTTTGTCAAAGGCTTTTTGGAAATCTAGATAAATTATGTCTACTGCTTTACTCTTATCATATTCGTTAAAAATGTCATTTAAAAAGTCTAATAGATTCGTTAGGCAAGAGCGTTTATTGCGGAAACCGTGTTGAGTGTCTCTGAGTAAGTTATTTTCCTCTAAATGATATGTAAGTTTATCTCGTATGATTGTCTCTAACATTTTGCATACTACTGAGGTTAGGCTGATAGGGCGATAGTTACTAGGTAAAGATTTGCTGCCTTTTTTAAATATTGGTGTTACGTTAGCGAGCTTCCAATCATCAGGTATTGTTCCAGTGTGTAAAGAATAGTTAAATAGCAGAGTCAGAGGTTTTACTATTTCGCTTTTAGCTTCCTTTATTACGCGAGGGGAGATCGTGTCAGGCCCAGGTGACTTATTTACATTTAATTTATCAATACATTTGATTACGTCATTTTCTGTTATGCTGATATTATTTAAAACCTCGGTGTTTTCATTTTGGACTGTTGTTTCAGCTGGAATATCGTTCGGGTTTTCTATAGTAAAGACTGATGCAAAGAAAGTATTTAGGATACTACTCATTCGCTCTTCATCTGTCGTGAAGTCCCCATTTTCATCAAGAATTGGACCGATAGTTGACGTAAGTACTTTCTTTTGTCGAATATAACTGTAGAACTCTTTCGGGTTTGTCTTACTCTGATTTGCAACGTGTTTTTCAATTTCCTTTTTACTCTGTTTGATTAACTTTTTGGCTTTTCTTCGTAAGTCTGTAAACTTGGCACGGTCGTCATTATTGGCTGTGATTTTTACTTTATTATGGGCGTTCTTTTTGGCTCGTAAACAATCGGCTATATCTTTACTCCACCACTTGGGCTTTAAATTTTGTGCTGAACGTCGGTTTTTTAATGGTATGCTATCCCTGACCGCTTTTGTGTACGCATTAGTGAAAAAGTTCCATTGTGTATTTATGTCAATAGTGTCTCGCAGACATTTCCAGTCGGTTTCTTTTAGTATCGCTCTGAGTTGGTTGAAATTGGCTTTTCTAAAATCGGGGATTTTTTCGTAGCTGTACTTTATGTCGCTTTTGTTAAAATTTATACTGAAAGTGATTATGCGGTGGTCGCTATTGGTAAATTCTTCACCTACGTTAGTATTCTCTATCATGTCTTCGTTTGTTGCAAATACTAGGTCAAGAACATTATTTCCGCGAGTTGGGCTGTTGACGTATTGGATAAGGGAGCTCTCTTGTAAGTTAGTGTAAAGATCTTGACCATAATGAGCTGATAACGGTTCTCCCCACTTTGTTACTGGTAAATTAAAGTCACCAAGAATTATGGAATGTTGCGTGTTAATAATTTCGTTTAATTGCTCATAGATATCACGGTCGGTTTGTACAGGTTGAGCTGGGGGTCTGTATAATAAAGCTAACAAAAGTTTCGCCCCACAATTATTTCTAATGAGTATATAAAGTGTATCTACGTTATCAATATGTGGCTTTGATAATAGGATTGGTTTAAGATCGTCTTTAATATATAATAGAACTCCGCCTCCCCTTTTATTTGTTCGTCCTTTTTCAAATATTGTGTAACCGGGAATTTTATACTCTGCTAGGAAATCTCTGCTTTCAGTATTTAGCCACGATTCGGTTATGCCGATTATATCATAATTTTCTGTGAAAGTTAATTCCTCTAAATCTGTAAATTTGTTATGGATGCTGCGAGCGTTTACGTAAAATACCTTTAAGCTATTTCGGTTTACTCTATTTATTTGTTTTGCGTTACCTGACCTTGACGTACCTGGGTAGTCCCGTTTTTTGATCGGTGGTTGATGACCGCGTCGTTCAGCAAACGTCCGAAACGGGCTGATCCCACCTGGTTCAAATGGACACCATCATCTGAGAATAAAGAGTTATCAAAAAAGAAGTTGTCCCAGGTGTTGATGAAATCGACGTTCTCCTCGTTGCAGATGCTGGCAAGTCGTCGGTTGATGCTGGTGGCGGTGTTGTAGAAGCGGGTGTCGGCTTGTCTGCGGGGGATGATTCCAGAAAGTATTATGTTGTTAGTTTTCTCCTTGAACTTACCAATCATCTTACGGTACTTGTTGAGTAGCTCCTCCGATCGGGTCTTCAATACATCGTTGGTTCCGACGTGGATGACGTACGTGGTGTTGTCGGGGGCCTGGCGTGTCACTTCATCCACTACGTCGGTCACGTCGTCTAGGCCGCCACCTGGGATGCAGAAGCGCTTCCTAGTCTTGGGTGCTCGACCACAAAACTCGGAGAGTTGACCCCTTACCATGGAGTCACCAACCAGCCTGACCTCGGTGTCGTCTTCATCGTCGTCTTGTGCCAGGATCTTGAAGCGGTTTTGACAAGTAGTGATGGGTATGATGTTCTTCCTGGGTCGTGTGTTGTTCCTGACGACGCGGAACTCCTCCTGTGAAGATGGTGTAGTTGGTGGTGCCTGTGGAGGTAAGGGTGTAGAGGCAGTCTGTACAGAGGCTGTGACGACGGGTTCTGTAGGCGTCGATGTCATTCCTACGTTCATTGCGGCGAATTCCTGTAGTGTTTCCAACTTCTCGTTCAGGGCCTCGATCTTGCAATGTGCTGCCTTCAGGTCGGTCGACAAATCCTCTCGTAACTGGCAGAATCTACAGATATGGACGTCTCTGTTCGCGAAAATAGTAGGGCCAAAAGTTCCAGAGCAAGTCAAACAGGTGTATTGAGGTGCCATGGTGAATATTTATTGATTTTTTTTTTGCTTGTCAATTTGTAAATTTACTTATTGAAATTGGATTAATTATTAATTTATATTTAGATTATTTATTTAGATTTAAATTATTTATTTATTTAGATTAAAATTATTTATTTATTTAGATTAAAATTATTTATTAATTTAGATTCAAACTATTTATTAATTTAGATGTAAATTATTTATTAATTTATTTATTAATCTATTTATAAATTTATGATTTTATATGATTACTTAGTAGTGTTATTAATATTGTTTTGTTATTATTGAATTAATTTATTATTTATATATTATGAATTTATTTATAAACAAGATATACAAATGTGTAGGCCTGGAAAGGAATAAAATTATTGAAAGGACAAAGAAATGCAAATGTCCCGGCCTAGAAGGGAATAAAGTTGTCAGTTGGTCACGAACGTCTATAGAAATATAATAAAATTGAGTTAAATATGTATGCTGTAAAATTAAAACGTTTGATGAAAATATATATTTGGTAGTTAATTTATTGATCTATTTAACAATTTATTAGTCAATTAATTTAACAATCAAATTATCAATTTATTCAACAAATTATTTAACAATTAATTTATTAATTAGTTTATCAATTTATTTAGCAATTAGTTTATTAATTTTATTTAATAATTTATTGATTTATATATTAAATTATTAAGTAATTTATTAATTCAATAATATATTATTCTATTTGTTTAATAATCAATTTCAAGTTGGTGTGAATATGGGGTGATGTACGAAAATGTCGACTGTTGGTGTGGGTTTGAGGGGGGGGGGAGATAGGGTATAGGTATAGGGTCAGGTGAGTAGGGATTATCTGGTGGGGGGCTGGGAATACCAAGGAGAGGTGAGGTGGTAGGAGTGGAAGAGGATCACAAGGTAAGGTGAGGTGAGGTGAGTGAGGTGAGGAAGAGGATCACAAGGTAAGGTGAGGTGAGGTGAGGTGAGTGAGGTGAGGTGAGGAGTGGGAGAGGATCACAAGGTGAGGTGAGGTGAGTGTAGTGGGTAGGGTTAAATTAAGATATGGTGTTATTGTTTTAGGCCTGTAAGGGAATAATATCAACTGAACAAAAAGAAATATAAATGTGTAGGCCTGGAAAGCAATAAAATTATTGAAAGGACAAAGAAATGCAAATGTACAGTCCTGGAAGGGAATAAAGTTGTCAATTGAACACGAACGTGTATAGAAATATATTAAAAATTGAATTAAATATGTATGCTGTAAAATGAGTTGATGAAAATATTTATTTGGTAATTAATTTATTTGGTAGTTAGTTTATTAATCTATTTATCAATTTATTTAACAATTAATTTAACAATTTATTTATCAATTAGTTTATCAATATATGTAACAGTTAGTTTATTAATTTATTTATTAATTTATATATTAGTTTATTAATTAATTTACTAATTCAATAATATATTATTATATTTATTTATTAAACAATTTCAAGTTGATGAGGATATGGGGTGATGGATGGGGGGGACGATAAGGTACAGGTAGTGAGTGGAGATTAATGCTAAACAAGGAGAGGTGAGGTGAGGTGAGGTGAGGCTGTAGGAAGGTAGGTAGGGATTAATGTCCCTTGGGAGTGGAGGAGAAGAGAGGTGAGGTGGGGCTGGGAGGGGGGGTGTATGAAGGTAGGTAGGGGCTAATGTCCCTTGGGAGTGGAGGAAAAGAGAGGTGAGGTGAGGTGAGGTGAGATAGGACAGGGGGGGGGGCGAGTTTACTGGACAAAGGGGAGTGGAGAAGAGAATACAGTAAATTTGTAGTTTATACCTGGAATAAAATTAATATAGAATTTCAATATAGAAAATAAATAGAAATGTGGAATTAATATACAACAAACACGTTGGAAAACTGGCAACACAAATATGGGAAATAAAGAGTAAATAAAGAGTAAATAGTGAGTAAGAAAATAAAGTTAAATAAATAGATAAAATAAGTTAGTAAATGAAATTTATGTAGGGTACTTAATATGAGCTGGGATGAACGATCGCTTACATCCACGTAGAACACAAACAGCTCCAAACACTCGGGATTACACTGAACACACTCTAACACACATGGGATTACACGGGATTACACAGAAAGTACGCTAATACACATAGGATTTCACAGAACACACTCTAATACACGCGGGATTACACAGAACACTCGGGATTACACAGAACACACTCTAATACACATGGGATTACACAGAACACACTCTAATACACGTGGGATTACACAGAATACACGCTAATATACACGGGATTACACAGAACACACGGGATTACACTGAACACACTCTAATACACGCGGGATTACACAGAACACACTCTAATACACGCGGGATTACACAGAACACTCGGGATTACACAGAACACACTCTAATACACATGGGATTACACAGAACACACTCTAATACACATGGGATTACACAGAATACACGCTAATATACACGGGATTACACAGAACACACGGGATTACACTGAGCACACTCTAATACACGCGGGATTACACAGAAAACTCTAATACATGCGGGATTACACAGAACACACTCTAATACACGAGGGATTACACAGAACACACTCTAATATACGCGGGATTACACAGAACACACGGGATTACACACAGTACACACAGTACTCCTCGTAGGAGCTAGTAAACGGAGTAGCGGGCAAGCACGAGCAAGCAGGGAGGTGTTGGCGTGAGCGAGGTCAGACCACAAGTGAGCGAGGTCAGACCATAAGTGAGCGAGGTCAGAGAGAGAGAGAGAGAGAGAGAGAGAGAGAGAGAGAGAGAGAGAGAGAGAGAGAGAGAGAGAGAGAGAGAGAGAGAGAGAGAGAGAGAGAGAGAGAGAGAGAGAGAGAGAGAGAGAGAGAGAGAGAGAGAGAAACAAGGGGAAAGACAGAGAGAGAAAAAAAAGACAGGAGGAGAGAGACAGAGAGAGGAGGAGAGACAGAAATACAGAGAGAGAGAGAGAGTGAGATAGAGGGAAAGAGAGAGAGAGAGAAGAGTATTGAAATATATTCGATACACATACTTATAATTATTATGTGTTATGATAATGAGTAGAGATTACATTACACATTTAATTACACGTATTACACACATAATTACACTTAAATTATACGTATTACACTTATAAATACACATATTACACTTAGAATTACATGTATTACACTTAAAATTACACGTATTACACTTAGAATTACATGTAATACACTCAAAATTACACGTTTTATACTTAAAATTACACTTATTACACTTAAAATTACACGTATTACACTTAAAATTACACTTATTAGACTTAAAATTACATGTATTACACTTAAAATTACACATATTACACTTAAAATTACATGTATTACACTTAAAATTACACGTATTACACTTAAAGTTATACGTATTACACTTAAAGTTACACATATTACACTTAAATATACATGTATTACACTTAAAATTAAATATATTACACTTAAAATTACACGTATTACAGTTATTACACTTAGAATTACACGTATTACACTTAAAATTACACATATTACACTTAAAATTACACATATTACACTTATTACTCTTATAAATAAACTTATTACACTTATAAATATACTAATTACACTTATAAATATATTGTTTACACTTATAATCCCCAACAATTGATTACTACCATTACTTAAGCCAATTAAATATATATTATACAAATTGATTAAAGACATGTGTGGTTTTATTTCTTTAAACAATAAAAAGATTATTAATAAAGAGAGAGAGAGAGAGAGAGAGAGAGAGAGAGGAGAGAGAGAGAGAGAGAGAGAGAGAGAGAGAGAGAGAGAGAGAGAGAGAGAGAGAGAGAGAGAGAGAGAGAGAGAGAGTTACAAGGAGTTACAAGGAAAAGAAGTACCCTAGAAGACCTTACGATCCATACAAAGAGGGTACCTGTGGGTTTAGTTGTGCAAGTATGTGACCGTCCTCGAATGTGTCATGTGAAACCATCAAGGAACACTCACACAACGGCTTAAACACCTAGACGGTGGTTTAAGAGAGAGAGAGAGAGAGAGAGAGAGAGAGAGGAGAGAGAGGGGTAGGTGAGGTAGTGGCCGCAGTGTTTATAATTCTGTAAATAATTCTGGTTAAAATGCCTTTTAATCATAATTATTGCATTTCAATTTCTGGCCTCGTATTTTCTTAGGTTGATGATTCTGGTCATTTGTAACATCTTTCTGTTTGGGTCGCGAGAATGATGTCATAGTAAAAACTGGGTCACGACTGAAAAAGTTTGATGAACCTTGCTTTATACTACTGTTGATTCGATACTATTCATTCATTCCTCCTGACACACCGTCTTCTCTACCTGTATACAGGGTGATTTAGAAATGCGTGCCGAAAATCCGCAGGTGTATTCCTGGCACATAATTGAATGTAAATTAGTCAATAACGATTTTGGAAAATTCTCAATAGTTTATAAGTTATAGTGCCTTCAAGGTTTGAAGAGTGTGTTTAAATCTAGGGATTGTACCATAATCTTTCAGACACGTGTGAAATTACTTAACTCCCATGAAGGCATTGGAAACACAGTAAAAGTTACTAAAGAATATGACAAAAGCTGTAGAGTGTACAGTCACAGCAAAATTACCAGGGACGGAGTTTCAGGGATAGTTATCAAGAAATGTGTGTCATGGCTCTTCAAACCTTGAAGGCACTATAACTTATAAACACCTCTCACTGTGGCATTATTGTCTCACCAGATAAGAATAGAATATACACCTGCCGCCTTCCTCAAGCGCGGCCAGTCTTCACTATTGGAGGGACTGTTATTACCATGTGTTCCAAGTACTGTTACCTGGGCGCGCCAGTCAATATTTGGCCTATTGTCCTTGCCAGACCTCAAGACCAGGACTTATTGGATCGTCTTCAGCGCCAACTTACACCACATCAAAGGCTCTCTAATAACTCCTCTGGCATCTCCATTCCAATATCCAGGACCATCTATATTGTTTTTATCCGTTCAGTTGTTGATTACCTCTTCCCTGCTCTAATTCAATTTTCCAGGGCTACTCTAGAAACTTTTGAAAATTTTCATAATAGAGCAATGAGAATAATTCTCGGTTGTCCAATGTCGACCGGGATAGTGAACATGCAGCGTGAGTTGCGTCTTCCTCCATTAGTGGAGAGAATGTATTCTAATGTTACTTGGTTCACTGTCAAGTGTCTCCATTTCCCACATCTTTCACCCCATTACTCTCAGTTAGTCAGGACTTCTCTTAGACCAAACTACCCGGTCCCTCCCTGCTTGAGGGACCTCTTATAAAGTTTGTGTCCTCTATGCTCCGTAGTCATAATATAGATATAATGGTTGAAGACGTCCCCCCACGGCCCCCTCCGTGGATTTTACTAACACCTGATGTCGGAACAATTCCAAGTCGGAACTGCCTTCTCTACAGTGGCTCTGAAACACATAGAAACAGTGACGTCCTCTATAACAGATCCATACTGCCTCTACACTGATGGCTCATTGCAAGTGGATGGTACAGCAGTTTATGCTGTTTTCTCACCTGACATGGAGTCACCTCCAGGAAGGATTATCCAGGCTAAGGATAAAGAATTAAAGGATCAAGTTAATGCTTCAAGTAGAAACATTGACAACGAAATTAGACGAAATTATTGCATCATCGCAAGACGAGCCGTTCGAGAACTGGCTCTGTATCTCGTCGAGAGGAACAGGCGATGGAGTCTACCATCGCGAAACCAACCTGAAGGAGGTCCGTGGGAAGTGCTGAGGAGGAGGATGGTCTGATTATTTTGGTCTCCCTCCCTTTACAAGAAGGTTCGGGCAGATGAACGAGGCTCCCCAAACCCACGTGAACAGAGATAATCTTCGCGCTAACTTATAATCCAATGGAACTGTCGAAGTCTTAGAGCTAGATTAAATGAATTCGAACTTTTGGCCTTTTCCTACGCAGCCGATATTATTGCCTTTTAGGAAACTCAACTGAACGACCAAGTCGAAGATGAGGTTGTTCAGCTTCGGAACTACAAGGTAATTAGGAGCGACCGTGGGGGAAGTTGGATTGGCAATCTACATCCTCCCTTACACTAATGTGCCCTGTAATTTTCCTCCGGGAAGTTCTGTCTACTGTCCTTCTAACACAGTAACTTATGATGACGTGTTTGATCTACAGGACAGTCTGCCTTGTAGAGAATTAATGTTGGGAGATTTTAATGCTTATCATACGTTATGGGGTTCCCTGCAGAATGATAGAAAGGGGGAACAGAGGACTAGGCTAATCAGTGATTCCAATTTGGTTCTTTTAGAGGAATAGACCCTACAGGCTGATGAGAACTTTCAAGGTGTCATAATGAAATATTTGTCTGTATGCTTGTGCTTCATTCCGTTATGTTTTCTTGATATGTGTGTGTGTGTGTGTGTGTGTGTAGTCATTGGATTCTCATGGGTCCCACCTACCCTTATGTATTATTGCTTGCCTATTGATTGACGCCACGGTGCAATTAATTATTATATATATATATATATATATATATATATATATATATATATATATATATATATATATATATATATATATATATATATATATATATATATATATATATATATATATATATATATATATATTGTGACAATAAAGAAGAAACTTATTAAGATACTGTACACTGAAAGAATTGAGATACATGCAATAATAAACTTTCTAGTGCAACATTGAATTATTATAATATATGTAATAATTAAGTAAGTAATTATTCATCAATTGACTTACCTTACCCGGTTTATTAATTTACCTTAATTGTGTTGGCTCAAAGAAGGTTTCGCAGAGGTTAAATTATCCTCTTCTCATTGCAAGTTCTTTTTTATCAACATATACATTTTTTACGTGAGGTCTTCCGATATGTATGCATTTATAAATTATAGTGCCAAGGAATATGGTGTATGAAACAACCAATCACAATAGCTTTACTATATTTATTGAAAATTCCAGCAACACCAACATGAAATCAATAATTATATTCACACACACTCACTCACTTCCACACACAACTAGCTAACTAACTAAATAATCAAGTTACGCTCTATATGTGTCTCCCTTTTACTTCAATGTCGGAGTCGTCGTTGTCCTCGTTTACTCTCGAGTATTATATATAATTGAATTATATTGTATATATGTATATATTTTTTTTTTCCTCCAGTGTAGAGTCGATTTTCTATGTTCTTCAATTTTGTTATGTTCTTCATTTTCTATGTTCTCCAATTTTCTGTTCTTCAATTTCTATGTTTTTCACCTCAGTTAATTTTTCAATGTTCACATCATAAATTATCACTCGTCATATCCACGTGATTGATTGATTGATGGATATTAGGCGCCGCAACATCGAGGTCCTATAGCGCCAGAAAAAGGTGATAGAGAGGTGTGACAGCAAGCAGGAAGGAAATAAAATGAAAAGAGGGACAGTTGAAGAACTGAAAGATGGGAACTATTTAGTCTGGTCTCTCACTGGCGACCTTCCTAACATGGGAAGCCCTCTCTCCCCGATATCGGGGCAGAGCAGGGGCCGGAGCCCCCTCTAGTATAGCTCGCCAGATTACAGAGACACACAAGCCCCCCCACCTCGGCAAGGCAGTTCCCGTTAGGGTGGATATCCACGTGATTAAGTAGACGAGAGTGAGTATTACGTGTGTAACTAAGGCGTTATATTTCCCAAACACTGTCTTAAATTTATGGTGCTATTGCAGGACCTCCTACTTAATTACTTTAATTATAATTAGAAATTGGAAATTGATTTATTGATGCAACTCGGCCTCTGGCGGCGCAACAGCTAGGGTCATATACCGCCCAACACAAAATTGTTATCCTCAACTAATAAAATCACAAACTCCCGAAAGGAACACGCATCATAACTAAATTACACACAAACTATAAACACACACCATTACTAAAACAACATGTCAACTTAACTAAAATATAAAAAAGAATCAAGACTAAATAATATCAAACTATCTGAAAACCATAAGTATAATAAAATCACAATTTATGGAGGAGGCCAGCCTCCTCCACATAGGAAAGGGTGTTCCCTCCCACACTACAAGCCTCCTCCCCGAGCACCCGGGAGAGACTGTAAGAACCGTCACCCACCCGGTACTCGGAGAGGTGCCTACGACGCAGGTCCCCCAAACTGGGACACTCCACAATAATATGCCTGACTGTCAAAGGGACCAGACAATCATCACAGTAGGGAGGGTGAATCCTGTCCATTAAAAAGCCATGAGTCAATAATGTGTGGCCAATGCGGAGACGGACAAGAGCCGTCTCCCACCGGCGGGACAGGCCGCTGTAGCTCCACAAACCAAGGCGTTGGCGGATGTCACAGAGCTTGTTAGCCCCGACTGCGTCCCATCTGTCCTGCTTGCAGGAACGAACGGCAGCATCTATATAGGGTCGAAGGTCCACTGCAGGGACAGGATGACGCCTAAACAGGAGGCCGAGATTTAGAGTTAGACTAGAGGGGGCTCCGGCCCCTGCTCTGCCCCATTTTCATGGAGAGATGGTGTCCCATGCTAGGAAGGTCGCTAGTGAGAGACCAGACTAAATGGTTCCCATCTTTCATTCTTCTTCTGTCCCTATATATATATATATATATATACCCCTAACGGGAACCGGCTTGCCGAAGTGGGGGGGGGGGGGCTTATGTGTCTCTGAAACCTGGCGAGCTAGACTAGAGGGGCTCCGGCCTCCGGCCCGCATATTCCCGTCCTGTGACACATTCTATTAGCTTCAGCCCCGCCTCCTCCTTCCCGCGGACTTTCAGCCAATCACACAGCAGTGCACCATATCGGATGCCAGCTGTACAATAATAAACGAGAGTTCCAACCAACACGATTTGTTTACATCGTCAGCTTTTTTTCCCTCTACCAAAGTTCCAAGTTTCCAACAGAACTCTAATAACAAAAACAACAAAAACCACCACCATTACCACTACCACTATCACCAACAACAACCACTACCACCACCACCAACAACAAAAACAACAACCCCTACTACCACTACCACCACCACCACCACAACCACTACCACAACAACCACCACCACCACTACCACCACCACCAACAACAACAAAAACAACAACCACTACTACCACTACCACCACTAACACTACCACCACCACCAACAACAACAACAACAACCACTACCACCACAACCACCACCACCACCACCAAAACCACCACACTCTTTCATTCTTGTACAGTGGCATCCGAAATGGCGCGCTGCTGTGTGATTGGCTGAAAGGCCGCGAGAAGAAGGAGGCGGGGCTGAAGCTACTAAAATGGGTCACAGAACGGGAATATGCCTCCGGCTTCTGCTCTGCCCCGAGAGAGGGCTTCCCATGCTAGAAAGATCGCCAGTGAGAGATCCCCTAACGGGATATATATATATATATATATATATATATATATATATATATATATATATATATATATATATATATATATATATATATATATATATATATATATATATATATATATATATATATATATATATATATGAGGAATACCACCTGTATCCAGACCCTTCAACCGTTATACTCGACTTCGAACAAGCAACTCTTCAAGTCTTTACTGCAATTCTCGGAACAGAAGTTGCCATTCGTTGTTGTTTCTACCATCTGATACAGTCATCATGGAGGAAAATACAAGAGCTAGGGCTGGCAACTGTCTACAAGGAAAATGAGGAAATAAAGTTGTTCTGTGTTATGGTAAACAGCTTAGCTTTTCTTCCTCTCTATGATGTTTCTGCTGTCATGAATTTCCTCAAAAAAAGAAAAGAAAAAGACGTACAGCCATGGCTGATAGTGGTGAACCAGGGTCCAAGGAATGTTGGAAAGCAACTGAACAGAAGTCGTACAAGTGAATTTTCCAAACCATTCTTAACGTTGAAAGAGATTTGGAAGACTCATAATTTCGAACTCTGTTCAGTTGCTCTCCAAAACTCCTTGGACCCTGATCCAGCACTCTCAGCTATGGCTGTACGTAACGTGCACTTATGAAAATGGTAAGAAATTAAATGTTAACACATTGAATCTACTGCACCATTTTTTCCTAAGCTGAAAAATGTACCATAATTTCCTATGCCATTTATTCTGGTGCCATTTATGCATGTAACATTTTTTTCGTCTACCGGTTGGTTCACATCACATGGCAGCAGTACTTGGGGAGGAGCTGTGTTCTGGGATTGGAGGAACTCTGGCATTTTTACCCTTAAACAACATAATTCGACACCACTAACATGTGTGAGTAACTGCGGCCCAACCTCGCAATTTTTAAATTAGTGCTTCCCCTTACATGCTTGATTAGGCTCACAACAGAGAATGTGTGTGCCTAGGTACTCTATCGAGTCACCCCAGCCACTGGCACCCAGTGTAGGAATAGCTGTGAGGGTTTGAGTATGAATTTTCAGCACTCCGACTTTAAGCTAATTGTCAAATATATACGTATAAACGACAGTGATGATATATGTCACATTGTTGCCTTGAAAAATGTCATTATGACATGTCTTATGATGAAATCAGGTGGCAAAATTGTAAGGCGAGTGAAACAGTAAATTTTGAGTTGTGGTGATTCGAAGCTGGCTACCCATCTTCCGTCTTCACAAGTACAGTTGGCTCCCCTCCCGCGTTAACCACTGCCGTTGCCAATGTTGAGCCAACCAGATATTCGAATCCCGAACGAAGCGAAGCACTCATAACCGAGTGAGATGAAGGGAGGGACGACTGAGTTGGGGAGATGGAGGTAGAAGTATCATCAGTGATCGAAAAATATTGTAGATGGAAAGAATAATTATGGTAAGCACTTGATGTCATATAGCAACAAAGCCGATTCTAAGTATATTAATTTTTTTTCTCTTATTTACATCCAACTTTATGCAATATAAATAGAGACTTAACAAATTCACACACCAACAATTTCTGATGATTATTTAAAGCTATAATTGCGAGTCTAGCAGTATATACGAGGAAGGGGAGGAAAATTAATCATTACGATAACATTCATAATCCTTAAAGGTCGTAGTCGTCCCTCCCTTCACCTCACTCGGTCATGAGTGCTTTGCTTCGTTCGGGATTCGAATATCTGGGTGGCTCAACATTGGCAACGCGCAGTGGTCAACGCGGGAGTGGAGCCAACTGTACATCAGGAAACAGCTAAAGCGTTATATATTTATAGCATGTATCATTGATTTATAAAGATTAAGTGATTTACACGATATTTGCAGTCATATATGTTGATTACGTTGTAAGTGTGTGGCGTGAAAGAGGCCCAGGTGAGAGAGAGAGTGGCCATGTTAGATGGTTAAAGGTAACAGGCTATTTTAATATT
>JAWZYT010001013.1:652500-977500 GCA_034508575.1 Petrolisthes manimaculis | reverse complement strand
CACAATCAAGCATTTTGAAGAGCAGTCTGAGCGATTAACAGATATTAACAATAAACAAACATTTAATGACAACAAACTACAAAAGAATGATAAAATAGTTGTTATACTTCACTCGGAAAATTTACCATGATTTAATATTGATTAAAAATCAAAGGTTTGCATACAATGTAAAGTAGTTTTTAGGTCGCAAGGTATAATACATACCTGAAAAAAAAACCTATGTATTAGGATACACAGAGATGGCCACGAGGTTCCGATTGTGAATGTGGCTTCATAAATATATCGTATAAAGCCATAATAGGTTAATAATGGGTGTATTAGTGTGCACCATATGCTATTATTATGTAACCTATATAATGTACATATAAGTAAACTATTTAGTGCCACAAGATCAAAATAATGTGATTCTTGGCTTTCTTTCGGTATCAGTCACTGCAAAGGTAGTATTTCCTACTTCAACAGACATTTTTGTTCTGTTAGGTCTACCAATTACTGATTCCACAGGAATCAATTTATTTTGATATATTACACTAAAAGATGTACTCACACATATCGGTTATATAATTAAATTAAATTGTGAACATTCATGTACCCATTATTACCTTATTTTGGATATATAAACATGTTCACGAAACCATATTCCCAAGCGCAAAGCGCAAACTCTGACAAGAGTTTGCTATCACATACCACATATACACAGGGGCAGGAAGGATTTATTGTAAGGGAGCAAGGTAATATATATATATGTCCGGTATTCTATCAAAATACCCACACTCCAAATAGCTTATAATTACACAAGTTGCATTCAAATTTCATATCTAGGTCTTGTTGGAGTTTCAAATAATTTGACATATTAGTGAACTAATTACATCGCTTATTCTGTTTCATATTTGCTTCAGCTCGCTTAATACTTGATCAGGCTATTCGAAGCAAGCCTGGATACATATTCTGGATTGTGAGTGTACTGTCGCTCTCAAAACTATCTTTCAAAAAATCTGGTATACATTCAGACATAAATAATCTAGGCCTAAGCCAAATAAAAATCGTGATTACAAAACAATATTGTTAAAAAAAAACTTAAGAATAATATTACCTATACTATACTCCAGTCACTAACAAAACAAATGATTGAAATAAAAAGCAATAAAACTTTTAACATCCAAATATATTAAACTTTTTAAAACAATTATTCTCGTGTCTACGAACAATTGAAACGAGTAAAGACAAACCCAAAGCACCTTCACATGCAACCAAACTAAGAAAAATAACCATGTAATTAAACTAATTTATCACATTTGAAACAAATAACACTAAAATAAAAAATACTAATCATGATAAACTCTAATCTCAAGAAAACATTTAGCAAATGTTTTCGGTAAAGTATAAATGCTCCTAACCCGCATAAAACAATTACTGTTCCAGCTAATACCGTTCAAAATATTTAAATTTATCATTAGTTTTGAAAGTTTAAAAAATACTTTGGTCTTCTAAATAAAAAAAATGAATGATGTATTCTCAAAACTTACGGTTTCTTACTATAAATTTATGTTTTCCTTATTCCCCTAATAATTAGTGTTTCTTTTGCTTTTACACGAATAAATCACCCCTTATCTACAGGTTTAACATTACTAATTCAAATTGTTTTAGTTGCAATTTCCGCCGGTCTCTGAAGACATTCATTCTGAGTATCTCATATTATTTTTTTTATTTTTCTAGGAGCCATATTAGTTGTATTTATTTCTGTAGCTTCTTTAGCAGCTAACGAACAATTTAGTTTTAATTTAACGTTATTCTCATTAATTATATTTTTTCACTTACCTTCACCTTATTTATATATTTTTCTTATCTTTTACATATTTCTTCAGCTGTTAATATCGAATTGTCTTCGCACGCTAATATTTTTTTTTAGAAAATATTGTTTCATCCTCATCTCCTTACTTGTATGAAATCACATCGACTCAGTTTACTCTTTTTGTTATTAGTAACTCTAGTTATCTGTAAAAATCATAAATATTAAAATTAAACCTTTACGATCCTCTGTTTAATAACAACACCAATCCTAAAATCACACCCTCGTTTTAAAATTGCAAACGGAGCTTTAGTGGATATACCGATTCCCTCAAATATCTCAGTATTTTGACATTTTGGATCTCTTTTAGGATTATTCCTAATTATTCAAATCTCTACAGGCCTTTTTCTTGCAATACACTACAATGCTAATGTAGATTTTCTAGGGTTACCCATATTTGTCCAGAGGTCAATAATTATTATGGGTGATTACTTCGAGTAATTCACTCTAATGGTGCCTCTTTTTTCTGTATACATCTGTACCCTTATATTGGACGAGGAAAGTATTTTGGCTCTTATATAATTATTCATGCCTGATTAGTGGGTGTAATAATTTTATTTTTTTAACCATGGCTAACGCCTTCTCAGGGTATGTACTACAATGAGGACAAATGTCATTCTGAGAGGCTATATTTATTACAAATTTATTTTCTGATATTCACTATTTAGGAACATCTTTAGTCCAATGGATTTAAGGAAGATTCTCAGTAGATAACTAAACTTTAACCCATTTTTTTTCATTCCATTTTCTTTTTCCATTTTATTTTAGCTTTTTCTTCACCAAAGTGGAGCTAACAATACTTTATGAATTTCTGCAGAAACAGATAAAGTAACTTTCAACCCATACTTTACAATTAACAAAATTGTTGGAATTTTCATGTTTGTTTTTTAGTGACATTATCCTTGTGACACCCTTATCTTCTTACTGATCCAGATAATTTTATTCCTACAAATCCCTTTGTCACCCCAGCCCATATTCAACTATTCCTAATAAACTTGGAGGCGTAATTGTTTTAATACTGTCTGTAGCTATTATTTTTATTCTACCCTTTACTCATTCATATAATAATAAAAAAATATTTTGGTTAACATGAATTATCATAAAACCAGTAGAAGACCTATTTATTCTTACATGAACATTTTTAATGCTTTTATATTTCAGATTTTACTTTATTATCCTCTTAATGTTTACTATATGAGACAAATGATTAAAATAACTAATTTGTTTATTAAAAACAAAAATTGAAAACATTAAAAAAGAAAAAAAATCTTAATAGTTAATCAGAAAAAAAAAAATCACTTTGTCTGTAATTCCCAGAATTAAAATTTTTACTAAACTGTTATCTTACGTAAAATTAAAATACAAAAAATCAACATTTTTACCGCCACAAAAAACAAGAACATGAAGGAAAACCCTTCAAAAGATCCGGCTCTTAATGATTCAAGTGAAATAATAAAATATCCATATGTTAAGGTCTCAAAAATATTAATTATGTTTTATCTGGATTTTCATATTCATATTGTTATAATGAAATTTTGAAAATGAACCCTTTTTATTGAAGGTGAACTGCTCGGTTGAACCCCCTTTCGGTTGAACCCCCTCTCGGTTGAACCCCCTCTCGGTTGAACCTCTTAAATATTGGTTGAACCCCTTTTAAGAAGTGGTCACCCCAAGACGAAAAAAACCATGATAATAATAATAAATTATTCAGTGTCGGTAAAAGAAAATGGATGGGAGGAAGAGAGTGAGTGAGTGAGTGAGTGAGTGAGTGAGTTGAACCCCTTTTAAGAAGTGGTCGCCCCAAGAACAATAAGAAGTGGTCGCCCCAAGAACAATAATTCGCATAAAACCTAGAGTTCTCGGCTTAGGCCGGAGCTAAAATGATATAATTTAACGAAACCGTCAGATGCCTCTTTAGAGCCAAACATAATAATTTATCAAACAGTAACCGGGGTAAAGTTCCACGAACCCAAATAAAAAGAAAACCAATTAACATTAATTTTGAATATTTTAAAAAATCTAAACAACCTCCTAAGAAAATTAAAGAAAATAATATTCTCATCAATAAAATCCTAGCATATTCAGCCATAAAAATTAATTAAAGTAAATCCTCCTCCTCCATATTCAGTATTAAATCCCGAAACCAACTCTGTTTCACCCTCAGAAAAATCAAAAGGTGTTCGGTTAGTTCTGCCAAACAAGAAGAAAATCCAATCTGAATGGACTGGTTGACGGTCAAAAAAATGTTCTATCAAACCATTTATATCGTTAATAAATAAGCTCAATTGTCCTGTTATGTAATTTATTTGACAAAGGAATATATTGTTTGGCATATGAAAGCCATCAAAGTTGCACATAAGGGAAGTTGATGGCGCGTATATGTGACATCAAAAACCAGACGCCTTGTCCGCGCCAACGCTTTATTACCTTTGAAAGCAAGAGATTGTGATGTCTAGGGGAGATGTGCGGTATTCTTGTGCTTTTACGGAGGATATACTTCATATGCAAAACATTAGTGGAAACGCTCCAGAAAAGAGATTTATTAGTGTTGTGTGTAGTAAGTTACTAGTAACTCCATAGTAGCTGTCGGTATACATAGGGCTGGTGACGTCACGAAACAGTGTGAGGTACGATGTTTCTCCAACACTTATTTTCCCTTATTTTTCGTGAATTTCAACTCATATGGGAAAATTATTGGTATCTCCATGATCAGGAGTGCCCAAGCTATTGTATTATATACTTTGTACACGACCGTCAACCAGTCCATTAACCCCTAAAGACCGGTTGACATGATAGACAGTCGTACGTATGGAACCGGGCAACAGCACCTACCGTCACAGCGATTTAGCACTATTTCACGCCCTGTACGGCTAGTTTTCCTTGTCGTTGGGCGAGAAAATACACTCACAATATCGATCCGCTACCCACTCAGTCGATTCTGGGACCCCACGATGGCTGGGCGATTTTTAAGTAATTGCCCTTGTCCGAATTTGTGCTCTAACGATCGTAAGACAATACGGTAGTGAATATATGTACGTGAGTGACACCATGATATTCCTACAAGGTTACAAATTATTATTTAGTGTATAGATCATGACACACGATATATAATGGGGTAGTAATAAGAAAATAACACCACAAAACACACCCATACAGGCACAATTGATAGTAAATATACGTGTTTCCTATGGTACAAGTCGGTTTGTTTATCATTTTCTAAGTGACAGTTACACGATGATATATTCCTACAAGTGTTCATACTATTTTTAGTGTTGAAATCATGACATACGATACATAATAGTAGTAATACGAGTGAGTTGACAAGGGACTTAGGCGGGAAACTGAACTCCCATGCCGCAGTCACACCGCACTCACGTGTAGACACAGACACACCCCTGTCTCGCGCACAAACATGGTCCACTTAAACTCGCCCTATCTCCACAACTATTCATCGTACAGCCCTCCCGATGGTACCATTAGAAAGAGGAAGAGTTGAAGGTATGGATGGAACAATTTTGAAGTCAGTACACTATATAGGTTAAGAGTGTGAGCATTGTGAATATAGGGCAAATCGAGGAATTTTGACGCTAGCGGCAGGGTAGAAATGTGGAGGCAGGGTCCATCCCTCCCGGTCTGCAGGGGTTAAAGGAAACACAAACCAAATTAATCATATCTTTGAAATAACCTAAATATTTCAAAATCAAATCTCCCAATGAAAAAAATAAAAGATAATAAAATTAAAGACAATCTAACTTCATAAGAAATAGTTTGTACCACCAGGAATTGAATATTTACAATATGAATATCAACCTGCAGATATAACCCTATACACTCCTACTCTCAAACAGCAAATAAACAATAAACTTCCTAAATTAAAATGTAATAAACCAAAATTCATATGGTATAACACCACTTACTAAAACAGCAATAAATAATCTTATCACAGGAGATAATTAATAAGGAATTAAATTAGTAACTGAAGGAACAATTTGCTCCTTACAATACAATTTTACAGCATCAGCAAAAGACTGTAAAATAACCTGATACCCTAATTTATTTGGTCCTTTACTGATTTGAATATAACCAAGAACCTTTCTTCACAAAAGAAACTCCCATTAAAACACAAATAATTTAAATAATAATATTCAACAATGTACACAATAAGGCAAGTGCTGTATGCCACAATCATAAGATAATACACAGGTAAACAGACTGCCTGCCTAAGACCCTGTACACAAGATAAGCAGATAGGGCAGATATCAGTAATAAGCAGTGTGAGTCACAGTGGTACCCATGTGATATAGAAGCCGGTGTATATAATAACTAGATAACACCAACCTTATTAATATTGGCTAACACCTGAATACACAGGGGTTGTTCTTATCATTGTTGTTCTCTACCTACGAGAGAGAGTAGGGAGAGAGTAGAGAAAGAGAGTAGAGTAGGGAGAGAGAGTAAGAGTAAGTCAAATAACCAAGGAATGGTCACAAGCAGATATGCCCAAATACACAGATAATATAAACTGATTAGGTAGCAGAATAGGTAGGACTAAGACCACGAGGACTATACCCCATGACTAAGACACGTGCCTTGTTCTACCACATGACCCACGTGGCATCTGGCCACGTAAGCATGACAACACAGTAATAATTGTATCCAAAGACAACTGACAACTCCAGTAAAATTGTATATAAACAGTAACACTTACCTAATAGGTAGGATTCTTAAACTTGCTCCCTTAGGGCTATTACATAATTGTCTCGCCAAGAGAGACACACTACTCTATCAGAAAAGAAGCACATCAATATCATTCCCTGTCTGTGTGTGTATAGAGATATAAGTGTAAATAAATGAACTTTCCATGTTACAACTGTGAAGTCAATTACCTTAGAAAACACCCACGTCTACACTACCTAACTAATAATAATAACAAGACTACAAGTCCCAAGAAGCAAATACAAATAAGTTACCAGAGCTTGAACGAGTTAAAGCCTAACAGGACTGGTACATTATGGTGGCAGCAGTGGTTGCAACAACAAGATTGCAAAGGGGTTGACTTCCAGGGAGTACAGTGAATAACATAGTTCAAGGACAAGTTGAAGATTTTACTTGTAAATTTCTCTCAGGTAATTTCTTCTCACGACCTCTATAAACGAGGGAGATAAACCACAAATTCATCACCTACAAGACACCTACTTCAACATAACTGCAACTAGACCTACAACGGGACCTCATCTACTTCACAACAATCAATCATCACTACCCCAGGCGTCCCTGTACGTAAATTCTCTCGTAAGGACAACGCCATCCCTTCATCACTACCCATGAGCGTCCCTGGAACGTAAGGACGTCATCACTTCACCACTACCCATGAGCGTCCCTGGAACGTAGGACAACGTCATCACTTCATCATCTCCATTCTCCAAGCTGACACCTTGTTACGTAAATTCTCTCGTAAAAGGCAAGTCAACATTCATCATCTTCACTCCAAGAACGACTACTAGTGTGTTAGTGTGCGAGCTACTCATCACCACGACTGGCCAGACACCCCACCTAGACGTCAACTCGTCATCATCATCGTTGCAACTAAAGTACTAAAAGTAGGTACACATTACATGTACATTACATTATTTTTCACTTGTCTACGAACATGTTAGGATAAAATTAGGTTTCCTCATTAAAGCCCAGAAAGAAAGAAAAGAAGTGCCAAATTAAAACAAAGTAAAGAATTCTTCCCCATTAAACTAAAGGTATCGCAATAACTTCGAATATCCCTGATAATGATTCAATATCCTCTGAGCTAGATTCCCCTGCCTCCCTAAAAAGTCTCGTTGTGGTGCCAACACATACGAGTACATTTTCTTCTTCTCCAACCATAACCCCATTAAAAACTCAATCTGTCTATTATATCATCCTGTATTATCACTAACAATGACTACTCCTCTACAATCTCCTATCGTCTCTGCTCATCATCTAACAAATTCTGATTTCAATATCTCTTCTAAGCTAACAATGAAACTCTTACCTACCACCATTTCTCATGCAAAGCATTTTAAGGGAGATAATCCAAGATATGGGATTCATCTCTTCTTGCGTCATTTGGAGAAGATAGTTTGCAAAGCGAATATAGAGCAGGACGAACATAAAATAGCATTGGTAAGAGAGTATATTGCACAGGTTAGTCCAGCCAGTTCTAGGTTAAACACAAGTGCTTTTTCTAATCCAAACAATTTAACGTCATATGCCACAGTTAGACAGTCACTTATTGATGTTTTGGGGGATGGTAAAGTACATAAATCGTTCACAAGGGTTCAAAGAATGATTAAAAGAAAGGCAAACAAAATAAATACAAGGGAACTAGCAAAAGCACTTGCATCAGCAGGATCGCTAGAATTGTATTCAAAGAAATTTCGCATCATACATCATGTATTACATATTACTCACTCCAGGGATAAGAAGAATTATAATTTTGATACCATAACTCAAAGGGAATCACACAGACAACGTTGCAAACATTGTAACGAAGATAAGCATAAGACCAGTGAATCTGATAGTAATAAATATACAGGAAATTATCAAGGGAAATCAAAGCATAAATACTGTCATTCACATGAGTCAAATTCGTATTCCTTAAATGAACACATGATCCTTAACAAAAGGAAACAAAGCTTGCACAATAGAAACATGATGTATGAAACGAGACCACCACAATATTAAAATGGCATCAATAATCACATAAGTAAATAAATACTGCCCTGTCGTCGTAAATACCTATAATATAATAATAATCCCTGTATAAGTATCACATAGTAATATTTCATTAATGATAGACACAGGAACAGCAGTTTCCTTGTTATCGGATAATTCCTTTAACAAATTGTGCAACTTAGATCCCCAGCGGTTTTATAAACTAAGATTGAACAGATGATATAAAATTGTCACATATGACAAATAATAAATTAACAGGTATTAGGGACACTAAACCCTTCCTGTACGGTTAGACAAAAACTAACCAAATACACATAATAATATGCCTAAACATAAAATAATACATTTTAGGTATTAATGTATTTTAATACAGGATTGTCCAGGCCAAAATATAAGTCCATATATATGTATTGAAAAAACAAAACAAAAAACGGGAACTATTACATTATCATAAAGGCCTACTGCAGATAATACTATATTACCACTAAATTTCGTCCATGAATTGAAGGTAAAACTTCCATCTCATGTTACAACCACATATTAGTGTTCTATCCTTAGTAGAGTCTGGGAAAATAACCTGGGAATGTAACTACTTTCACTAATGTAAATGATAATAATATTGCTACTATCTATATCTTTAAGAAATCATCTACCAATAATCAGGTAAAGAAAAGGACATATTTATATGATCGGTACAAGATGGAAGTTAGACTAAATACCACAAGAAATATGATATCAATTTTAACCGAAGAGTTAAAGGATAATCATATAAGGGAGAAACTTAGAAATTTGGTCAGGAGACGAGATTTTCTAATTTATCGTGATAATTTTATTAATATACTAGCCACATATCAAAATGCGATTGCCCTACCTGGTAATTTTTTTAGGAATAACCTATTTATAAATAAGCATATAGGCGACCATACCTTATACTAGACAGAAAGTATAAATGATAAATGAAATGTTGGATGAAAGTATTATTAAGATTTTAGCTCCCCCTTTTTAACAGTCAAATGTTTTTGCTTTAAAAAATGATGGTGAATTTAAGCCAGTACTTCTTTACAGAGATATAATGCTACAAGTAAAACTAAATATCCCCTCCCTCCTTTAAGGATGTTTTCGCTAACATTGCTCAAACAAAACATATTAAAAATGTTCAGTGGACACTGGCAAGTAGCATTATATAATAATACATTTAATACGTCCCATGGTTATTATGAATACATTCGTAGATCATTTGGGTTACGTAATGCTCAATCAACATTTAAGCATATGCTAAATTTTCGTGTCAGTGTTATTAATAACGTAGTCATCGCTTAGCTAGACAATTTGATTATTTTTCTAATAAGGTACAATCACAATATTTAACAATAAGGAAGGTTAAATAGACATTGCATGAGGTAGGCCTCAAACTTTAAATATATATGTTTCATTATATTACCAGGATATTATAATGATAGGTTATACATTAACCACCACTGGGCTCCATACACAATAGCATAAAATACGAACAATGAAAGTAAACTAACGTAAAATCACTCTTGAGTTTATGTTCGTATATAGAGAATCATTATAAAAACATTTTTCCCATTTAACAAACGCACTAAATAATCTCCTCAGGAGAGTGACAGATGTGTATGGAAGTCAGAAAAGTTATAAAGGTTAATTAATGTCAGCTCCAATTCATGCATTTCCATCCTATTCATTACCTTAATAATAATAATATCACGTGTACAGATGCTTCTTCAGTAAGCTTAGGCACTGTACTTAGGTAAGATATAGCTAAGTTCTATGTCAGGTATGTACTTATGCATAACGAATATTTAATGCACAGCAAACTCGTTACTCTGTAACGGACCAGGAACAATTAACAAATAATGTTAGGGGCAATTCGTACTTTTAGAAAATTGTATTAGGCTATCCTTTACAAATACTCGTGAATCACTAATATATTCTTGGCTTACTATAATCTCAAACCTTAGCGTGAAAATTAGCCAGATATTATCGAACCATTAAGGAATTTATCTCACATATTGTTATTAACTACCTTCCAGGATGATTAGATAAAATAACAAATCCCTTAAACAATCATCTTGTCATTTACTTCAGAAGTCACTCATGGACGTGGTAAACATGCATAAACATTAGCAATTTCTATGCTAAAATATACTAAGACATTATTTAACTCTGAGGATGAAAATAATGGACGAGAATTACAGTCACTTCAATAACTTTTCCCATTATGATAAGATTTTTACAAAAAAAAAAAAAAACTTAGTAAAAGTGACTTATAAACCAATGAAAGTGATACATTAAATAATACTTCCCTCAGTGTTAATTACCCTTTTATCAAAATGCAACAGGACATCCTGGGAGAGAATATTAAAACAATCTCCATACAATATATTATCAACATAAACTATGGGCAGATGAAAAAACATATACAGTATATCGCTCAGTGCGAAACATGCAATGCTCCATGACAGGAATATAATCCTGGACGAATCAGGAGACATAATAGGAATAATTCTACTTTCCTTACCAATTACAAATCAGGGCATAAATAAATTATTACCTATGGTTAACCATTTTCTAAATATTTAGTGGCGGCACCATTACATGATAAAAACCGCAAATAATAAGTGCACATTTATTTAATCCCAAATTATTTTATGCCCATATACATGTCCGATATTATAAAGATATCTAATTTCTACTAATTTGAAGCAAACGTTTGTATAACCATATCTCCCCATATCTCCCAGCAGCTAATGGTTAACAATACGGCAAAACCGTAAAATACAACATGTACTTGGTGGCACAGAAACAATGGAAATCCCTCCACATGGAAAGACTGCATCAAGATGACAGTCTAGGAATACTACAAAACGTTGAAATAAAAGGAAAAAACTTCTCAGGAAATACTATATGGCGTACAAGAAACGTCTTTCATATAATTATATGAAATAACAATTGCCACACAGAAGCCAGGCTACAACAAGGACAACTTCGCTGAACAACAGTGAGTTGCAGTTCAACAATTTCATCATGATGTACAAGCAATTTACGGGCTTGCAAGAAAAAAATGCGTAATCGCCTACACAAGCAATTTACGGGCTTGCAGGAACAAGATGCGTAATCGCCTACACAAGAAATCTACACAAGCAATTTACGGGCTTGCAAGGAAAAAATGCGTAATCGCCTACACAAGCAATTTACGGGCTTGCATGGAAATAATGCGTAATCGCCTACACAAGCAATTTACGGGCTTGCAGGAACAAAATGCGTAATCGCCTATACAAGAAATCTACACAAGCAATTTACGGGCTTGCAGGAACAAAATGCGTAATCGCCTATACAAGCAATTTACGGGCTTGCAAGGAAAAAATGCGTAATCGCCTACACAAGCAATTTACGGGCTTGCAAGGAAATAATGCGTAATCGCCTACACAAGCAATTTACGGGCTTGCAAGGAAAAAATGCGTAATCGCCTATACAAGCAATTTACGGGCTTGCAGGAACAAAATGCGTAATCGCCTACACAAGCAATTTACGGGCTTGCAGGAATAAAATGCGTAATCGCCGGTCTAATAAAGCAAATAATTCAAATGTTCACTCCAGGTGATACATAAAATAATACGGGTACCCGATCGAAGTTTAAAACTTCACACAGTCATATCTTTAGTAGGTAATAAACTTATAATAAAGAATATTTTTACCAGGCGGATGATATTGTATATGTAAACAGGATAAAGAGATTGGTAAAGCGCGCAAAATCATCCAAAATAAAACCAATCCATATCACTGAAACATAACAATTTCCTCTTCTTAGTAAATTTATCCCTACTATACTATATAATGAAATAATCAATTACAAACATAAATCCGATCGGTTTTCTATGAAATATAATAATAATTCTTTTTACAGATGTGGCCCAAATCAACCTATATGGATAATAATGTTTATGTCTATACTCTCAACAGCTCCAGGCTCAGACGAGGAACACAACGCAGGACAGATGACGTCTTCAATCCGAGAGCTCTCGTATACAATTTTATTAACAAGCAGATGAAAAGAAAATAAAAATAAATAAAATAATGGTGACAAATGATATAATCACTATTTCTTACTCTTTACAGATTTTATCCCAGTGAGCAGTGGTTACAGCTACAAGTATTTACTGATACACTCGTTTATTTGACAGGTATCACACAAATGGAATCCAGCGACTAAGGTAATATTGTTCGCTTATTATACAAAATATATAATGGCTTGAGCCATCACCACCGCCCAGAGCGTGGTTGGGAAAATTTTTACGTGTATTTGCGTGAACATTAATTGGTACTGCTTACATAGTGGTATACAAATATATCCTATAAAATAAAGGGTTATGAGACAAACTGTTGCATATCGTGGTAAGTGTAACAGGTAAAAAGCATTGCACAGATATTAAATACGAATTATAGAGCTTTACTTTACCAATAAAAGAAAATATTCACATATACTTAGTAGGCTTCTATTTATTTCTGCGGGAAGCAGGAAGCTGTATTACGAGTACAGGAACTTTGAAAGAAAGTACAACCATTTATTAGGAGAGTATTTACTGCGGGTAAGATAAGATCAACTCATACTTAATAACTATAATATGCAAAGGAAAAATCAGTGTGAAGTACTATCTTACCAAAATATCTTTCTTCCACCTATTTTAAATATTATTATACAATCGTGCGTAGTATTTTAATACAAGATTATATACTCATTATTATTCCCATAGAAGGTAAAGTATTATTCACAAGCTACGCACTTCAAGAATTCCCAATGAAAATAGAAATAATCTTTTAATGTTCAAAATTCCTCCAAGAAGTATTATACTTATTGATGATGTCATCAATGACACACACTCCTCAAGTACCATGTTGCATGTCTTCATTTATATGTTGATCCTGCATAAATATTGGCAAGTATTCCTCCAAAAGATGCGAAATCTCCACTTGCTTTGAAGCAATTCAGGCACTATATGCATGTAATTCATATCTATTACTAATCAAACCTCTCTTATATCATCAAATTTCTATTCCTACTATCTATACTTACCTGCTGATAGACTATTAACAATATATTACCCTAATCACCCTACACATGGCATGGATTAAGGCTACTGTAGAGAGGCAGAATCAGATAAATACAATTCAAGGGAATCGATACATTGAAAAATAAAATATATATAATTGCTAGACAACATATCCCACTCTCTTCCATCTTTTAATACATTTCATTTAATATCGACTTGTTTAATATCTCCCTATTATCAGTTGTTTCAGAAAAAAAAGTGAAGCTTGGAAGTTATTCAAGGAAACTGGGAATCAAACATCCTTCTAATATCAGTTGGTTACTCCATATATTGATGAAAATAAAACTTGGTACAAATATTTATTATCCCATGTCTTATCTTTCTGGCAGGTACTATAACATTTTTATATAGAAAAAGTCTACTGTCATATTTTGCATTGTATAAGAGAACTCTATCAATGTAGACTGAATTATCTTGTTATGGAAAATTAACATTTAGCTGTTATTGCACAGCCACAACATAGCAACAAGGCCTCTTCATTAATGTGTGATTTTTTTAGCATAGGTTAGCTTATACACATAACTACAAGCACCTAGCTCAACACATTAATTTTAAGATTATTTCTTTATGTACTTAACAGTGTATTTTATTCATGTATTGATGTTCATTTTAAGTATATGATGTGCCTATGGCTTTGATGGCAACTTTATATTATTATTGAGGTATTCACTGATAATATCTTAGTTATTGTGTACCCTACCTACATTGTAGGTTTGTTTCCACAATCAAGGTTATCTGAGGACAGATTAGGGTAGCGAGAGCAGAGCGATTGTACACAATAAGGCAAGTGCTGTATGCCACAATCATAAGATAATACACAGGTAAACAGACTGCCTGCCTAAGACCCTGTACACAAGATAAGCAGATAGGGCAGATATCAGTAATAAGCAGTGTGAGTCACAGTGGTACCCATGTGATATAGAAGCCGGTGTATATAATAACTAGATAACACCAACTTTATTAATATTGGCTAACACCTGAATACACAGGGGTTGTTCTTATCATTGTTGTTCTCTACCTACGAGAGAGAGTAGGGAGAGAGTAGAGAAAGAGAGTAGAGTAGGGAGAGAGAGTAAGAGTAAGTCAAATAACCAAGGAATGGTCACAAGCAGATATGCCCAAATACACAGATAATATAAACTGATTAGGTAGCAGAATAGGTAGGACTAAGACCACGAGGACTATACCCCATGACTAAGACACGTGCCTTGTTCTACCACATGACCCACGTGGCATCTGGCCACGTAAGCATGACAACACACAGTAATAATTGTATCTAAAGACAACTGACAACTCCAGTGAAATTGTATATAAACAGTAACACTTACCTAATAGGTAGGATTCTTAAACTTGCTCCCTTAGGGTTATTACATAATTGTCTCGCCAAGAGAGACACACTACTCTATCAGAAAAGAAGCACATCAATATCATTCCCTGTCTGTGTGTGTATAGAGATATAAGTGTAAATAAATGAACTTTCCATGTTACAACTGTGAAGTCAATTACCTTAGAAAACACCCACGTCTACACTACCTAACTAATAATAATAACAAGACTACAAGTCCCAAGAAGCAAATACAAATAAGTTACCAGAGCTTGAACGAGTTAAAGCCTAACAGGACTGGTACAACAATATTATTATAAACACAAAATAATTTGCTTTAATTATTTTATTACCTATAGGATTTCCTCTATGTCCTAATCTTAACGCATTATACTTCTGCCAAAGTAATAATTATAATTCATCTCTTTAATAAATATATTATAATTTATTCAATCCTATCGTACTAGAATAATTAATCGTTCAAGAAAAATTATGCTGTTATCCCTACAATAAAGATCTTTTACTCTACAAATATATCTGTTATTTTTTTTTTAAGTTTTCTTATATCTCTACCGCCCCAGTATAATTAATTTTATTCTTGCATACAATTTACCAATTTATATTTCATTAAACAAAGACACCTTCATAAAGATTTATAGGGTTTTATCGTCCCTCTGGTTTATTTGAGCTTTTTCACTCAAAAATAGAATTCATTTTCTTAAGAAAAGGCAGTTAAGAAACTAATGATATGCTACCTTTGCACAGTTTGAATATCGCCGCTTTTTAAGAACTTTTCTCAATGGGCAGAATAGACTCCATTTAACTTCATACATACATGTTTTTCACAAACAGGTAATATTAATCTTTGCCGAGTTATTTTTCTTATTGTTTTTTAAATTAGATTTTTTTTTTAAGATTTTTTTAAATAATACATTCTACTAATATTCCCATAATAACTAATTTTCCAATTATCTAATATAAAGGGATTTGACCGCTCTGAATGAGGCAGACATTCTGGAGGGAATGAAGGACCAAGGGGTTGTTGATGTTCAAAGTATGAATAGTGTTACGTGTGCCTGAATTATTATTAATATGTATGTATTGTTACGCTATAACTTTTGACTGTAAGCTGTGAGTTGTGGTAGTGGAGGCCTACTGCTGGCAGCGGTGTCCGAAGATGGCTAGCCTGTTTCACTCCATTTTCTTTGTGTACTGGTGTTGTAAGGCCGATGATGGCGTGGCCTGTTATATTTTCCAAATTCGTACACATACCTTCCCCTTTCTGGCTTTGGTGAGAGAACTGTCCGATTTCGTTCCTGCTGACTACCAGTAGTAGTTGAGTAATGAGAGCAGGTGTGATGGGTGTTTAAGTCTATATTAACGGAACAATTCGGAGACGTTCCAATGACTCTGTTGTAGCGTGCTCACTCTCTTTGTCTAGCCAGCTGTATATAAGCAGGCGATTGAGCCTGTGGGGGTTAGATGCTGGCGAGACGTGGGACGACAAACTGTGTGTGTTTTTGTAAGTTATTTGAGTGTGTTAAGATTCGGGAGGAGACACGCAGACGTATCGGATAAGTATAATTGTATTTACTTCTACATTTTTCTCACAATGAAATAGGGCCACATTCTCTTATATATTGGGGTAACTATTACTATTATCATTATTAATATTTGTTATTATTATTATATTATTACCTGTATGTTGTGATGCATTAATGTTCCTTGTTATATATGCCAGTGTTGTGCTAACTTACCATTATTATTGATGGATTAATTATGTGCTTAAGTGTATTCCGTTATTGATGTGTGGTTATTGAAGTGATGACACAGTGGTAGTGATTTATTGAGTGATTATTGCAAGTGCATTATTTAATCTGGGAATCTGTCTCATATTCAGTCATAGTTGGGAATCCAGATTTCATTTATTACTTCTTTTAATGTTAATTGTTTGTCTTTGTGTTTGTTCATATTATTAATATATTATAGAAAGTCATAGTAGTTTCTCTATCATTTTTATTCATTATACCTGAACCTGGGTATATGTTTGGACGGTCTCTTAGGGTTGTGTTATCATTCTTTCATATAGGCTGGGTTTGTACTTTTACTTACAATTCATAATTCTGATAGTCAGATACCTCCCACACAGTGCTACTTTATTCTGTTGATAGCTAACGTCGGGGCAAGAATAGCCTAGCGACTAGTACAGTATCTTATCTCTACCCTCCGTCCGTAACAATAGGTTGAGATAGAACAAGAGAGAGAAATTTGGTTTATGTTTTATGACTTTTGCTTCTGCTCAGATTCCAGACACTGTTAAGATTGGATATGAAATAGTACACGTTAGACCATATGTTCAAAAACCGATGCGCTGTTTTCGTTGCCAGAAATTCAGACACACAGCATCGAGGTGCTTTGATAAATATTCAGGATCATTCACTTATGAGAAATGTGCAGGTATTCACGAGACATCTTTGTGTTCAGAGACAGTTTTCAAGTGTGCTAATTGTGGCGGCACCCACCAGGCAGGTGCAGGTGACTGCAGGAGCCTTAAAGTGGAGACTGATGTACCGTAATAAATGATACACAGCTAATTCAATTCTAATACTAATTTGGATAGATGTAAAGAAAAGAAAACTAACATTTAATTAGAATAGAGTGGAAGATAAGAGATATTGCACATCCAACACAAATTATAATTGACAACACCTGAAAAAGTAGTTTTCTTACTAAATTAGCCAATAGAACAACAAAACAATGGATAATAATATTAAAACTAAAACAATTTTGTTAGCAACCTTTTATTAAAATGTCCTCATTTGTGAATACCTTCCTGAAGGATATAAAGAATTTTAACCACTATTTTTTTTTTTCTTTTTAATCCTTCTCATTAGGCTACTTATTTCGTGGAAATGCTGGAAAATTATTTACGATAACTATGCACAAGAGTTCCACCTAGTTTCTTGCAACATATTTATTACTTTGTCCTGCCTATTTTTACTTGTTCTATTCATTAGTGACCATAATACTGAACGGAAATCAGTCGAACCAACCTGACCTTACCAAGGCCTAACCCTGGCATCCCAGGGATAGGTAAAGTCAGTTTGGTTTGACTGATTTCTTTTTCCAAGCGAGGCAATTGATGTTGGCTGACAATAAATCTTACCTAGGCTAGCACCACCTCTCTTCTTCTCCATGCTAAAATTATGTAAAACACTGTTGAGGTGATTTGTGGTTTTTATTGAAGTTATTATTGCTAATGCTTGCTTTATGGGTGGGTCCTGGTTTTTAAGTTTCCTTATTTACTGCTATCTGGCTAGCACAGTGGTAACAGTTGTGGCTGCAATTCTGTGGCCCAGCGTTCGATCCTTGCTCGGGACACTGTTAAAAATACCACTGATGCCATAGGTTACCACCCCTGTGAGCAGGGGGTGGGGGGTTTGAGTCGGCTGTCTGAGGTCTTCCTGCTTAGTCAGCCATAGCCGAAGCTGACTCGGGTCTCAGGTGGGTGGAGAGGTCGCTGGGCCATCATTACAGGGATCATCCTTGTGATGTGTGCTATAATTATGTTTCATACACACAGTGTGTGCTACACTCTGTCCCAGTGACTGCCACTCGCTGGCACCTTTAATAACCTTTGAGTGTATTTTCCAAAACATCATCATTTGTCACTTCATTAACTTTTTCTAATGGTGAAGGACAGCTAGTATTCTCACAGTATTTAACTGCTTGTGCAGTTGTCAGCCCTGTAGAATGTAAAACCAAGGAATTAATAGGTTTTGAGTTCTATACACCACCATAAAATAAAAATAAAATGTGATTTCACAGAATGGCCATATTCATGTTTACTTTGCAAAAACCACTAGCATACTTATTTCAAACTTGTTTGCACTGTCTTATTCTCATGAACATGTTCATTCATCTATAGAACTGAAAGAAATTCTACAGTACTGGAATTCCCCTCAGGGCTCGTTTATAATAATTAAGTGTTATTACAAAATATACTAAACACATAAATTACCAGAAGAAACTACAATATTTGTGGAATACTGCAAAATAAAAATATATCATGGAGAAAACACAGTTATCTGTTGATATATTTTCGATGTAATATTATATTTACACATAATTCCAATCACAGTGATTTCCTTAGTAAAATCTGCTAAATTATGTATTCCAAAATCTATATACATAAAGCCGAAATTCTGTCTCTGTGTATGTATGTGCCCGCGATGCACGCCCTCATCCTTTGACATAGAGTGAAAATTTTTACATGAGTTTGATCGCTGAAACGTGGGGAGTGTTTTCACCCTATATATATATATTTTTTTTTTTTTCAATGATCAATGGGAGGTTGAGGGGGTTCGAACCCCTGGATTAGTGAGCCATGGTCATGTCACTTCCACAAACTTTCTCTCTCTCTCTCTCTCTCTCTCTCTCTCTCTCTCTCTCTCTCTCTCTCTCTCTTTAATTTCAGAGAGAGAGGGTGTGTGTGTGTGAGAGAGAGGTAATATTGGGTTTGGTTAAATTTGTGTGTGAGAGAGAGATAGAGAGTGTGTGTGTGTGTGAGCGAGAGAGAAAGAGTGAAAAATAGATATAGTGTGTGTGTGAGAGATACGAAATAAATAGATAGCTAGATTGTGAGAGAGAGATAGAGAGAGAGACTGTGTGTGATGTGTGAGAGAGATAGATAGATAGATAGATTGTGAGAGAGAGATAGAGAGAGAGAGAGAGACTGTGTGTGAGAGATAGACTATATATGCGGGAATAGGGGACAGGCTTGGGGTGGGAGGGTTTGCGGGGTGCTGGAATAGGGGACAGGCCCCATATTCCCGCACCCCTCTAAACCCCTCCCAGCCTGTCCCCCTACTCCCGCGCACCCCCACCCCCACCCCCCTACCGTAAACAACACACACTAGGGTACACACACACACACACACACATACAGTACATAAACACACACACACACATACACTCACACATACACATACACACACACACCCCTATCGTACACGGACACCCCTACCGTACACGCACACACACATACACACACATACACTAGGTAAGGTCATTGCCCTTTTTCGTTATCAGTTTAAAGTTGTCTCAGTTGATGAAAGGATTCTTTTCTTCTCTTTGAAGGAATCACGGGGTGGGTTTGGGGGGTGCGGGAATAGGGGACAGGCTTGGGGTGTGGGGTTTGGGGGGTGCGGGAATAGGTGGTGGTGGTAGTAGTGGAGGTGGTAGTGGTTGATGTAATGGTGGTGGTGGTAGTGGTGATGGTGGTGGTGGTAGAAGTGGTAGTAGTAGTGGTAGTGGTTGATGTAGTAGTAGTAGTGGTGGTGGTTGTAGTGGAGGTGGTGGTGGTTGTAATGGAGGTGGTAGTGGTTGATGTAGTAGTGGAGGTGGTAGTGGTTGATGCAGTAGTGGTGGTAGTGGAGTTTGCATTTGTTGCATATCAGTGTTATTATATCCTTTATTCTTATATCCTTTGTTTATTTAGAACTCTGTAACCGTGTAGGAAAATTGGAGGCTTCTGTTTCCTCCTGTCTATGCCAAGAAACAAATAAGCCCGAAGGGCGGAGGAGCCAGCTAGTATCTATATATATAAAACACTCAGTCTGTCTGTTTAGCTGCTATGCACAGCCGCACCATTTAACCTAGAGTAAAAATTAATACGCCATTTTGATCAGTGAAGCCTGAGAAGCGTCCTCGGCCTACTTTTGTCAACAAAAACATTATAACAAAATTGTACCCCCAACGGGGATTCGAACCTGGGATCTTTCGGTTAAGGCCAAATTAAGGCTCAGCGCCTTAACTACTGGACCACTTGTCCACAGCCAGGGATGGCTTAAAATTAGGGTAGTCTATGCTTCCCTAACTCAATAAAAGGGGTACCATGTGTACTTACGGTTTTATAACTCGAGAAATAATTATGCTACAAAAACAAAAGTAGGCCGAGGACGCTTCCCAGGCCTAACCGATCAAAATTACTTTTTACTCTAGGTTAAACCATGTGGCCGTGCATAGCGGGTAAACAGACACACACACACACACACACAGATGGAGTGTTTTATATATATAGATTCCGCTGACAACTTTGCTTTCATTAATCCTATTTAATACTGCCCACGCTCCTAATTGCGAATTCGGTCTTTTGGTCACAAATCTCAATTCAGATGGAGCCTTAAAGTATTTTCCAATGCAGTGCTGTCCTTTGACCTTTTCCACATGTAGTTAGACCTCCGTGTCTTTCCCACATGTGTCCTCCATTTCCGGTGAAAGCTGGCTACAATGAGTCCACTGGTGTGGATGATATCCGCCTTTTCGAAGGCCTAATACAGAGGAGTCCATGCCAGCTATGGTTTCTTTTGAGCAGATATTGCCTTGCTATTTAATCGTGGCCGTTACAATGCCACCTTCTACTGTAGTTGCGTCATGGATAACGTTTGTGGTTGTAAACTGGCTTGGTTTCTCTGGGGCACCAGCAACCACATCGCATTATGGACTTCTCCCACCCTCCTAATAAGTTCACATTGTATAAAAATATAAATATGAATAGAGGAAATTTATTGACAAAACCACATTTACATGTAGGATCTTCACCCGGACAATGTCAGGTATCGCTGCATATATATTCTCTTTTAAACAAACGAGGTTAAAGGAAATGGCTTGTTCTGCATTTATGAGTTTATTATTTATGTTTTCAATTGTTCTTACCATTTTCCTTAGGTCTTCACTTAGGTAGTGGATAAGTGAGGCAAATAATGAGATGTTGGTGGAGGTCGACGTTTCGTCCAGTACATTGGACATCTTCAGGGAGAAGTGGTGATACTGTATGAGTAATGGGTATTTAACTATTTACGGTATGTGGAGTGAGCGGGACCACCATGTCAGCTGTCTAGTGATTGGTAGATAGGGGGTGTCGTCTGATCCTGGCGCTACGTCTGAGTTGTTGGTTGATGGTGGGTGAGATGTTAGATGTTTGTGGTTGGTGAGTGGATGTTGATTTTGTAGTGGGTATCCTGATGATAGTGGTGGTGTGTCGTTTTCTGGAGGGTAGTATTTGGAGGTCTACTGTCTGGTTATTTATGGATGGTTGAAGCGTTTCTATATAGATTGCTTCTAGGTATGAGAGTCTTCTGCTGCCCGTTTCTTTGTCCAGTATAATGGTGTTATTTACTAGTTTGTCTCGTGTCAGTGTTTGGTTGTCGTGGGTGAGGTAATGGTCTTTCATAGACTCTGACTGGAGGTGCATGGTGAGCCGATGAGACAGTGACTATTGTGTCTTACCGACATAGTGGTGAGGCTCACAGTCCTCACTGTTACAGGTGTGCTGGTAAATCACGTGGTCACTGTTCATCGGGCTTTTGGAGGTAGTTGGTCGGTTGTGTAGGGTGAGGTTCGAGGTCTTTGGAGACTTATAGTAAATAATTAATTTGATCTCACGGTCTGTGTCGGTGGGGTAGACATTCTTCCTTATCATGTTTCTTAGTATTGTCTCTTCAGTCTTTTAGTCGGTGGACATGTAGTTACGGTAGTAAAGTCTGATGTCATTGTTGGGTTTGGTTGGGGGATTCACTTTGTACCATTTATCTAGCTGGAATTTGATGGCGTTGGAGACGTCTGAGTTGGAATATCCATTGTTTACCTGGACTTGGGTAAGATGGTCTAGTTCCTGGTGTGTTTCTCCAGTGCAGTGGTGCAGTGGGTGAGGGTCCTCCTAATGTAGGATGAGATGGTAGATTGGAGGTATCTCCTGGGGCATTCACTGTTACCATTTAGACACATTCCGTTGTTGGTAGACTTGGTGTACACTGTGGTTTGAAAGTCTGAGTTGTGGTGGGCAACCATGAGGTCCAGGAAAGGTAGTTTTCCATCTGTTGATTTTCGTATATACACCATACTGTTGGAGAAGGAAGAGCCTCATGAGTGAGGCTAGCAAGAGCAGAATAGACATTACATAATCGGAGTACTCCATTCCCAGGTAGAACCTCAAATAGTTAAAAGGTCATGTCAGGATCAGTGAAAGTACGGAGAAGGCGATGTGGCAAGGATCTATGTATGTAAGTCAGGAGACCATTCCTTACCAAATGAACATATGGCACATAACCTGAAAGGGGAGGAGCTTGCCCAGCAGCGAGTGGCCGTCCTGGAAATGGGATGATGATAAAAAACATATGCCTTGAGTTGAGTGAGCTTAGCAAAACTGGTGATACCACATACATTCCAGGAGATGACATCCAGCAGGCAATAACTAGCGAACTTTGTATTTGGAGGTAGAAATCCGGTGAGCGGGGGCAGATGAGTGACCTGGGGAGGAAGATGGGACTAACTCGAAAAGCTTTTCTAGACGAGATGCAACAGTATCCATCTTTTCGGTAAGGGTAATAACAGTTGAGATGATGGCCTGCTGAGCCTTGACCAAGGTGGAGAGTTTGGAGTCATTTGCAGCCTGAGCGGCAACCAGCCCATCAATCCTGGATTCAAAGACAGAGAAGCGGTTCTCGAGGGCCGTACATCGTACCATGAGGGTAGCAGCAGACTTGCAGAGGGCCAGGTCCAGAGGCGAGGCAGGGCTGGAAGGAAGAGCAGTCAGGGGAGGTGGTGGTGGAGGAGGACCAATAGTAGACGCACGAGCCTGGACCTGACGTCGAGTACATCAGTGCCACACGCTAACCCCTGGCTGAAGGCATCGTGGACACTTCCATCCAGGCATATCCCCAGGAGGTGAAGACTCAGAGGTGGAGGCAGCAGGACGTGATCGTTCACCCCTGACAGGACACGTCTTGGAATCATGTTCGGCGGCACACCATGCACATTTCGGCATGGCAGAACAGTACCGGGAGATATGCCCAACTCCCCAGCCCCTGTAGCACCAAGGCTGGTCAATATGAAGTTTCTGCACCTAACACGATGGAAGACAGGGGAGGAAATCAAACGAAATCTCATTTGGAGGTGGATCAAGTTGACTCCAGACAACAATACAGCTAATGGGGGAACCATCTTAGAAAAACCAAATGGCAGAGTACACACCAGGGTATTTCTTGTCAAGTTTCGGGTCAACATTAATCGAAAAACAGGTGAGGATGTAGCTGGGGAACTTACGAGGCCACTCAGGTGAGTCTTCAAGAATGAGAACAAGAGACAATAATTCACCAGCCTTGACTCTATCAATAATGTCCTGACGCTTCCTAGAGATGTAGACAAACTGGGAGGTGACAGCAGCCATCTTGACTTCAGTCAGTTCACGCTGCAACTGGAAGGCCCTGTTGACATCAGACAACTAACGAAGCTTTGTGTCTGTAGATGGGTTCCCAGGGAGGGATAGCTTGACATAGGCATTTCTTGGGGCAAAGGCAGGAAGGTTGGACGAGGGCAAGGAGTTGGTATACAAAGATGAAGCACCCTTCGCAGTCTTGGCAGATGGAAGCAAATAATCCACACCATCGGAGTCGGACGAGGCATCAACAGGTTGCTTGGTAGAGGTTGAGGAGGTGGAAGGCTTCAACCTGAGCTGCGAAGTGACCGAGGAGATGGAGGGAGGGTTGCGAGAAGGTAGCTCAGGCCAGTGATCCTCAGACTCAGTGATAACAGACTCATCCTCTTACGACATGGCCAAGTCAGCTTCCAGGCAGGAGGCAACATCCGAATCCGCACTCTCCATCTGCCCAGGCAAGGCCTAGATGGGAAGCGAACTACTGAACACACATAAACATACGTACAGTTGCCCAAGGAAAGACTGCAACAAAATTTGCTGGTGTGTGGCAATGTTTGGCAGCTGCTCCAAAGTAAACACTCGTATTTTATCAATGGATCACTCAAAACATACAACCTTTGTATGGATGGATGTTATTGGCTTCAGCTAATAATTATATTCATCCTTACAACTATAGGTTCTGAATGATCCATTGATAAAATACGAGCGTTTACTTTGGAGCAGCTGCCATAACTGAACGTGGCCCGCGCGGGTGGCAGTCAGTGTTGTAAGTAAGCGTGGCGCACCACAGAATCGGACACGCACGAGAAATCTAATCCACATCCATCCATGTTTACAGTCAGTAACACACTGACTGACGATGGTGATTTGTAGGGATGGTGATGAAGTATAGCCAAGTAAAAAAAAAAACGCCAAATTGGGCTCGCAAATGCCGACATTGGCAATAGCGGTGCTTCATCCCGTCCGGTCACCACATGGCAGGGGTGTAAGACACGACCCGGGCGCTTCCTGGGGCCGTCTATGACCGCGGTCCGGACGTTAAGGGTTAATATATAGTACCACAAGTATTGTACTACTTCATAAATATCACAGCAAGAGAATCACATGTGCCTGCCTATCAGAGATATAAAATGTATTGAAAAATACTAATCTGAGGCGTCTTTTTGTCGTCCATCGGATATGAAGAATGCTTGGATGAAACCAAGATTTGGTGAGCAGTACTATTTTTGTCGGCTAAAGGGATATGAAGATGATCCATGAATACAGCCGCTGAAACCTAGACCGTCTTCATATCCAAGCAAGCAAGGTCCAGAGCAGTGATTGGGGCAGCTTGCCTGTTCTTGGGAAATGTAAATAATACAAATGGCAGATCACAAGGACATGAAGACAGTAAACATATATAAATTTTAAGTGCAACAAGCTGTAAAATAAAGCCAGTTCAGCACAAAGTAGGCTTCCATCAAACTAATTGCAGTATAATAGCAGGTTGAAAGTACTTTATGCGTTCATTCCTGAAGGCATACAATACTGATATTATTGCATATAATTTTTTTTTAGGTTTATGCTGCTTTTTCATATGCTCACCTACCAAAATTTATGATCGCCTGGGTGATACATAAGAGGTATATAGGAATAAAAAGGGATGAACTTTAGTTAAAGGTATATGTTCTTTATAGTTCTTGATAGTTTTGGGGTGGTTTGACCCAGTCCATATTTGGTTAGGTTAGGTCTGACTAATTCTATAATGTTGCTACCTTTATATAGGGAGAGGTAATTATTGTACTGCATTGCAAATTTAGATGATGAAGCATGTGTATTTAACATTTCAAGTACCACAGATACTGTATTCTCTTTCTTTTTGCTTTCTAATCCCGCACTATAAAAAAACAAACTTTTTACGTCTCCATGTTAGATTATGTCTGTCAATTCCAAGCGTTCCCAAGATTGTCTTCGTATCCCAATGACCCAATCCTATCAAAAATATTCCACTTTGACCGTATACCCCCACTAGACCCACTTGGTGTATTGTGGATCTGCTTCACCTCTTGTTGAAAGGATCCCTTGAGAGTCACAAACTTGGCCTGGAAATCCTCTGAAAAATAAGAGCCACATTAACCTTAGCATAGCTAAAATGTGACTGCATAGGCATTTTGATAATTTATTTTATTTACCTTTTTTTGGAAATTCTGCAAAAGAGTTTCACACGGCAAATATTTACAATGTAAGTATATTTCAGTAGGGGACAATATAGTGTGTTCGTGTGTAATGAATGTAATTGACGATTGCACTCACCTTTGGCAGAATAGCCTTTCGAAAAATCGCGAGCACTGTTGAGACCAAGTCTAGCGTAGCGTAAATCTAGGGTGTCTATACCCTAAGTAAATAGTGTTGAATGCAGCAGCTTCATTGCATCCACTAATGCCTGTCTGTATTCCTCGTGAGCAAGTGGTTCCTAAGTAACTACACAGAATTACATATAATTGCATTTCAGTCTGTGGTTACATCTCAAAGCTATATGCATTTTAAGTAGCTTTATTATTCTTAATGTCCAGTTGTCTCGTATCCATGTTATTTTCAATTTCCCAGAATTTTGCATTTCAATAGTCACTTTTAATTTATTATGTATTTATGCACCGGGTAAGAGTGTATATTACATTACCACGGCAGTCCACTTTTAGCTTTCATCAAGCAAGGACGTTGTTGCATCTACTCCATCTCCTTCCACATATCTACATAATGTTACACCCATGTCGGTATGTAATTGTTATTGTTAATATTAGTGTTTATTAATGTTGGTTACGAGTATTTTCACGTATTTCTTCTTTGTTAACGTAATTAATTAATTAATAAAAATACGAAAGCCAAACTGAATATCTCAAGATCTCATGATTTTTCCCTAGATTTTGGGAAAAATCTCAAGATAATAAGTTAGATCCGAAGGTTCGGAGAATGCTTGGGCTAGGACCGGAGGATGCTATGGTCAGGACCGGTGGATGCAAGGTTAGGACCGGAGGATTCTAGGTTAGGACCGGAAGATGCTAGATTAGAACCGGAGGATGCCAGGGTTAGGTCTAGGTTAGGTAAGGTCAGGTCTGGTTGGTTCGACTGACTTTAAAGATATCAGGTAGGAATTTCCTTGATTTTGGCTCGGATTTTCAATTATTTGACATTTATGAAGGTCAACAAAGCAGTATCAGGGCGAAATAAGATAATTTACTAGTTTTCCCCCACCAAAACCTCCCGATGACCAGTGCTCTCCCCCAAGTTTGAAGAAGTAAGGGAATATGTATAGACCAAGTGGTTTCCGATCAATATTATGGCCACTAATGAATAGAACAAGTAAAAATAGGCAGGAAAACCTAAAAAAAAAAAAAAAAAAAAAGTGAGACGTATGCAGAATTACCCTTTTATTTATTGTAAATCACATAGGATTTCTTTTTACTTTATTGACGGACAGAAAAGGAATCAGTTAATATTATGATTATTTTTTCCAGAATGTTTATGTCTATCTATCTATCTATTGCCCGACGCCTCGTCTCAATCCCCGAAAGGGTGGCCACAAATGAATCGCCTCCATAAACCCGTATTCCCCGTTAACTGGCGTCCTTCCTCCCACCCAATGCCACTCTTACTCATATACCTCTCAACCCCATCCCTCCACCTCATTCTAGATCTGCCCCTTCCTCTCTGTCCATCCACCTCACTCTCGTACACCTTCTTAACCAACCTCTCACCTCCCATACGCTCCACATGACTAAACCACCTCAAGATGTTTCTCTTCATACTCTCTAGTACGTCCACATCCACACCACATCGCTCACGTACCACTTCATTCGTTAGTCTATTTCTCCATGTTTCTCCACATGCACTACTCAGGTAACTCATTTCCACCCCTCTAACTCTTGATTTATATCTCTCCGTCATGGTCCACGTTTCACTCCCGTACGTCAGTGTAGGGATTACCACACTATCATGTAACGTCTTCTTCACTTCCATACTCATGGCCCTATTCCTTGTCACTGCTTTCAGTGTTCCCACAACCCTCTTCCTCTGTTGTACCCTCTCCCACATCTCATCTTCCAGACTCCCATTTTTACTCATCACACTGCCCAAATACTTAAATGTGCTGACATTTTCCATAACCTGTCCATTTAACCTCACTTCACTGCCCGTGGCTGTACCCCTTTCAAAAACCATAACTTTGCTCTTTCCACCCACTCCATATATTCGCAGTACTTTCCACAGACCTTCTCTATCGACTTTGTCATATGTATTCTCCAAATCCATAAAAGCGGCATACAACTTATGTCCCTTCTCCAAATACTTCTCTATTACACATCTTAAGGAGAAAATCTGGTCTACACACCCTCTACCCTTCCTAACCCCCCCCTGCTCCTCACCCACCCACCTCTCAGTTATCGCTCTCACTCTCTCAATCATTACCCTACAATATACCTAACCTACTACACTAAGGAGACATATCCCTCTGTGGTTACCACATACTCCTCTTTCCCCTTTACCCTTGTACAGAGGCACTATCATTCATGTTTTCCAATCTTCAGGCACGCTTCCCTTTTCCCATGCTGATCTACACATTTTCCACCACCACTCAACCACTATCTCACCCCAACACTTCAACATCTCACCACACACTCCATCTATCCCTGATACTTTACCCATCTTCACCTTCTTCAAAGCCTCACTCACTTCTACCCTTCTGATCCCCACTTCTTCATCCTTCACTACCTCTTTTTTTCTTTCTCCCATGCCCCATCCAACTATATATGTTTGCCGGCATTCCACTTCCTTCATTCAACAGTTCATCAAAATGTTCTTTCCACCTTTCAACTCTACCACGCTTCTCTACAATCATTTGACCATTCTTATCTTTCACAACCGTATTACTTTTTTGGTCTCCGTCCCTCACTTTCTTGACCTCTTTCCAGAACAATTTCTTACACTCCCTCCACTTCTCACGTAAGTTCCTTCCAAATTCCTCGTCTACTCTTCTCTTACTCTCACTCACCACTCTCTTCTTCTCAACATACATCTCCCTTTTCTGTCCCTCCAACTTTTCGTTTCCTCTACAACCCTACCACTCTCTGTATGCTTTCTTTTTATCTTCAACTGCTCGATTCATATCCTCATTCCACCATGCTGTTTACACCTCTCCCCTTCCTCCTCACCCCACATACTTCCTCACACGCTCCACACATTTCCTCTTTAAACACTGTACTCACTTCCTCCCCTTCCTCCTCCTGTTCCAAGTCAAACCTTCCTAGTCTTCTCTCAACTGCTCTCCTAAACTCCTCCCTATATTCCTCCTCCTGCAACCTTTCCACCCTCCTCATCAGTACTCATCCCTCTCTCCCTACTCTTACTCTCTTTACCCACTCCCCTTGTGTCTTTATCTTGGCCACTACAACATAGTAGTCAGACAACCCTCCCCCAATCCCCCTATATGCTCTCGCATCCATCACCGATTTCCTCAACCGTTCATCCACACAAACATAGTCAATCAAAGCCTTCCGTTCCACTACCTCATCCTCTGTCCTCCTTTCCACTCTCCATGTGCACCTGTGTATTCTCCTGTGCTGAAAGAAGGTGTTGACATTCATCAGCCTCCTCCCCAGACATAGATCAACAAGTGCACTGCCATTCCCATTCACCTCTGATTACGGTAGTTTTAATTTACGTAAGGAAATCTTTACATTACAAATCACACACATATATTAGTCTACAATCAATTATTAAATTATTTGTTTTATTTTAATTTAAAGTTCACATACGGTACTCTAAATAAAACTTCAATTCTTTAAAATGAAACAGCAGGTGTTTTAAATTACACGTATACAAATCTTCAGGTGTTTTAATTTGAAGTTCTGTTGTTCTAAATTAAACTTTAGTTTTTTTTAATTATACTTCAGTTGTTTTATTTTAATTTGAGGGTGAAAAAGGTGTATACAGTTAGCATTTCACCAACTGGGATCTGCATGGGATTCATAGGCTGAGGCCCATCGTGTTTGGGAATCTTTAGTATGATATTGTTTAAGGACCTCTGATCTAAGTTAAGGCGGGGAAATAAAAAAAAAATCAAGATAAATACCTGCAGTTAAGTTTATTGCTGCTAGATGTGTAATGTCGAGCTGTACAGAACTGCTGATGTCCAGGATCCCACAATATTGGAAATTTTCTGCATATATCTCATAGCTGTTAATGTATTTTAATGAGAGTAAGCAAACATTTAGATAATAATGTACACAATACCGTCATGAAGGTTTATGTTTACCGACATTTTCAGCAAGCCTGGAATACTTTATCAAGGCATTCGGGCGTTTGTTTATGTCTACTACTTCGATGTTCAATAAAAAAACCGAATACCTAATTTGTGCTGTTCATATCATTCTTTAAAAGATTTACCGAGTCAATTAACTACAATAAATAACTATTTTCACGTACAAACAATGATCTGCACGCTCAATATTTTTTTCATTGGTATATATACAACATAGATGATTACTCATTTGAGCACTCTTTTGAATAGCAAAACTTGCTCTTCATTTCTCCCAGATTGCTATCCACTTTCCCCAGCAGTCAAGATTTAGTCCGAGCGATGGTTAAGTAGAACCTGGCACTAAAACATATATAAGATATTATGACTAATCTTGCATACTTCTGAGGTCCTGAGTCGATATCCGATGGAGGCTAGACGGAAACTGTTGAGCATTTTTCAGTATCCATGATGGCTGCGAACCACAGTGAGAAATAAAACAATTTTCAAAACATTAATAATTATATTTTGTAAAATCATACCAGATCATTCTTATCTATATATGGTCGCAATAGACCATAAATTCATATTCACTTACACACATACACATACGTAGACACACACATCAGTGTTATTATATATATATTATGGCTCATTAGTGTGGTGGAGTACACTCATCTTTTTCATGCTTCCCAAAACTCCAGATTTAAAAAAAAAAAAAAAAAAAAAAATCCCTAGGTATTGGTAGTAGCAGATAGTCTGTTTAAAGGACTAGTCTCGATATAATAGCAAAAATGAGCATTACCAGGAGATCCGAAGCTTTCTGCTCCTCAAACTCTGGTCAGAAATTATGTATCACGAGTGTACATTAGAGTGACTTTGCCCAAAAGTTAATAATTTTGTTTTCTGATGAATATTTATCAATAGAAATAAAAAGTTAATAATTTTGTTTTCTGATGAATATTTATCAATAGAAATAAAATTAACATCATACGGCTAAACCTGTGGACGCTAGACTGTTAACGAACATACGAACAGATAAATAAATAAATATATAAATGAATAAATATCTGGCACCAAAACAATACACCTCCCCCAGAGGGGCAGTGTAATAATTATAATAATAGTAGATAGAATCATTCTGTTACGGTAAAAGAAAATGGTCAATTCGGCAATTTAAGAAAACTACAGATTGTTAAAAAAAAAACAAAAAAAAAAACAATAAGCATTCGCATCTATTGGTACTAGCGGATAGTCTGTTTAACGGGCCCAGTCTGGAGATAATAGCTATAATTATAACAATAGTAGGTATAATAATTCTGTTCCTGTCAATATTTTGGTTAATTTGGGTGTTTCAAAAAACTTTCAAACTGTACCAAAACATATTCCATGAAATTTCTCATCTATCTAGAGTCTGATATAGGACCCAGTCTGGAGATAATAACAATAATTATAATAGTAGATATAATAATTCCGTTTCGGAATTATTTTGGTTTGTTTTTTGGATGCTTTTGGTTGACTCGATTGCTGTAAACCATTACATATTTTGTAAAAAAAAGTAGCCAATAAAATTCCGCATTTATTGGTAGTAGCAGATAGTCTCTTTAATAGCCCAATTAGCTGAAAATCGCACTAACGTCGACTCCATATTTTCCATCTAGACAAAGTTTTATCAATTTAGTTTTTTAGTTTTTGGATTATTTTTCCCACGTGGAGATAGTGTTTTGGCGTGATGTTTTGTTGTGCTTGGGTACGGAACCTGTGATAAAATTGGTCATGTATGAAAAGCTAGAGATCGTGTGCTGGCATTGAAAAAAAAATCATTATTAATATGTATCTATCAATTTTATATTGTAATATGTTTATTATTATTATTATTATTATACATTGATTAATCTTTTTTTTTCTGTTATTCCTATTTTTATCATCATGTACCAGTATCTATCAAATATATATTCTAATATATTTATTCATTGTCATTATTATTGATATTGTTAATATAAAATATTGTCACAGATTCATGAGACACACCCCTCTCCTCCACCCATGTTCTCGAAAGTGATCAAACATACTCTATGTCCTCAAATAGATTTATTGACAAAACTCTTAACTCAACACCAAATACTCTTATACCTTACACCTAAACTCCATGGTCAACTCCATTCTACCTTAACACATTAATACACTCAATAATATATCCTACCTTAAATCATTAGCCAAAAATGTAGCTACTTACTCGTACCTTAAAGTACCAACAAATCTATATATATACGCTTAATCCATTTGCAATTATTGGCAAAATGTAAATAATCATACCTGAGGTTAATAACCACATGTAAATACTTAATCCTACCTTAAATTAATAACAACAGGTAAATACTTAATCCTACCTTAAATTAATACCAGGTAAATACTTAATCCTAATTTAAATTAATAACATGTAAATACTTAATCCTACCTTAACTTAATAACATGTAAATACTTAATCCTACCTTAAATTAATAACAACATGTAAATACTTAATCATACCTTGACTAATAACATGTAACTGCTTAATCATACAACTGCCTACTCATACCTTAACAACAAAGGAGAGCCGGCTGACCCACGAACCTGGTACGGCGGTAGTGTCAGGAAACCAATCACGGAACACCTACTTGCCCTGCCCGCTGTCCCTCTCCAGCCCCACCACCCTGTACGGCTACTGCAACACCACAGTGACTTAAGACACTTCCCCTATTCCCACTCACTATAAGGGGTTTCACTTCACACAGCTACTGTATGATATCACACTGAGGCCAGCACAGGCAGGGCACAGGAGCAGTGCGTTGTAATTTCAGACTCCTGCTTACCGACCAAGCTGATTGGTGCAATTTCTCGAGTTGTGATTGGGTCCAAGAGTATGACGTTTCACGTTTTCTCTCACTAGAAAGGAAAATGTGTTATGATGGATAAACAAGCTAATTTGACAATCCATGTACAAACTGACATAGTACTGTTCTACCCATTATGTTTATAAGTTTATGATGTTTAAATAATAATTTACAATAACATTCAGAGTGTCATAGGAGATAAAAATCTGTTTGAAATATATCGAGTAATGTTTATCACAGTGTCGGTAGGTGGAAGGAAACATATTGACATATTAAATCCAATTTATATTCCAAACACCAAACAAGGAACATGAAAATATCTTAACATGTAGAAACGTAACAATATACATTACATAGGGTTTATATATATATATATATATATATATATATATATATATATATATATATATATATATATATATATATATATATATATAATAGGAGTTATTTTACACATTTTAACATAGCTTCAGTTGGTTGAACGTTATATATTCCACCATTGAGCCTTACATACTCTGCCACAAATATTAAAGCTTTCAAGGAGGGCAACTGCAGGGAATTTCTAAGTTTTGTCTTAATTAAATTTACCCGTGAAAACAGTCTTTCAGCATCTGCATTAGAGGTAGACAATGACAGAATCTGGTTTACGAAGTTTGATAAATTTTTAAATTTAAGGTTTCCTTCTTGATCAACAGCTTCTGTTACTTTCTTATAAAATCTAACAACATCATAATCTTTTATGTCTTCATCAAAATTGTGCCAAGGCAATTGCCGCCACTCATCATCTAATGTACTTATGTCTCCTACAAATATACGAGGTACCTCTTTTACCAGCATCGCAAGTGACGGCATCTCGGCCCTCCTGTTAGGATTCAGTGCACATGGAGGATTCAAGAAACCACCAAGCCTCCACAAGTTATCATTTAATGGAAATCTTTTTGTTATTTCCGATCACATGTTAATTAGAAAATTCCTACATCGTACCGTGATGTCATTTACCATATCTACCCTTTGTCGTATGTCTGATCTCTGAAAGAGTGATTGCATTGAGGAGCCTAACCACACCTGATGCACTGGCACATAATTTCTCTCATCACGAGGGTCTATATCTTCCAACGGCATTTTACTAATCACATCAGAGCGGTAAAACATCTGCAATAGTGTCTTATATAAATCTGTAATCGTCTCGTGTAGCAGATGTATCGTAGGTGTTTGTCTCTGGAAAAGGAGGTTTACTTTGTTGCATTTAGGCAATATATAATCAAGGAAAGTGAAATAACACAAAGCAGACGGGTCAGTCAGTTTGTCAATAATATTGTCTACAGTTAACAATCTTTCTTCCAGTGCTTTGGACCGAAAATATAAGGTTAAAGCCTGTCATTGCTCCATAACCCTTGCCACAGCTTGGTGCAGTGATAGCCAACGTGTTTGAGACACATGAAGAATTTTGTGGGGCTTGATATTACAGAAAATTTGAAATTCTTTAAAGGCATGTTTTCTCTTTGCACTGTGAGAAAAGTATGAGTATATGTTTCTGATAAGATCTTCACAGTGCCTTGGAAGAGATTTTGCAGACTCCGATGCACACAGATGTATTGAGTGACAAATACATTTAAAAATAGTTATACCAGGAACCGATTCTCTTAACCTGCTGCTGAGGGGATTATGCTCCCCCATCATGTTAGCAGCTCCATCAGCTGCAAGTCCAATAAAATTTTCTATAGGGATATTATGTTGTTTTAGACACTGTAAAATCAGAGTATGCAGATTTTCACCAGTTGAACCAGCGCAATTGCTATAAATATCCATCAAGTCCAGCATGCCAACTTTTATGGAGTTATTGTCTTTATCGAAATATTTTACAATTACAGCACAACACTTTAAAGTACTAATATCTGTAGTTTCATCTATAATTATTGAAAACTTGTTGACACGTAGTTTTGCAACAAGGTCCTTGTTAGCAGCACTACCCAGTCCTGTCATAATATCGTGACATTTATACCTCTTGCAGTATAATTCCTGGGCAATGGCAGAGTCCGGATACATCCTCTTGTGCAGCGTGACGAGAGGTTCAGCAATGGTGAATGGTAGATTGTATTCAGCAATGAAACAGCATAGGAGGACAGTTGCAAATCCTACACCACTCGGAGAATTGTTAGGCCTACATGTTGAAGGGCCACTCTCGTCAGTCTCGTGTTCATTAGCCTTTCCCTCGTTTGCCACATGCATCTTGGCCTTCTTGTGCCTCCTGATCGTAGATATCTCTGCCCCAATTCCAGCCTTACAAATCTTGCAGTAGGCCCTCTTGGGATTGCCCTCCTCCCGTGCCAGCCACGGCTGGAACTCTGGCTTCTGCAACCATGCATCTTGGAATTTCACCTTCGATGACATAGTGACCTGCAAATATATAATATATTATAATCAGCTAGTAGCACACACACACACCACAAACATTATCATGTGTCAGTGCTGCCAGGTCCGCTTGGCAATATTTCCCTAGAATCTACTTCACTATTCCCTTTTTTGACTCCTTGTTTATTCCTGAAGATGGTCATATATAAATGGTATTCTTGATATTTTGTATGGTTTTCCGTGTAATTTACCTATGTGAAATTAAATTACCCTAAAAGCCTCCACAGTATTACATTGTTATACTCTGTGAATAAAGCCGTGCCTAGTATCCTATTGTAGTCTACTATACACCCTTGGGTTCTAATTGTGGGAAGTAGGGAGTATGGAAACAGCAGTCTAGTTGCAGTGGTGTATGTATTGGCGAGTTGACAGTGAGTGAACATCAGTGGGGATGGACAGCCGGCAGGTAGTCAAACAATAAGAGAAAGAGGCCTGCAGACAATCATCACAATAAATACATTTCCCCAGGCACCTTGCATACATATATATATATACATTAAATATACAACACAATACTATACAACAATTGAATATAAATGTAAGGGTCAAACATTCCCTATCTAGGTCTGCCGGTTAAACACCCAAGTTCTAACAATAACTCCTTAATACTAGCAATTAATACAACTTATCACTGTCCACACATTAAATACATATTATATAATCAACCTTATCATTGATACACAAAGAACATATAAATGCTTACCCAAATTCATGAAGAAAGAATTAAGAATAGAGTGACAGACAGTATGTGTTAACATTAGCTGAGCTGCCAGTCGACTGAGACAAACATGGCGTCCTCAGTATTGTAGCAGAGTTGATGAACCTACCAAAACATTATTGGAACCACAACTCATGACCATCAAGTAATTTAACACATGATATACAGCTAACGCAAAAGAAATCGTCGCACCAGCCGAAATCCGTAACCACGGATGATTTACTAACCTTATAAAGTTTTTTAGGATGAATGAAACAAATCTTTTTTATGGCATGAAGGATTGTTAGTATTTAGTCATTTTTCCATAAACTTTTAACACAGCTTTGATACGTTTTAGCATACTGGCAGCCAATTTTTTACAATAATCATCAACCTCAGCCCACAGCTTCCTTATCTTCACTACCCAACAGTCAACATTGGATATTGGGGATTTTGCCTGGCTAATGTCATCGTCTGGTTCTTTTCCTCTATGGTCAGCTTAATAGGACACATTTTACAGCGTAATAAAAAAAATGCCTGCGGAGTAAAATTGGCCAACTAATATCGGTAGCGGGAGGGAGGAGTAGGATATCCCCAAACACCCTCATTGTAGGCCTCACTGACTCTTACTAATAACACAAATTAAAACTCAACCATAGAAAATGAAACCAAAAGTTACCTAATAGGTGTTTTTTGTTGTATTAATTAGCTTGTAAGGTTGATAATCCAGAATAAAGACAAGCGTTAGAAACTGTCCTAATTTGTTCGAGTGCGACGATTTCTTTAGCGTTAGCTGTATTATAATTATATACAACTAGCAGGGATACCCGACGTTGTCCGGGGATCTATCTATCTCTATCTATCTATCTATCTATCTATATCTATCTATCTATGTCTATCTATCTCTATCTATCTATCTCTATCTATCTATCTATGTCTATCTATCTCTATCTATCTATCTATCTCTATCTATCTCTATCTATCTATCTATCTATCTATCTATCTCTATCTATCTATCTCTATCTCTCTATCTATCTCTATCTCTCTATCTATCTATCTATCTATCTATCTATCTCTATCTATCTCTCTCTCTCTATCTCTCTATCTCTCTATCTATCTATCTATCATTATCTATCTATCTATCTATCTATCTATCTATCTATCTGTCTGTCTGTCTGTCTGTCTGTCTGTCTATCTATCTATCTATCTATCTATCTGTCTGTCTGTCTGTGTCTGTCTGTCTGTGTCTCTGTCTGTCTGTGATTCTGTCTGTCCGTCTGTCTAAAAACATGATTACATTTACATTGAGAGAGAGAGAGAGAGAGAGAAAGAGAGAGAGCATGTGGTTTTCTAGCAATTTTCTTTGATTGTTTAAGGAGAAACTATTTTATTTAAGTTTTTTTTGAAAAATTTGATATTCTTGTTATAAGCTTTTGCGTACACCTAGAAGGCTCCTATTTTCAGTTCCTGGCGTGTTAATTCAAGTTCTTTCATTCTGTATTTTTTTTTTTGCGTACATGAAAGTTGAAAAATGACAAAATTTACCACCATTTGTCAGCTGGAGGGGGGGGGGGGGAAGTCGTTTTTAATTGGTTAATCATTGACAAAATAAAAAAAATATAGGGCCAAGACACTCTTCAGGTCTCAGCTAAAAAACGTATGTAAAAATTATTACTCTAGGTAGAACGATGTGGTTGTGTATAGCGGCTAAACAGACAGACAGACAGACAGACACTCTGTTTTATATATATAGATTACACAATATGAAATTACACTTATTTTATATACAATCCTTGTTTCATTACACACTAATTAATTATGCCAATACATTAATCATTTACATGTCTCACTACAATAATAAATTATGCCAATACATTAATAATTTACATACACATATCTCACTACAATACTCCCCCATCAAGAACGGAGTTCACCTAATAATATAAATAATCAGGTTGTCTCCTGAAACGCACCGTCCTCCCTGAACAAATTGTCTTAGCATGGTCAAGCACAGAATCATTGGAAAAGGAAGGAGCAGCATCAATTGTAGTGGGTGAAATTGATAAATTAGTGTCCAAGTTAGGCGTTGAGCTGTTTATGTCAGAAGTCAAAGGAGAGTCAGTCACAAAATTACTATCGGATGAAAAATCCTGCTTGGGGATTGAAATATATGCCGGTTTAAGTCGGTCAATAGAGACTGACGTTTCACCCTGAGGTAATTTGAGAATGAAATATTTAGCTTCTCGGCGCACAATCTCATAGGGTCCTGAATAAGGTGCTTCTAAACTCTTCCTAACCCTGTCAACACGTACAGCTCCGGACTGATCAATGGTCCACACTTCTTCCACCCTTGCCTTGGTGTGGGCCTCAACGGATATGGTATCACTGACAGGTGGAGGGGGGAGGGGAGAAATGTGGGCGGAGTTATATAGGGGGGGTAGCGTTACCAATGCTGAGCCATCCAGAAATTTGAATCCCGGACCACTTGTGATCATGGATGTGAACCACTCACTTGAAGGTGGTAGGAGAGGAGGGGTTGGGTTGGGGAGAGGGGGGTAAAGCTTCACCAGTGATCGAGATGGAGAGAATTATTGGATCAAGTAGCTAAATGTTTTCTTCTGTAATCTAAATCCAACTCTGATGTTCAATTCCATGGGATATTCTTTATTATTTGAAATGAATCCAGATTTTACCTAATATAATTAACACGACACCAGTTTTTTATGACTAATATATCAAGCGATGCACCACCTACCCAGTGTTAAGTTACATTTCAAGTAAATCCTTTATTTTTATCCTGTATCATTCATGACATTTTCTAAGAAACTTTTATTGTGTAACTGGTTACCAAAGGATAATAGTTATATAGTGTAAGATGTTAATTACCCAATAACTACTCCATCAGTTCTTCCTCACCTCGTCCTCCATTATTCAATTCGCTGTTTCCTCTCCCTTCATCCCACCATTCCTTACTCTCCATCTTACCACCACCACCATCATTCTGTGTGTTGCTGCATAATCTGTTAATGCGCAAACAAGACCAGAATTGAAATAATAGTGATATCTGGTATGCAAATACAATCCGTTATATATGACGAATATATTTATACCTTTATTTATTTATCTGAGGTCAACATCTAGGCCAGCCATTCAGATGCCCAGTGTTAGTGAACCAATCACAACATTTAGAAGATATTGTGTCACAACTATTGTTATTACTAATTAAAATAGGGAAAAATTGAAATAAGACATTTTATTGTTTATTGTTTACATGACTTTGTCAGTTTAGATGAAAGCTCAACAAGTCCTCGTTACGAAGCATTCAAACCCATAATCCAACTGGGACTGTAGGCACCACACTGTAAATGATGAACACGTTGGTGTCATACAATTATAATAACTTTGTTAACTTAATATAACCTGAAGTTTTTACTTCGACCTCACGTTTGCATTAAGCATGTGTAATGTTTGTTTTGTTTTCTTATTATTATTATAAGCTCCTATATATGTATTGCTTTAGACCCTTAGGCACGATGAGATACAGTGTATAAACTATTTATATACACTTCTGTGAATATATTAATTAAGGCATGAAATACTGTAGATTTCATATTTCATTTCATTACTCATCAATTTGTTGCTAGTATCGTGTTCAACCACCCTCCTTCTCAATGACAGCCTGCAGTCGCTCGGGCATTGAGGCACCATGCCTCCTCACTATATCAGGTTTTCCCCGAAAAAATCTCCCAATGTGTTCTGGTGTGCCGTAACAACTCTGCTGTGGCTCTCTGTCGTTCTGGCTGTATTCTTTTCACCCCTTATGCTGGTAGTCCCCCTGTTTATCACCTTTTCTCGCTGTAAAATAAATAAACTTCTACCTATATTTTTCAAGTAACTGGCAACCTCACACAACCTCCTCTCCCCTGTCTTCTCTCTCTCTCTCTCTCTCTCTCTCTCTCTCTCTCTCTCTCTCTCTCTCTCTTGCCTTGCCTTCTGTAATATTCTTTATTTTTTCTTTCTCATTTTTAACCTTCTCATTCGTTCTTTCAAATTTTTAATGACATAGGCCTTTCTCCCTTATCACCCATAGTCCTTCAAATTTATGAAAGCGAAAGGATATGATAATATTTATGTAGAACAAAAGTGTTGGCAGATACGTTGACGGGATAATCCCACCCACAACATTTCGCCTTCTTAGAACAGAAGGACTATAGCTTTCATGTATTGCCAATTGCCAGTCTATTGCTAGTCAAATTTTAACTTGTTAAGCCATTTTGCAGGAAATAGAAATATATTTTATCTTTCGTTTTTAAGTTATTTTTTATCAAAATTTATATTTAGATATATTCATTTACTTTTACTTACGACTAGCATTACTGTGCACAACATGTCACACAGTAAGGGCCACAAGGACAGTAATGTTGGTCAACGTAATTCTCATGTATCTCTATACGCTACTGAAAACAATGTTTTATGCTCAACTACAGAATTGTGTTCTCAGAATGATAATGATAATGATATATATATATATATATATATATATATATATATATATATATATATATATATATATATATATATATATATATATATATATATATATAATACAATACCATATTATATCTGTTTGTCTATCCACGTGTTTATGTATACAGCACTTTTATTAATATTCATGATCAGTACTGTCAAATCTAAATTAAAATCTGTTTGGCAAAGTAGAGCACACTGGCTAGTATGGCAACCTACCATACGGAAAACCACCACGTTGCACTACACACCGCAGTAGCCAATGCACAAACGTTGATGTCAACGACAGGACTATCAGGAGAGTGTTGCACGAAGCGGGGGTGCATCACCGGACCCCAGCAAACAAGGAGTTTTTGACTGACCAACATCGCGAGGGAAGGTTACGGTTTCCCCAACAATATGTTGACAATCCAGAAGAGTTTTGGAAGAGAGTGATCTGGACGGATGAAAAAACCTTCTCATCCTCATGTCACGGAAGGCGCCACTGCTGGAGAAGAAATGATACTCAGTGAGTTTAATTTTTGACGTTGTCGTTTCTATAAACTATTCAGTCATAAGCAACCATAAGAATATATTCAGTCATAAGCAACCATAAGAATAAATTCATATAAATAATGACTACTGGGTGACTACCAGTATAGTTACAAAGTTAGCAACATTAATAAAAGAGACAATGCTGCAAAGTGCATTCAGAGTAAATTACTGTTGGCAATATTAAACTTCTTGACAGTGTGTGTGTGGGTTATATGCACCGCTAACATAATATATATTACATAGAATATCAAGAACAATGAGACTAACAATTATTCCTCAGTATCCTGTCCATCCACCACCCTTCTCGATAACAGCCTGAAGTCTTCGTTGTATATTACCAGTGTGCCGTCTCACGTGGTCAGGTTTACCCCGGAAAATTTCCCATACTCGACGGGGGTGGTCCAACAGCTCCTGGGGTGTTCGTTCCCGTTCAGGCTCCCACGAAGTGACCATTGACCCCCATATGTTTTCTATTGGGTTGCAGTCAGCACCCTTACTGGGCCAGGGAAGAAGCTGAATGTTGGGGTGCTGTTGGAACCACTCCTGGACCACGCGAGCCTGATGCACTGGGCATCTGTCCTGGACAAAATAAAGTGGACCAGGAGGAAAGGGGTGGTTGCTGGCAGTTAATGAGGGCAGAAAATAGTTGTCTAAAATGTCAATATATTTTTCGGCATTGAACCGACCCTCTATATGGTGCATGTCACCCATTCCATGCCAGCTTACCCACCCCCAAATATTGACGGTCACGTGTCCACTCCTGGCCACATGAAAAACATTTTCCGGGCTGTATCTGTTGAAAGAAATAGACTAGCATTAATAAACTTTAAGATATAAATGCACATTCATTTTCATTTATGCTTGCAAGATATTCTTAACAGTATTGGAAAATGTTAATGAGAATGCTAGGAATGGCAGAGTCTTACTTCAGTGTAACTAAAGAATAACCATGTGAAATGGGTAGTTGGGTTATAGAAGCTCATTTAAGGGGTTACTAACTGAACAATGCTAAATACTGATTACGTAGGAGGACGCTACGTTGATGCTGTGAAATATGGAAAGATGCTATCTATGTATAGGAGTAATATAGCATTAAATAACCTTTTCACTAGGGATAACATTTGGTAGGTTGTCTTTATTGGTCTGTGTGCCATAGTTCAGGTTGGTATGGTAGCAGTGACACATAGTAAGTGAATGTGCATTTTGAATGTAAAAACTTTACAATTTCCTCGTTTAGGATTCAATACTGCTGTTCCTGATAGGTAGGACAAATTGTATTTTTTAAGATTTCAAATAATACCAGTTTGGGAATAAAAATGAACGTCAGTCACGTGTCATTTTTTAAATTAGTTGACTTCCTGCCAGCGTGAATATTCCAGCTCATTTGTTTTTAAAGTAGTTATTTATTTTAACCAAAATGCTTTACACTGTCAAAACAATATATATATATATATATATATATATATATATATATATATATATATATATATATATATATATATATATATATATATATATATATATATATATATATATATATTGCGCACCCCTATATGCCAAAAGTAATTTACTCTGAATAGATTACAGCAGTATCTGTTTTATTAATGTTGATAACTTTGTAACGATACTGGTTGTCATCCGGTAGTCATTATTTATACGAGTATATTCTTATGGTTGCTTATGACTGAATAGTTTATAGAAACGACAACGTCAAAAATTAAACTCACCGAGTATCATTTCTCCTCCAGCAGTGGCGCCTTCCGTGACTCGAAGATGAGAAGGTTTTCACATCCGTCCAGATCACTCTCTTCCAAAACTCTTCGGGCTTGTCAACATATTGTTGTGCAAACCGTAACCTTCCCTCGCGATGTTGGTCAGTCAAAAACTCCTTGTTGGCTGGGGTCCGGTGATGCACCCCCGCTTCGTGCAACACTCTCCTGACCGTCCTCTCGCTGACATCAAGGTGTAAAGACTCCCTTATGGCTACCGCATTCGTCTGTGGATCGGCTTCTGCGGCTTGTAATATATCTCTTCTCTGAGCAGGAGTAGTGCAACGTGGTGGTCTTCCGCGTGGTAGGTTGCCATACCAGTCAGTGTCCTCTGATCTGGCAAATAAATTTACATTTAGATTTCAGTGTTAATCATAGTTATTAATTAAACATGCCATTAATATAGAAACAACTTTGGATAATCTCTTATATCTTTATATAAAGCTTGAGATCACAGAAAATACATTATCTTTCCACATAGGAGCCTGAACATACAGAAACATGTTCAAATATGGTTCTATTAAAAATACAAATTATACATATTGTTAATGAATCACGTTCTCGGCCACTCAGGTGGAAGGAGCTACTACGTGATAGTGCATATTTCCCCATACTATATCAGAGATACAAATATTACCTATGTATTCATGACATGTATTAAATTATGGTTATTAAGGGAAAACAAAAAGTTTCATATACATCTTCTGCTTGCTATATAATAATTCCATTTGATCTTATTATGAATTATGACCTGAACAGGTTATTTATTTCTCTTGTAAACTTATCACCATTTAAACTGGCCAGTTACCCGTTACTATTTCCAGTGAAGATGATGACGCTACAAAACATACACCATTACTGTTTTCAAGTTTAGCTAGGTCACTATAATGGAGACATCGATATCCTATCGAGTATACTTTTCATAATTATTTTTTTTCTAGTAGTATTAACGAAAGACAATATCGCGTATTATTCATGCTGATTGATCAGTATACTACATTCGCCATAATAACTGCTGGGCTGTTTATTAGGATGTCATGTATGTTTTCAAGGTATTCCTTGCGATTCCTTTCATACTCCATCTATATAGACGACACATTTAGAGATATTGTCGCAGCATTTGGGATTGAAGATGTTTATGCACGTTAAAACCGACTAGTATGATAATATAAATATATAATCTATATATATTATAAGTGCAGAATAACTCGCAACGAAAATGAAAAACGAAAAGCAAACTCTCGTCTAGTTCTCAAGACATGTTCAGAGTAACAGAGGAAGGAGTGAAGGCCGTGTATTTATATCCCACCCTGGACCCCTACATAGTTAGCAATGATCACTATATGTCCACACAAGCCCATTTGTTTAATTTCAAATTCATTTCCCCAGTGATGATACATACACATTATGTACCAGTCCTGTTAGGCTTTAACTCGTTCAAGCTCTGGTAACTTATTTGTATTTGCTTCTTGAGACTTGTAGTATTGTTATTATTATTAGTTAGTTAGCGTAGACGTGGGTGTTTTCTAAGGTAATTGACTTCACAGTTGTAACATGGAAAGTTCATTTATTTACACTTATATCTCTATACACACACAGACAGGGAATGATATTGATGTGCTTCTTTCTGATAGAGTAGTGTCTCTCTTGGCGAGACAATTATGTAATAGCCCTAAGGGAGCAAGTTTAAGAATCCTACCTATTAGGTAAGTGTCACTGTTTATATACAATTTCACTTGAGTTGTCAGTTGTCTTTGGATACAATTATTACTGTGTGTTGTCATGCTTACGTGGCCGGATGCCACGTGGGTAATGTGGTAGGAAGCCACGTGTCTGGTTGTCATGTGGTCATGAGGTATAGTCCTCGTGGTCTTAGTCCTACCCCCTCCTGCTACACTAATCAGTTTATATTATCTGTGTATTTGGGCATATCTCCTTGTGACCATTCCTTGATTATTTGACTCTCTCTATTCTCCTTTCTACTCTCTTTCTCTACTCTCTCCCTACTCTCTCTCGTAGGTAGAGAACAACAATGATAAGAACAACCCCTGTGTATTCAGGTGTTAGCCAATATTAATAATGTTGGTGTTATCTAGTTATTTGCTATACACCAGCTTCTATATCACATGGGTACCACTGTGACTCTCACTGCTTATTACCAATATCTGCCCTATCTGTTATCTTGTGTACAGGGTCTTAGGCAGGCAGTCTGTTTACCTGTGTATTATCTTATGATTGTGGCATACAGCACTTGCCTTATTGTGTACAAATGCTCGGCCGCTACCCTAATCTGTCCTCAGATAACCTTGATTGTGGAAACAAACCTACAATGTAGGTAGGGTACACAATAACTAAGATATTATCAGTGAATACCTCAATAATAATATAAAATTGACATCAAAGACATAGGCACATCATATACTTAAAATGAACATCAATACATGAATAAAATACACTGGTACATACATAAAGAAATAATCTTAAAATTAATGTGTTGAGCTAGGTGCTTGTAGTTATGTGTATAAGCTAACCTATGCTAAAAATTCACACATTAATGAAGAGGCCTTGTTGCCATGTTGTGGCTGTGCAATAACAGCTAAATGTTAATTTTCCATAACAAGATAATTCAGTCTATATTGATAGAGTTCTCTTATACAATGCAAAATATGACAGTAGACTTTTTCTATATAAAATGTTATAGTACCTGCCAGAAAGATAAGACATGGGATAATAAATATTTGTACCAAGTTTTATTTTCATCAATATATGGAGTAACCAACTGATATTAGAAGGATGTTTGATTCCCAGTTTCCTTGAATAACTTCCAAGCTTCACTCTTTTCTGAAACAACTGATAATAGGGAGATATTAAACAAGTCGATATTAAATGAAATATATTGAAAGGTGGAAGAGAGTGGGATATGTTGTCTAGCAATTATATATTTTATTTTCCAATGTAACGATTCCCTTGAATCGATTTTATCTGAGTCTGCCTCTCTACAGTAGCCTTAATCCATGCCATGTGTAGGGTGATTAGGGTAATATATTGTTAATAGTCTATCAGTAGGTAAGTATAGATAGTAGGAATAGAAATTTGATGATATAAGAGAGGTTTGATTAGTAATAGATATGAATTACATGCATATAGTGCCTAAATTGCTTTAAAGCAAGTGGAGATTTTGCATCCTTTGGAGGAATACTTGCCAATATTTATGCAGGACCAACATATAAATAAGGACATGCAACATGGTACTTGAGGAGTGTGTGTCATTGATGACCTCATCACTAAGTATAATACTTCTTGGAGGAATTTTTTGAACATTAAAAGATTATTTCTATTTTCATTGGGAATTCTTGAAGTGCGTAGCTTGTGAATATTACTTTGCCTTCTATGGGAATAATAATGAGTATATAATCTTGTATTAAAATACTACGCACGATTGTATAATAATATTTAAAATAGGTGGAAGAAAGATATTTTGGTAAGATAGTACTTCACACTGATTTTTCCTTTGTATGTTATAGTTATTCGAGTGATATTAAGTATGAGTTAATCTTATCTTACCCGCAGTAAATACTCTCCTAATAAATGGTTGTACTTTCTTTCAAAGTTCCTGTACTCGTAATACAGCTTCCTGCTTCCCGCAGAAATAAATAGAAGCCTACTAAGTATATGTGAATATTTTCTTTTATTGGTAAAGTAAAGCTCTATAATTCGTTTTTAATATCTGTGCAATGCTTTTTACCTGTTACACTTACCACGATATGCAACAGTTTATCTCATAATCCTTTATTTATTTTTTTAGGATATATGTGTATACCACTATGAAAGCAGTACCAAATAATGTTCACGCAAATACACGTAAAATTTTTCGCAACCACGCTCTGGGCTGTGGTGATGGCTCAAGCCATTATATATTTTGTATAATAAGCGAACAATATTACCTTAGTCGCTGGATTCCATTTGTGTGATACCTGTCAAATAAACTAGTGTATCAGGAAATACTTGTAGCTGTAGCCACTGCTCACTGGGATAAAATCTGTAAAGAGTAAGAAATAGTGATTATATCATTTGTCACCATTAGTTTATTTATTTTTATTTTCTTTGCTTCTGCTTGTTAATAAAATTGTATACGAGAGCTCTCGGATTGAAGACGTCATCTGTTTTGCGTTGTGTTCCTCGTCTGAGCCTGGAGCTGTTGAGAGTAGAGACAAAAATTATTATCCATTTTGGTTGATTTGGGCCACATCTGTAAAAAGAATTATTATTATATTTCATAGAAAACCGATCGGATTTATGTTTGTAATTGATTATTTTATTATATAGTATATAGTATATAGTAGGGATAAATTTACTAAGAAGAGGAAATTGTTATGTTTCAGTGATATGGATTGGTTTTATTTTGGATGGTTTTTGCGCGCTTTACCAATCTCTTTATCCTGTTTACATATACAATATCATCCGCCTGGTAAAAATATTCTTTATTATAAGTTTATTACCTACTAAAGATATTACTGTGTGAAGTTTTTAAACTTCGATCGGGTACCCGTATTATTTTATGTATCACCTGGAGTGAACATTTGAATTATTTGCTTTATTAGACCGGCGATTACGCATTTTATTCCTGCAAGCCAGTAAATTGCTTGTGTAGGCGATTACGCATTTTGTTCCTGCAAGCCCGTAAATTGCTTGTGTAGGCGATTACGCATTTTTTTCCTTGCAAGCCCGAAAATTGCTTGTGTAGGCGATTACGCATTTTTTTCCTTGCAAGCCCGAAAATTGCTTGTGTATCATGATGAAATTGTTGAACTGCAACTCACTGTTGTTCAGCGAAGTTGTCCTTGTTGTAGCCTGGCTTCTGTGTGGCAATTGTTATCTCATATAATTATATGAAAGACGTTTCTTGTACGCCATATAGTATTCCCTGAGGAGTTTTTTTTTTTTTTTTTTTCCATGTTTTGTAGTATTCATAGACTGTCATCTTGATGCAGTCTTTCCATGTGGAGGGATTTCCATTGTTTCTGTGTCACCAAGTACTTGTTGTATTTTACGGTTTTGCCGTATTGTTACCCATTAGCTGCTGGGAGATATGGGGAGATATGGTTATACAAACGTTTGCTTCAAATTAGTAGAAATTAGATATCTTTATAATATTGGGACATGTATATGGGCATATAATAATTTGGGATTAAATATATGTGCACGTATTATTTGCGGTTTTTATCATATAGTGGTGCCGCCACTAAATATCTAGAAAATGGTTAACCATAGGTAATAGTTTATTTATGCCCTGATTTGTAATTGGTAAGGAAAGTAGAAGTATTCCTATTATGTCTCCTGATTCGTCCAGGATTATATTCCTGTCATGGAGCATTGCATGTTTCGCACTGAGCGATATACTGTATATGTTTTTTCATCTGCCCATAGTTTATGTTAATTGTCTATTATATGGAGATTGTTTTAATATTCTCTCCCAGGATGTCCTGTTGCATTTTGATAAAAGGGTAATTAACACTGAGGGAAGTATTGTTTAATGTATCACTTTCATTGGTTTATACGTCACTTTTACTAAGTTTTTTTTTGTAAAAATCTTATCATAATGGGAAAAGTTATTGAAGTGACTGTAATTCTCGTCTATTATTTTCATCCTCAGAGTTAAATAATGTCTTAGTATATTTTAGCATAAGAATTGCTAATGTTTATGCATGTTTACCACGTCCATGAGTGACTTCGGAAGTAAATGACAAGATGATTGTTTAAGGGATTTGCTATTTTATCTAATCATCCTGGAAGGTAGTTAATAACAATATGTGAGAGAAATTCCTTAATGGTTCGATAATATCTGGCTAATTTTCACGCTAAGGTTTGAGATTATAGTAAGCCAAGAATATATTAGTGATTCACGAGTATTTGTAAAGGATAGCCTAATACGATTTTCTAAAAGTACGAATTGCCCCTAACATTATTTGTTAATTGTTCCTGGTCCGTTACAGAGTAACGAGTTTGCTGTGCATTAAATATTCGTTATGCATAAGTAGATACCCGACGTAGAACTTAGCTATATCTTACATAAGTACAGTGCCTAAGTCTACTGAAGAATCATCTGTACACGTGATATTATTATTATTAAGGTAATGAATAAGATGGACATGCATGAATTGGAGCTGACATTAATTAACCTTTATTAACTTTTCTGACTTCCATACACATCTGTCACTCTCCTGAGGAGATTATTTAGTGTGTTTGTTAGATGGGAAAAATGTTTTTATAATGATTCTCTATATACGAACATAAACTCAAGAGTGATTTTACGTTAGTTTACTTTCATTGTTCGTATTTTATGCTTGTGTATGGAGCCCAGTGGTGGTTAATGTATAACCTATCATTATAATATCCTGGTAATATAATGAAACATATATATTTAAAGTTTGAGGCCTACCTCATGCAATGTCTATTTAACCTTCCTTATTGTTAAATATTGTGATTGTACCTTATTAGAAAAATAATCAAATTGTCTAGCTAAGCGATGACTACGTTAATAATAACACTGACACGAAAATTTAGCATATGCTTAAATGTTGATTGAGCATTACGTAACCCAAAAGGTCTACGAATGTATTCATAATAACCATGGGACGTATTAAATGTATTATTATATAATGCTACTTGCCAGTGTCCACTGACCAATTTTAATATGTTTTGTTTGAGCAATGTTAGCGAAAACATCCTTAAAGGAGGGAGGGGATATTTATATTTATTTGTAGCATTATATCTCTGTAAGAAGTACTGGCTTAAATTCACCATCATTTTTGAAACCAAAAACATTTGACTGTTAAAAGGGGGAGTTAAAATCTTAATAATACTTTCATCCAACATTTCATTTATCATTTATAATTTTCTGTCTAGTATAAGGTATGGTCGCCTATATGCTTATTTATAAATAGGTTATTCCTAAAAATTTTACCAGGTAGGGCAATCGCATTTTGATATGTGGCTAGTATATTAATAAAATTATCACGATAAATTAGAAAATATCGTCTCCTGACCAAATTTCTAAGTTTCTCCCTTATGTGATTATCCTTTAACTCTTCGGTTAAAATTGATATAATAATTCTTGTGGTATTTAGTCTAACTTCCATCTTGTACCGATCATATAAATATGTCATTTTCTTTACCTGATTAATGGTAGTTGATTTCTTAAAGATATAGATAGTAGCAATATTATTATCATTTACATTAGTGAAAGTAGATACATTCCCAGGTTATTTTCCCAGACTCTACTATGGATAGAACACTAATATGTGGTTGTAACATGAGATGGAAGCTCTACCTTCAATTTATGGACGAAATTTAGTGGTAATATAGTATTATGTGCAGTAGGCCTTTATGATAATGGAATAGTTCCCGTTTTTTGTTTTGTTTTCAATGCATATTTATGGACTTATATTTTGGCCTGGACAATCCTGTATTAAAATACATTAATACCTAAAATGTATTATTTTATGTTTAGTGCATATTATTATGTGTATTTGGTTAGTTTTTGTCTAACCGTACAGGAAGGGTTTAGTGTCCCTAATACCTGTTCATTTATTATTTGTCATATGTGACAATTTTATATCACCTGTTCAATCTTAGTTTATAAAACCGCTGGGGATCTAAGTTGCACAATTTGTTAAAGGAATTATCCGATAACAAGGAAACTGCTGTTCCTGTGTCTATCATTAATGAAATATTAGTATGTGATACTTAGACAGGGATTATTATTATATTATAGGTATTTACGACGACAGGGCAGTATTTATTTACTTATGTGATTATTGTTGCCATTTTAATATTGTGGTGGTCTCGTTTCATACATCATGTTTCGATTGTGCAAGCTTTGTTTCCTTTTGTTAAGGATCATGTGTTCATTTAAGGAATACGATTTTGACTCATGTGAATGACAGTATTTATGCTTTGATTTCCCTTGATAATTTCGTGTATATTTATTACTATCAGATTCACTGGTCTTATGCTTATCTTCGTTACCATGTTTGCAACGTTGTCTGTGTGATTCCTTCTGAGTTATGGTATCAAAATTATAATTCTTCTTATCCCTGGAGTGAGTAATATGTAATACATGATGTATGATGCGAGATTTCTTTGAATATAATTCTAGCGATCCTGCTGATGCAAGTGCTTTTGCTAGTTCCCTTGTATTTATTTTGTTTGCCTTTCTTTTAATCATTCTTTGAACCCTTGAGAACGATTTATGTACTTTACCATCCCCCAAAACATCAATAAGTGACTGTCTAAATGTGGCATATGACGTTAAATTCTTTGACTTAGAAAAAGCACTTGTGTTTAACCTAGAACTGGCTGGACTAACCTGTGCAATATACTCTCTTACCAATGCTATTTTATGTTCGTCCTGCTCTATATTCGCTTTGCAAAATATCTTCTCCAAATGATGCAAGAAGAGATGAATCCCATATCTTGGATTATCTCCCTTAAAATGCTTTACATGAGAAATGGTGGTAGGTAAGAGTTTCATTGTTAGCATAGAAGAGACAGTGGAATCAGTATTTGTTAGATGATGAGCAGAGACGATAGGAGATTGTAGAGGAGTAGTCATTGTTAGTGATAATACAGGATGATATTAGTAGACAGATTGAGTTTTTAATGGGGTTATGGTTGGAGAAGAAGAAAATGTACTCGTATGTGTTGGCACCACAACGAGACTTAAGGGAGGCAGGGGAATCTAGCTCAGAGGATATTGAATCATTATCAGGGATATTCGAAGTTATTGCGATACCTTTAGATTAATGGGGAAGAATTCTTTACTTTGTTTTAATTTGGCACTTCTTTTCTTTCTTTCTGGGCTTTAATGAGGAAACCTAATTTTATCCTAACATGTTCGTAGACAAGTGAAAAATAATGTAATGTACATGTAATGTGTACCTACTTTTAGTACTTTAGTTGCAACGATGATGATGACGACGAGTTGACGTCTAGGTGGGGTGTCTGGCCAGTCGTGGTGATGAGTAGCTCGCACACTAACACACTAGTAGTCGTTCTTGGAGTGAAGATGATGAATGTTGACTTGCCTTTTACGAGAGAATTTACGTAACAAGGTGTCAGCTTGGAGAATGGAGATGATGAAGTGATGACGTTGTCCTACGTTCCAGGGACGCTCATGGGTAGTGATGAAGTGATGACGTCCTTACGTTCCAGGGACGCTCATGGGTAGTGATGAAGGGATGGCGTTGTCCTTACGAGAGAATTTACGTACAGGGACGCCTGGGGTAGTGATGATTGATTGTTGTGAAGTAGATGAGGTCCCCTTGTAGGTCTAGTTGCAGTTATGTTGAAGTAGGTGTCTTGTAGGTGATGAATTTGTGGTTTATCTCCCTCGTTTATAGAGGTCGTGAGAAGAAATTACCTGAGAGAAATTTACAAGTAAAATCTTCAACTTGTCCTTGAACTATGTTATTCACTGTACTCCCTGGAAGTCAACCCCTTTGCAATCTTGTTGTTGCAACCACTGCTGCCACCATAATGTACCAGTCCTGTTAGGCTTTAACTCGTTCAAGCTCTGGTAACTTATTTGTATTTGCTTCTTGAGACTTGTAGTCTTGTTATTATTATTAGTTAGTTAGCGTAGACGTGGGTGTTTTCTAAGGTAATTGACTTCACAGTTGTAACATGGAAAGTTCATTTATTTACACTTATATCTCTATACACACACAGACAGGGAATGATATTGATGTGCTTCTTTCTGATAGAGTAGTGTCTCTCTTGGCGAGACAATTATGTAATAGCCCTAAGGGAGCAAGTTTAAGAATCCTACCTATTAGGTAAGTGTCACTGTTTATATACAATTTCACTTGAGTTGTCAGTTGTCTTTGGATACAATTATTACTGTGTGTTGTCATGCTTACGTGGCCGGATGCCACGTGGGTAATGTGGTAGGAAGCCACGTGTCTGGTTGTCATGTGGTCATGAGGTATAGTCCTCGTGGTCTTAGTCCTACCCCCTCCTGCTACACTAATCAGTTTATATTATCTGTGTATTTGGGCATATCTCCTTGTGACCATTCCTTGATTATTTGACTCTCTCTATTCTCCTTTCTACTCTCTTTCTCTACTCTCTCCCTACTCTCTCTCGTAGGTAGAGAACAACAATGATAAGAACAACCCCTGTGTATTCAGGTGTTAGCCAATATTAATAATGTTGGTGTTATCTAGTTATTTGCTATACACCAGCTTCTATATCACATGGGTACCACTGTGACTCTCACTGCTTATTACCAATATCTGCCCTATCTGTTATCTTGTGTACAGGGTCTTAGGCAGGCAGTCTGTTTACCTGTGTATTATCTTATGATTGTGGCATACAGCACTTGCCTTATTGTGTACAATTATTATAAACAACATAATATAATATAAAATATAAAGTCTACTTATATAAAACAAACATATGTAACAAAAGAATACAAAATAGTAAATGAATAAAAATACCTTACTATTTTGTATTCTTTTGTTACATTTGTTAGTTTTGTATAAGTGTACTGTAGATCATATGTTGTTTATAATAATGTGTATGTATCATCACTGGGGAAATGAATTTGAAATTAAACAAATAGGCTTGTGTGGACATATAGTGATCATTGCTAACTATGTAGGGGTCCAGGGTGGGATATAAATACACGGCCTTCACACCATCCCCACCTCCAATACCTGCACTGTACTGGGGCTAAACATCGAAGATCACATTCACATGCACAAACATGCATTAAGCATTGCTGCCAAAGCAAAACTTCAGTTGGGCAGGTTACAAAGATTCTACAACACAGACACCAAAACAAAATTACACCAATACAAAACACTCATACGCCCTCTCATCTCATATTTACCCCTCTCATTATCACTCACTGCCACCAAACACAAGAAAACACTACAAATTATTCAGAATAGGGCTCTCAGATGGGCACATAAAATACACTGGCAGGACTTCACCACAAATGAATCAACACACGCACTCACAAACATGCCACCAGTCAACACTTACCTACACCACCTTTCAGACAAACAAATAAACAAACTCACAGACGGCCTACAACACTATATTGACAAACTCAACGCCATAACTCCACCTTGAAGACAATACGCAAACCTTTTTCATGCAGATTCCAGGCCACCACCCACCCCTACTTACACCTACAGATAAAAACAAAAACACGCCATTTTACAGACAAACATTAAAACATTCAACTCACGAAAAATAAACACCAGCTGTCCCTAATTCTTCCCTGATTGACTGATATATTTCATCACTCGGGGAGGCAGTGGGGAGGGCAAGACACACACGCACTGATGCGCGCACTGCCTCACATAACCCACACTAATCAACAACCCCCATCCATCCTTCCCACACACCTGCCCACTTCCTACCCTAAACACTTCCCTCATCCCACTGGCTCCATCAATGACTCCATATTTGTTTCCATCCGTATATCCACTTCACTCATACCTATTCCTCTTCACTTTGACCATATTTTGTCTCGCAGTCTAACACACCACAAGACCACTCCTACCCGTCCGTCCTTGCCGCAATGATCCACCTTCCCATGCCTACATGCTCTTTCCTAAGTGTAACGGTCCATTACCTACTTCCATTTCCCAAAACCTACCAACGCATGCTGAGTTAAGCCTCGGCTCTTTTTCTCCCACTAAAACTAACTTCCTCTTGCTTACTCTTTCTCTATCCCCAACCTTCTTTCCCCCACCTTTACTATATATATATATATATATATATATATATATATATATATATATATATATATATATATATATATATATATATATATATATATATATATATATATATATATATATATATATATATATATATATATATATATATATATATATATATATATTATTATTATTATTATTATTACTTTTTGTTTAGTCTTCAAAAACTAATTTGTTTTTATGGCTTCGCTCTACTTACTCCTACTTTACAAGTCTTGAGGGTTAAAGTTGAGAACGAGGGTTTTGGGAGGAGTAGTCTGTCATTATATTTTACTTGAATCATACTACACAGACACACCTGACTTAATGTAGACCAGTCTTACCCTAACATTCTCCTGTGTGTGTTTTCTTACTTAGGAGTTGTCTACGTTTATTAAAACTTTCATCCCCAAACACATCCTATTCCTATACTCTATTTCATTTCGTGTGGGCTACGGGATTGTGGTATTATTATTATGTGGTAAATATGACAACATCGCATTGCCAGTTTGTGATTGGCGGAACATATATTGTTCCTTACCCTTGACTTGGTAAGATAAACATTTAAATTTAGCCTTCATTAATGCAATGTTACAATTCTATAAGCTACAAAGAGTAATAAAATAACGTTAATGATGTAATCATCTATATAATTATCTCAGCAAATCAACGGTAAACAACAACATTTGTTAGGCCAATCACGATCTGGCAATGCGATCCTGCCACATTTACACTTGCTTTGGCCAGACGGAATGAAATAAGAGTATAGTAAGTTTAGTAACAACATATGGTGTGGTATTATTTTTTGTTGTAAATCTTTTGTTTCCTTAACTCTTAAAGTGATGGTAATGTTATTTATTATTAGAGGAACTATAAATTATTTACACTCATCTCCTTATCCACCTGAGGACAGTTTTGGTGGAAATCCCCAGGTTGTTGGCAATGGTTCGGATGTACTGGCCGGCCTCATGCATCCCTACAATGCGTCCTCTGAAGCCAATCCTCTTTTCCCTTGCTTCTCTGCGTCTTGCCTCCATTCTGACCTGGTGTGACTGATGCCCCGAGGTGGCTGATACCTCTGTTAACACCTCTGTTCATGGCAGGAAACCTAACCGCTGTGTATAGTGTCACGTAACACAAGTTTGTTTTCCAACTACTATATTTTTGTATTTTCTTCGCTACAGTTAAAATTATATAGTTCACAGATTTGACAATTAATACTCATGTCAGTACGCCACCGTCTCAGTTGACGAAGAGGAAATATGTGATTCGATACTTTCAGATTCATTCATTTCAACACTTGACACAATATGGAACTGTTGGTCTGTCCTGAGTAACAATGTTTACTGTAATCCATATAAAAGATAACTGAACCACTGTCGTTTCTCGTTGATGTATAAATATCTGATGTATTTATGGTGTAGTAGTTATTATGGTTTTATTCTTACCTCATCAATCCATGTTTGAGTTTCGGGAAGTGGGGGCAAGAGATGGGAAGTTAAGAGGATGCTGTCTGCTAAATTGGAGCTCTATGCATCCTCCAAACTTTGCCACGAAACTGATCCCACATAAGAAACACCAAGGTCGTCTGCTTTCTGGCATAGTCTGGAGTATTCATGGAACTTCAATTTTACAAGAAGATATAGTGTTCCCTTAAATGTATAGCCTACTGTGGTTAGAAATTAGTTCCCTTAACAAAATTACCTTTCGTCACACCAAGATTTACTCTATGTGGATAGATTATCTTTACGAAATCATATTTATCTTGTAATATAGACGATAAGAATATCTCTACCCAGGATCAAGAGAATACCCATTTATCAATTCAACTCATAACCTACCGAAATGTTCTGGAACGCAATAACGCTGACGTGCATATGTATAAAATTATTGTCAATAAGCAGGGTCTAGAATTATTACTATTCATTAGTACTATCTTCAAGTAGAGAAAATTCATCTTTTCATCTCACTGGCTTGCGATAATTATCACCGTTGTCATCCCTGATATTTCCTTAAACTCTACGATATGACATCCAAGTCGACCGTGTTAAGACATAGCTGGTATTGTAATATGCATCAATATTGTAAGCTTATGTAATTTGAAATCCTGTGGGAGTAGCTTGTCCTATGTAGGCAACACCGTATGGAAAACATGTTGAAAGATTGCACACCGTCATATATAGTGTGGGCTGGTTACTCCATTGAAACAGTAGCATCCTTTGTTGTGCAATAAATGTTAATTTGTTTATATTGTTTTCATTATATTTGGTTATCAATATCATTCTGAGAACATAATTCTGTAGTTGAGCATAAAACATTGTTTTCAGTAGCATATAGAGAGATACATGAGAATTACGTTGACTACCATTACTGTCCTTGTGGTCCATATTGTGTCACATGTTCTGCACAGTAATGTTGGATGTAAGTAAAAGTAAGTTTATATATCTACATATATATTTTGATAACAAATGGCCATAATTCAGACTAGCAACATACTGGCAAATGACAAAACATGAAACCAATATTCCTTCTGATTTAAGAAGGCGAAATGCTATGGGTGGGATTATGCAGGCAAGAATGCGTATCTGCCAACACCTTTGTTCTACATAAATATTATCATATCCTTTCGCTTACATAAATTTGAAGGACTATGGGTGATAAGGGAGAAAGGCCTATGTCATTAAACTTTGAAAGAACGAATGAGAGGGTTAAAAATATGAGAAAGAAAAGATAAAGAATATTACAGAAGGCAAGGAAGGATGAGAGAGAGAGAGAGAGAGAGAGAGAGAGAGAGAGAGAGAGAGAGAGAGAGAGAAGACAGGGGAGAGGAGGTTGTGTGAGGTTGCCAGTTACTTGAAAGATATAGGTATTAAGTTCATTTTACGGCGAGAAAAGGTGATAAAGAGGGGGACTACCAGCATGAGGGGTGAACAGAATAATAATTATAATCAGTATCTCTCTTCGGGGGTGAACAACAGACAGTGTCTTTGTTTAATAGATCGATCAAATGCAATATAATGAAGCACATATTCTAAATGTTTTTAATTTCTTTTCAACTAATCACCCTTATCTGTCCTATACACGACCGATGCCCTATCCATATGGCGAGGAAAGTTCAAAAATGGTTTACTGCTCATGATTATTTGCAGGTGATAGATGTGTCTATTTAAGACTGCGATATGAACCCTATAGAAAATGTATGAGGTTCTATCGTTAACACGTGGGGGCCAGAACGACAGAGAACCACAGCAGATTTGCTACGTCACACAGTGGGAGATTTTTCGGGGAAAACCATATATATTATATAGTGAGGAGGCATTGTGCCTCAATGCCCGAGCAACTGCAGGCTGTCATTGAGAAGGAGGGTGGTTGAACACGATACTAGCAACAAATTGATGAGTAATGAAATGAAATATGTAATCTACAGTATTTCAAGCCTTAATATCTTCATAGAAGTGTATATAAATAGTGTATATACTGTATATCATCGTGGCTAAGGGTCTAAAGCAATACATATATCGGTGCTTATAATAATAAGAAGAAAACAAAACAAACATTACACATGCTTAATGCAAACGTGAGGTTGAAGTATAAACTTCAGGTTATATTAAGTTAACAGAGTTATTATAATTGTATGACACCAACGTGTTCATCATTTACAGTGTGGTGCCTACAGTCCCAGTTGGATTATGGGTTTGAATGCTTCGTAACGAGGACTTGTGGAGCTTTCACCTAAACTGACAAAGTCATATAAACAATAACCAATAAATGTCTGATTTAATTTTTCCCTATTTTAATTAGTAATAACATTACTGGTGACACAATATCCTCTAAATGTTGTGATTGGTTAACTAACACTGGGCATCTGAATGGCTGGCCTAGATGTTGACCTTAGATAAATAAATAAAGGTAATAAATATATTAGTCATATATAACGGATTGTATTTGCATACCAAATATCACTATTATTTCTATTGTGGTCGTGTTTGCGCATTAACAGATTATGCAGCAACACACAGAATGATGGTAGTGGTGGTGGTAAGATGGAGAGTAAAGGAATGGTGGGATGGAGGGAGAGGAAACAGTGAATTGAATAAGGGAGGACGGGGTGAGGAAGAACAGATGGAGTAGTAATTGGGTAATTAACATCTTACACTATAACTATTATCCTTTGGTAACCAGTTACACAATAAAAGTTTCTTAGAAAATGTCATGAATGATACAGGATAAAAATAAAGGATTTACTTGAAATGTAACTTAACACTGGGTAGGTGGTACATCGCTTGATATATTAGTCATCAAAAACTGGTGTCGTGTTAATTATATTAGGTAAAATCTGGATTCATTTCAAATAATAAAGAATATCCCATGGAATGCAGCATCAGAGTTGGATTTAGATTACAGAAGAAAACATTTAACTACTTGATCCAATAATTCTCTCCATCTCGATCACTGGTGAAGCTTTACCCCCCTCTCCCCAACCCAACCCCTCCTCTCCTACCACCTTCAAGTGAGTGGTTCACATCAATGATCACAAGTGGTTCGGGATTCAAATTTCTAGATGGCTCAACATTGGTAACGCTACCCCCCCTATATAACTCCGCCCACATTTCTCCCCTCCCCCCTCCACCTGTCAGTGATACCATATACGTTGAGGCCCACACCAAGGCAAGATGGAAGAAGTGTGGACCATTGATCAGTCCGGAGCTGTACAATGTATAATTCGCCGTTCACCCTCATCTGTACAAGATGAAGATTCAGACAATTATGGGAACACTTACGGTAATAGTTTCAGACTTAAAGGGTAATTTACTATATTGAAACCCTGCTACCTTTAAGTTTAACATATATTTAACTAGAGATAAATCATACAGACCTATACTTTATTTACATTGGGGCCCTTCCCTTCTGAAAACAGCGATCATCTACCTTAGGTGAACAAGATACCACTACAGTAGAAGATAAAATCTACACCGATGAATCCTCCCATTGTCATAATTATGTTTATAGAAACATTTAAACCCCCTATAGACATTAGGACTATGTGGAAGGCGATTGCTACTTTACAACAAGAAATACTTCCCTATGGAGATCATGTTAAAGTATTTGTGTAGTTATGCGACCGAAAAAAAAAAAAACTCATTTAATTTAATATCGACACAAAGTCTATTTTTAAAACCAATTTACAGACGCTTTCTGTACCAGTCTAGTTTTTTTTTTTTTTTTCATCAGACAGGTCACTTTATCCAAGACAAAAAGGTGGAAGTATAACTAGTTTAATAACATGACAGACTTACCTGATAAGGTATAATTAAAAATGCTAATTTTAGTATTTAAGGCCATCTTGTACAGTCGCGAACCAAAGTTTCGCACCCCCCTTGGCTGACAGGTAGGTGAAGCCAGTGTTAAAGATATGCTGAACGATCAAACAAACTGGTGTATCGAGTTGGTAACGAGACAGTGTGAGCTTCATTTTTGATTAGTTGCAGTTTGTCGTTTGTGAAATGAACCTTATACTGTTTCTTAACCAACTCTAAACAACAGTTTGTCCGATCGTTCAGCATATCTTTAACACTGTCTTCGCCTTCCTATCAGCCAAGGGGGGTGCGAAACTTTGGTTCGCGACTGTATATGGTAAAGTATGGAGAGAAAATAGCACTAAAGGGCTATATATATATATATTTTTTTTTTTTACTCACCGAATCCACCACTCCAGGTTCTAGAGCAGCGTTTCCCAACCTGGGTTGCTGAAATCAATTATAGTGGGTGCTGGGAAGCGATGCACACATGGCAGTAAAATATCTAAATCTAATAACAAGATATTAGTTAGGGGTGCTGGACTGCTTAGACATGACAACAGCAACAGGGGGTGCTATGGTCAGAAAAGGTTGGGAAACACGGTTCTAGAGTGACAATGACATGTGGGTTCTCTCTAAAGGTGACGGTGTTCAGACAGGAGGCGTGGCCGAAGCAGGGTTTGAACTGGCTGTAGACTTCAGTGTGGGGACTTGGGGAGGAGTCAGTTTGGGCCAGGGAGTAATTACAGCTCCCGTGGAAGTCGTAATAGTGGCCATCGAAGGTAGTAAAGTGAGGGTCGTTATACACTGAACAGTGTAAAATGGTTTGAAGTTCATTGTAGAGCCGATAATTACAAGGTTTGTTCACATTATCAGTACTGGTAAAAGTAAAACAAATTTACAAATATCGATAAGAAATTAGTCAGCCATAGTAGTATTAAGAGTTTACATACAACAATCGTCGTAGTCTTTGACGGTCCACTGTCCACTTGAACACTCCAAGGTAACACAGTGTGCCGACAAACGACCACCGTTGGGATACATTTCTCCGTCGAACTCGCAGCCGGGAAGAGTTAAGTGACAACATTATGTAGGGGGTTAACACATGTATTTTTAACTGGGTATAGGGACAGTCATAGTTTCAGGACCTTATAGTTCAGTTATAGCAGAGAAAAGTCCACAAGTCTCTTGAAATCAGTTAAAAGAAAAAGTTTCCTTTCCTATACTAGTTACATACCATTTGTCAAACCTAATCAAAGACAAACTCAGTCTGTAGTATTGCCTCCTATAACGTCAGGTCTGATGGTAAAGTCATGGTCTAATGTACTGCAACACCTTCCAATGTGATGGCTTCGAAAAATGATCCGAAACTATAGCTGTTGGTGTGTGCAATTTTGGGTCATAAAATTAACTCAAATAGCTCGCTTTTATTCACCAGGTTGCAGTACATTAGACCATGACTTTACCATTGTAACAAATGAGCAAGGTACAGCACCAGGGAAGGGACAGTACAGTGTGTTGGCGAGGTACTGTAACTTCACCCCAGCAACAGTCTCTTGATGTAGGAATGGTGTATGTACAACTTGTCACACCTGTTGTAAAGGTAAAATATACATCCTATATGTCACTGCAACCAATATCTAGTTAATGTAATATACTGTATTATGAAAAGGGTAAAATCAATATAAATCATGACTGAAAAATACATATATCAAACATTCCTTACCCAAAAGGAAAGGAAAGACCAAAATACTTGGTAAAGCGCCTAAACCCGACTCCGCCTGCAAAGAAAGGTACCGACAATTAGCCAGAACAATTTATCAAGTTCACATTATCCTCCAATTTTGTTGATCACTCCAGCGTTCTTTCAGTCAACTTTCCCGAAACACCTGATACTAGAGTCAAGAGCACCATTATGTTGGTTCTTCCAATTCACCAACGAAATTATTCTAAATGGAGATTTCATTGTGCTTATATTTATAGTCTAGGTATCCGAAGCACACCCGAATACTAAAGTGCTTGTGACTGTACGTGTGCAAGGTCATTAGCATTGAAGGAGTAGAGACTTTAAGTACAAGGAGTTTAATTAGATTTACAGTTGAATTTCTAGGACATTGAAACTGCGCCTCAGATCACAGATAAAACGTGAACACCTTACGTAGTACAGTATTACCATTCCACTAACATTTCAATTGAAAAAAAAATAGTGTGAAGTTTACGTAAAGACCCCAGTGTAGCTCGGGTTACACTGGGACAAACACGCTTCTAGGGGATACAGGTTCAAATTTAGTTTAAAAGATTCACAAGAGAAAGAAAACTACACCCAGAAATCCGACTCTTAAAACTCGCGAAATTAATTAATAAATAAAATCAATGTTTCAATAGTTATTTTTTTTATCAGTAAACAATGCCTATCTTCACATCAATAAACGAGAAATTTTATTCTCGCATAACTACAGTTAAAACACACAACATAAACAATATTTATACACTTCTCAACAAGTTACTCACCATTACTTTATCTTAAACCTCCAAGCTGTTGATATTTGGTGGTGTTGTCTGGTCAGTAGTCAGGTTCACACTAACCAATTTTCCCAGACACTTGTCCTACAACACCTTCCTTTCGACTCATCAAGTCTCAGTCTTAGTGCCGAGGGCTTCATTTCGGATTCTCGAGAAGGGTTCGGTATAGTTCCAAAATTTTCAACGAAGGGAATGGTAGAGATGGTAGCATTTGATGCAAGTAAATGTTTTCCTTATAACATTATGGAGAGATTGATTGATTGATTGATATTAGGTGCCGCAACAGCGCGGTCATATAGCGCCAGAGAAAGGTGATAGAGAGGTGAGATAGCAAGCAGGAAGGAAATAGAAAGAAAAGAGGGACAGTTGAAGAAGTAAAAGCTAGTGGCTGGGGCCGAAAGGGCACCAAAACCCTTGAAGTATTGCTCACATCACCAATGCAGGCAATATTATGGAGAGGGATTGGAGAAAGAGAAGTATGGTATGTTTGTAATAGGCAAGGATTGGTTGGTTTGGAATAGGCAAGGACTAGTTGGTTTGGAATAGGCAAGAACTGGTGGTAGAAGAAGGTTGGAGGAGAATGTGTAAATTGTTATTATAATGTGTAAATTGTCATTATAAAGTGTAAATTATCTTTATAATGGGGTATTCTCATCGTAATGGGTAATAGGCATCATAATGAGTAAAATTGATTGATTCATTCATTGATGCAACTAGACATCTGGCGGCGCAACAGCTAGGGTCATATACCGCCCAACACCAAATTGTTATCCACAACTAACAAAATCATAAAGTCCCGAAAGGGACAGGCATCATTACCAAATCACACACAAACTAAAAATACACACCATTACTAAAAGAACGCATCAAATTAACTAAAATATAAAAAAGAATCAAGACTAAAAAATATCAAACTATCTAAAAAGCATACATATAATAAAAACACAATTTATGGAGGAGGCCAGCCTCCTCCACATAGGAGAGGGTGTTCCCTCCCACACTACAAGCCTCCTCCCCGAGCACCCGGAAGAGACTGTAAGAACCGTCACCCACCCAGTACTTGGAGAGGTGCCTATGACGCAGGTCCCCAAGGCTGGGACACTCCACAATAATATGCCTCACTGTCAAAGGGACCAGACAATCATCACAGTAGGGAGGGTGAATCCTGTCCATTAAAAAGCCATGAGTCAATAATGTGTGGCCAATGCGGAGACGGACAAGAGCCGTCTCCCACCGGCGGGACAGGCCGCTGTAGCTCCACAAACCAAGGCATTGGCGGATGTCGCGGTGCTTGTTAGCCCCGACTGCGTCCCATCTGTCCTACCAGCAGGAACGAACGGCAGCATCTATATAGGGTCGAAGGTCGACAGCAGGGACAGGATGACTCCTGGCAGGAGACCGAGAACTGGAGACCGCAGCCTTAGCCAGGGACTCAGCCCGTTCATTCCCATCGACACCCACATGGGCCGGGACCCAACAAAAAGTGACTTTGCGGCCACGATGACTCAGGAGGACAAGCCACTCAAGGATGGCGAACACCAGGGGATGGGGAGAGTTAAAATTGCACAAGGCCTGCGAGGCACTACAGGAATCACTATAAATAGTAAAAGAAGGCTGAGGGAGAGTAAAACCACTTGGATGGCATATAAAATGTTGAGAGCTCAGCAGTGAAAAGCGACATGACAGAAGGAAGTCTACCACCACAGCAAAAGTCAGGAAAGACAACTCGAGCATCAGACTTTGACCCATCGTGTACACAGGGAGGGACTCCCTGTGAGTGAAGGCATGTTCTAAAAAGAGGGAACGAGCCACTGGAGGAGGAAGAGCTTCCTTTTTGTCTGTAAAACAGGTACAGGGGAAACCTCTGGAAGAAGCCATGGAGGATGAATCTGGAAATCTTCAATTCCCATCTCCTCCATAGCCTTCCTGACCCGGAAGCCAAAGGGCCAAGGTGTACGAGAATGTGAAAGGTAATAATTAGTCATAATATCAGATGACACCGCCAAGCAAGGAAGGGAGTCGGGAAGTCGATGTAATCGATGCCAACAACGAACCATCAAAGACTGGCGACGGAGATCCAGAGGTGGTTCATTAGCGTCCACCAGGAGACTGGGGATTGGGGATGACCTGAACTCTCCAGTTGCCAGACTTATTCCAGCATGATGAAGAGGAGTACACCTCACATCCATAGTCGAGTTTTGACTTAAGAAGAACACGGTATAGGCGAAGGAGGGTGGCCCGATCAGCCCCCCAGGTCGTATGGCTCAGAACCCTCAACAGATTAAGAGCCTTGAGGCAAGAGATCTTAAGTGTACGTATTGGGGAACCCAAGTCAAGAAGTTTGTCAAAAAGGAGACCCAAAAAACGAGTCTCCTCGACACAGCTTATCCGATGACCATACATGAATAAGTCCGGATCAGGGTGGACACCTCGGATGCGGCAGAAGTGCATAGCAACCGTCTTGGCAGGAGAAAATCGAAACCCATGAGAACCAGTCCAACGTGACACCATGTCAAGGGCAAGCTGCATGCGCCGCTCCACCACTGACATACTGGAGGCAGCAAACCAGACTGCTAGGTCATCAACGTACATCGAGTTGGCTATACCGTCCGGAAGGGATGAGGCAATGGCATTAATTGCTACTGCAAACAATGTGACACTGAGGACGCTTCCCTTGGGGATGCTCTCTCTCTGTGCAACAGATGCTGAGAGAGCTGGACCAACCCTTACAGAAAAACTGCGACCACTAAGAAATTCTTTAAGAAAGCGTGGAAGGCGACCTCGCAGGCCATATACATGGAGCTGATGCAGGATGCCATATTGCCATGTAGTGTCATATGCTTTCTCTAAATCAAAGAATACACAGATAAGGTGTTGATGTCGTGCAAAGGCCTCACATGCAGCAGCTTCCAACCTGACCAAAGCGTCTGTAGTGGAACGATGTTTACGAAAGCCAGACTGGGACGGAGACAGAAAATCACCCCGTTCCAAGAAGTATACCAGTCTGACATTCACCATCTTCTCAAGGTAATTGGTTGGTAATTGAGGGCAACACTAGAGTCCTTGCCCGGCTTGGGAAAAGGAAAATGGTAGCAACCCTCCACCCAGATTCTATTATATAAAGCTAAAATAAATGAGATCGCCTCCTCGAGATATGCCCAACTCCCCATCACCTGTAACACCAAGGCTGGAAATTATTATGTTTCTTCACCTCATACGGTGGAATACAGGGGAGGAAATCAAAGGAAATCTCGTTTGGAGGTGGATCAGGTTGACTCCAGACAGGGGAAACATCTTGGAAAAACCGATGGGCAGAGTACACACCAGGGTATTCCTTGGCAAATTTCGGGTCAACATCAATCGGAAAACGGGTGAGGATGAAGCTGGGGAACTTGCAAGGCCTCTCGGGTTAGTCTTCAATAATGAGAGCCAGAGACAAAATATCATTAGCCTTGACTCTATCAATAATGTCCTGACGCTTCCTAGAGATGTAGACAAACTGGGAGGTGACAGCAGCCATCTTGACTTCAGTCAGTTCACGCTGCAGCTGGAAGGTCCTGTTGACATCAGACAACTAACGCAGCTTTGTGTCTGTAGATGGGTTCCCAGGGAGAGATAGCTTGACATAGGCATTTCTTGGGGCAAAGGCAGGAAGGTTGGACGAGGGCAAGGAGTTGGTATACAAAGAGGAAACATCAGGTTGATGCTGAGAAGGTACAGCTCCGGACAAAACTCTCTCGACTCGTATGGCAGCATTTGGCATCTGATAGGGTGATGGGGGTTGGAGTTAAGGAAGACTCTTCACTAAATCTTAATATTCAGTGTGTGTGTAAGTGTGTTATCAGTGGGAGGACCTGTGTATGTACGTATGATATAGTATACTTAGAGCCAGTGTACAGTAGTTTGTGGTTCTCTCAAGATTCAGAGTTGCCAAATGCTGCCAACCAAGTCGAGAGAGTTTTGTCCGGAGCTGTACATCATACACATTTGCAGTCTTGACAGCCGGAGGCAAACAATTCACACCATCGGAATCGGACGAAGCATCAACAGGTCACTTGGTAGAGGTTGAGGAGGTGGATGGCTGCAACCTGAGCTACGGAGTGAACGAGGAAAAAGGAGAAGGGTTACGTGAAGGCAGCTCAGGCCAGTGATCCTCGGTAATAGACTCATCCTCTTCCGACATGGCCAAGTCACCCTCCATGCAGGAGGCCACATCCAAATCCGCACTCTCCATCTGGCTAGGCAAGGCCTAGATGGGAAGCGAACAACTGAACACACACAAACACACGAACATACACACACAGAACCACAAAAATAAACATCATAAACAGTAAAACTACAAAAAAGACGAGATAGAATAGACCAACAACACCTAGAACACAACAGAAACAACAACACTCAAATAACAACACAGAAACAACACAAACAACAACACAGGGAGAAAGCCAATAACACGTCTTCACTCCAGGAAGGTTGGGGCGAGACCTGTCTGACAATTGCTACCCCGGGTCCTGCCGCTTGATGTGCTTTGTCGACCCCCTGAACCACCATGTTTTGGAGAAACTTCTGGTGCGCCACCCTCGTTTTGGAGGATTTAAGCAGTTTAAAATGTAATTCTTTGTCTGAATTTTCGTGTTTCGCTTTGTTATATTTCCGTGTGTTTAATCCTGTCTACCCTTATGTTTTGTAGCCTATCTATTGTTTGACGCCATTGACAATAAAACAAATTATATGTGCAATAGTTCTGGAACAATTTACTCACGGGAAAAGAATGAATGAAGGGAAGGAAAAAAACGAAGACCTGTTTGACCTTGTAAGGCGTGAGAGAAGGTGATAGAGAGGAGGAACAACACATACTCCAAGTGAGTCCCCAAATAAACTGTTAAGTTAATACTTTGTTTAATTGATAAAGATTTTTTTTCATTACACCATTAGATATTTTGTATTTACAGTATCGTTATTAAACGATTCTTGAAGAATGGCACATTATGACCTAGAATAGATTGTATATTATATTATACACATTTGGTGTTGGTCAATGAAACCTGTGTCACGTAACATTCCCGTGTGACCGGTTTCCTACAGCTGGTCAAACCGGTGGGAGAGCTGTATAATGGAGGAGCTTGGCAGAATGAAGATCGTCCAGGGAGACTGGTGAATCGTTGCGTTATTAATGCCACCAGTTATAATAATTACCGAAATGGGTTTTGAGATCCACTACCATTCTACTAAATTATTGTAATCATACTCCAGTATTAAACATACTTTCCTGTTCTTTTTTTTTATTGTCACCATATTTTTATCCCAACAAGGACTGGTATCAGGCCTTGTGGGGAATTATGTCACTAAAGAAAACATGAAAATATCAAAGAAATGCAAGTGAGGGATAAGTAAATTGAACTTTATCCATTCAGCTGCTCTGTAATGTGGGCAATACATTAAGGGTTTTGTTGCCCCTTCGTCATCAGCCACTCCCTTTCATTTCTTCAACTGTCCCTCTTTTCATTTTATTTCTTTCCTGCCTGCTGTCACACCTCTCTATCACCTTTCTCTGGCGCTATATGACCTCGCTGTTGCTGCGCCGAATATCAATTAATCTATCAATCTATCCATTGTGCTGTCCGTAAGGTTAATGGCAACGGAAAATTCACCTCAGTTGACTCATGACCGGCTAATTATAGTTGATTTTTTTAAGCTGGCGGTTTAGTTTCGTAGATATAGCACCGACGCTGAGCGAGTTTGTCAGATCTCACTCACCATGCTCTTGCTGGTTCCACCATGATTAACAAAGTAAATATTGTAATGTAATTTATACTGATTTTAATAACAAGTTATTACCCCGCCATCTATGTGATGAAGAGTGTTGATAATCCGAATTATTATCGTCGAACATGTATACTCGTCAGCACTGCCTCGTGGACAGGGGCTCACACATATTCAGAGATGTAGCACCACTGATAGTTTACCTCGAAACAATCCACGTGTAGAGTATCCTCGATACACTAGCACGTGAAGTGAAGTTTGTTGCTTAATTAAGGAACTGAATCACTTAAATCTCTTTAACATGTTAGCCCCTGAACCACGAGGCAATGCTGACGACTGTTCACACAAACAAACATATACATTGTTGCCAACAATGTTCTCCACTTCTCGCGGCGGGGTGGACCAGGTGGATCGCTGAGCGAATGAACACAGTCGCCTGCAAATGTCCTGTCGCCATATCTGCCTAGTCCTGAAGTAAGTATGGAAATAATTATAAATCTACCCCTGGATATCGTACTTCTGTATAGTTAATGTGTTCATTCAATTATTAACCATTATGCTATCTTTTAGAAAGTGCTGAGCGAGGCGACACGACTTTAGCCATCGAATGTACAGTTGCACACACATGAATCGGGTACGCCTTGCTACATGAGAGATACCTACAACAGGAAGGAAATTGAGCAAAAGTTATGGTTTGTTGACAAGCAAATAGTAATAATATTCTACTGTCTGCCTGTCAACTAATTACTGTACATCTTTTTTTTTTTCATATTCCTTTCGTTGTAGCCACCTCACAAGTAACGAGTCATACAAGCTTCATGTGTGGGCAACTGTACAGTACATCCCGCTAGGCAAAATAACAAATTCTTCAGATAGCTTCAACTTCTGTCAATGGGTTATGATTCATACCACGACACTATTCTTAAATAATTGTCTCGTTATGCTGTAACCATATCATATGAAAGATTTTATTTACATTATTTTGAAGATACCAAATACTTCCGATGCAATGTAAATAAAAAAAATCTAAACCGTGTTTATTAGAAAATATATGTTTAACTCATATGCGTAAATAGAATTGTAGTGTATTAATGGTGTAAACTGTATATGTAGTTTTTCAGTATAGTATACATTAATGTTTTTGCCTGTTTTTTTCTGCAAATTATTCTTAAGAACACAAAATGAATGCTGAAGCATGTAAATGTCGAGAACTTGAGTGATATTGTGCGTGTTGAATTACATATTAAATGGGAGGGAGAGGGACTAACCTTTGGGTGATAGACAAAACACCACATTAGGGAGAGTCGAGATGGAAAGTTGCACAGACAATAGACATTTTCGCAGCATCACAACAAACTTCTTTTCTGAATCAGAATTGATTGGTATACTGGAAAACTAACGTCGTCATTGTATAGTATTATTGTTATGATAATAATAATGATTATTATTATTATTATTATAATATACAGGTAAGCGTCATTAAAGAGGAGGTGCAAGTACACAAAATGTGTACAGAATTTAGTTCGGATACAAAATCTATTATAATTTGTTAATGCATTTACATGTCTTTTAAAATATCACATAATATAATGGCAAAATTTACTTCTACCCAGTCCCCACGCGCAAGGCTCTATCAGGCCTCACCATTGTATCACATCACGACAATCTGTTTCTTTTTATAGTAGTTATATTATTATTACTATTATTTAATGTGTTGGTGTAACGTTATATTTTGGCCAAGCGCGCGGGGAATTATAGTATTTTTTCTTCGACAGGTTCTTGTATCTATGTTATCCACTGAGTATATTGAATATCTCTGTATACAGTGGTATACAGTTAAATTTAACCGGTTTATTAGGCAACAGGAACGCACTAAATCCCCCCCCCCCCCTTAATCTAATTGAGCTTGTTATAAGATAACCATCGTCAGCTTGGAAAGGTGGTGGTAAGTATCTAAATTAACATTTATTGCCTAATATGTACAAATACATATTTATTTATATATATATTCAGCGTATTGATGAACAGTCGTGACTCCAAATATTACAAACTTTCTCATCGGTTAACAGTTACACGTCTCATCTCCATTGTAAAGTTAGGTGTGAATTAATTGTGGGGCAAGTTAGTATTTTTGAACCTGCGGTTATTTCACATTTATTGTATACATCAACAAATGTGTTATCTTTAATTCCTCCGTCCACAAACTACCTAACGGTTGCGAGATTCGGCAGATGAATTAATTCGCCAGGTATATGGGTATCGACAAGAACCCAGTGCTTTCGATATAAAATGCTTTTTGTAGTAAATTTTGTAGTCTATTTACGTCTTTAATATTTGGATTGATAGTTAAACTATATTCCAAAGTTAGACTTACTGCAATAAGGTTGTTTATAAAAAATAATAAAGCCAAGTACATACATACAGTCATCGAAACGTATATAATCACGTCTGTAAAGCATTACCGGTAGAAGTACTTGTAATATGTGTAACGGCTTGGTGGGGCTTGCTCGAACAAATGAACATCACAAGTAAACCACTAAGAAATCAAATTACGGAAAGGAGAGATAGAGAGAGTGAGGAGGTAAGAAATGGCTGAAAATAATCAAATGACTCCAAGTACTACACTTCCTTAGCGATTTATATACTTAAAAGTAACACATGGAAAGTAAAATAATGATAAAAATCTATGTTATATTTAATTTGCATATATTTGTTGGTTAGAGTGTGATCCATCATCTGGCAACACAGAAAGCGGGGATTATTCTTTAATAAGATTTTTTATAATGCATTAAATCTGTTTATATATATATATATATATATATATATATATATATATATATATATATATATATATATATATATATATATATATATATATATATATATATATATATATATATATATATATATGTATATATACCTCAACCTCGGGGCTGTGGACTTTAAGTAGCCCGTGACTCATGAAAGGCCCCGAGATTACTGGGTGTCGCACCAGATGAGACAGTGGAGCTTCGTGGTGATGTTGGTACCGTAGCCTCTCTTCTGCCCCACTAGATGTCAACACCTTATTTATACACGTCACTATTAGGGGAGAGCAGCTACACCGTCACTCACAGCATCTTGGAATAAGGTCTGGCATCTTCTATGTTGTGAATTGACGACGATGTAGAGGGTATTTTCTTGACGTGTCGGCGTAGCCAGGATAATTGACGACAGAGCTGGACCCAGTTCACCTCTGAAAATCCCAGACGTTTTCTTGTTGATTCGAACCAGGGTCCTTCACAGCCGCAGTCCGTCTCTTTATCCACTCTGCCACCGCCTCCATTTTAACCCATCAACTGTAATAACTGCATTGGATAGGCAAACATTATCTTGCCCTCTATATAACTAAATGAAGAGACTCTGTTTGTCTGTCGGGCTATATAAATTGTCATGTGACCACCTACAGCACCAGGAATTCACACACGGAAAAGGGACGTACACGAGGGAGGCCAGAGGACATTTTTGTCACAAAAAACACCCCACTAATTACTTAATTATACATACTTCACTTCCGTGCGTAGCACCGGCTTATGGTCTAGTAGTATTTATAACAGAGACACATATAACGAAATATTGACGAATTATAGTAAAATGACTAATTGACAACTCCATTCATTCATTCATCTTACTACTACCCACAAATGCGGCAACCATCTCTGACCAGGTGTACCAAACTTCCTGGCCTCTACTCCTCAACACAGTTGTCCCAGGTTCATCTGTGGGCAACTGTACCTGGCTGACATTTTGTGTAGGCTTTTAGTCTACTTCTATATTCAAATTAGGCTGTATACCACGATTTTACCTAGTAAATTATGTGCTAATATTACTGAGCAGGGGTGGGATCTTCAAAGCTTCGTAAGTTGCTGGCGCTACGATCAACTTTACGATCTCGTAGCCGCCATATTTGTTCGTGGCTTACGAAGATCGTAAGTTGGTATCTCAAAAGCTTCATAGCCTCCTTCGTAGCTCACGATGATGTCTTGGTAGCGAGCGTCGCTGGCCGTTTCGTTCCATTTGTTTTGTTCATCCCGCCACCTAGCAGACTGGCTCTCAGCCAATCATAATGAAGGAAACAAAATGTCCTTGATACTATAAGCCAATCGTAGCGTAATATCACAATGTCAACAAATAAATAGTGTCTAAGATGTCAACACTACCAGCTGATAGAGATGACAGTCACCAAGTTACATCAAACAGCAACAACAAAAGACAAGTAAGGGAATTATTATACTGTGATGGTAAACATTTAACACAACAGTATAGCTAAGGCAGGTGCCTGGGTATATATTTAATATCACGCCAATCACTATAGTATGATATTGTATATAGCTTTGGTTAGGTTAGGTTTGGCTATGTTATTTAAAGATAGGTTAGGTTACGTACAGTATATCAAGAACCAACAGCATAATACAAAATGTTTACTGGCAGCTGCATGGTTGTCATGAAAATAAATCAAAGACATTGACTGGGAGGACATTATATTCTTTTAACTGTTTTATTTCCTTTAATCCTACCTACAGTAGTTTCTATGATAATATCAAAATCTGTAAGTTACAGGTGACTGCCATTACCAAGTAACAGGCAGAAATATAGCATATGTAGTGAAATCTGGTAAGTGTGTAACCACCCATTTTTTTTATGTATGTTATTTAGGATGTTTTTTTTAATGTATAATAACTAACTTCACTCTCCATAAATACCAGCATTTTTACTGGTAACTTACTTAGAAAATTAGTTAAGTGAGGTGTAGGGTCCCAATAAGAGGACTAGCCATTTTCGGTGGCGGAATGAATATTTGTACTATATATTAGGAATAATTGTATTATAATTATGTAGCTGAGGATAGGGATAATGCCAAATACTACAAAAAATGAGCCAAAAAGGCCAAATACACTACATAAATAAGCCAAACATATGCCAAAAAAATACTAGTATTCAAGTTCAAACATAATCAGTTAAATCGTCACATTCATCTTCTTCATATCCATACATATTTGCAGATGAAAATAATCTATGCATATCAGGTGTGACCACAAAATTCCTGCAACACAAACCTCTGAAGTGCAGATGAGTTCTGATGCGAATAATGGCATCTAGGGTTTTTGTACTCAGTCTGTTTCTTAATTTTGTTTTAACTGCTGTAGCGTGAGAAAATATACGTTCAACAACAGCATTACTAACTGGTGTGACTAAACAGGACAAAGCGTATGTTGCTAGCTCTAAGAAAGATTTGTTCCCTAGTGTATCACAGCGATTGCCTACACCTATCCAGAACTGAACAGAGTCATCTGGTATTTTGTTTTCAAACACTGCCTCTTCAACCCAATGTACCTGTAAAACATTCCTATACTGCTGTTCAATCACATTTTCATTGTGTGCTCGTAAAGTAGGGAATGGTAGATCCTTATAAGGCACCCTTGATGTTTGACTCAAAGCTTTTGATGGGTGAAGACTACTGAGACCCTTATAAATGTTCCTTGTAAGAGGCAAACGATTTTCAACTTGAGAAAGCTGTAGATTTCGATATTAATCAATACCCTACCAACGTGCTTGAAAAGAAGCCAAAAAAGAGCCATATCTGTTAATTTAGGCCAAATTAAATATTCTTAGGCCGAATGCTTGAAAAAAAGCTAAAATAGAGTTTTTGGGCCCCAAAAAGGCCAATCTGGCAACCCTATTTTGGCTTTTTTGCTCAATTTCCTTCCTGTTGTAGGTATCTCCCATGTAGCAAGGCGTACCCGATTCATGTGTGTGCAACTGTACATTCGATGGCTAAAGTCGTGTCGCCTCGCTCAGCACTTTCTAAAAGATAGCATAATGGTTAATAATTGAATGAACACATTAACTATACAGAAGTACGATATCCAGGGGTAGATTTATAATTATTTCCATACTTACTTCAGGACTAGGCAGATATGGCGACAGGACATTTGCAGGCGACTGTTTTCATTCGCTCAGCGATCCACCTGGTCCACCCCGACGCGAGAAGTGGAGAACATTGTTGGCAACAATGTATATATTTGTTTGTGTGAACAGTCGTCAGCATTGCCTCGTGGTTCAGGGGCTAACATGTTAAAGAGATTTAAGTGATTCAGTTCCTTAAGCAACAAACTTCACTTCACGTGCTAGTGTATCGAGGATACTCTACACGTGGATTGTTTCGAGGTAAACTATCAGTGGTGCTACATCTCTGAATATGTGTGAGCCCCTGTCCACGAGGCAGTGCTGACGAGTATACATGTTCGACGATAATAATTCGGATTATCAACACTCATCACATAGATGGCGGGGTAATAACTTGTTATTAAAATCAGTATAAATTACATTATTCATATTTACTTAATACATATTTGGCTTTAAAAAAGTAGATACCGGTGTCTTGGGCCATCTCAATTAAACTTAACGAAATACCATTCTTGATCTGAAACTTTAGATATGGCTAGTCATTAATCTGTTAAAACAAAATTAGATACGGAAATCTGAATTTCATGACGGGATTACGTATGGGTAGGATATAATTTCAAACTAATTAAGAGATAATTATATAGGACATGGAGTTATCGGAAGTCGAAAATGGTTCGCCTCTTTAGTAATTTTCTGTATTTGAGAAACTTAGAAGAGAGATTGTAAAAATTTGTAACTAAATATGACGGTGAAATAATATTTACTTTGTTAATCATGGTGGAACCAGCAAGAGCATGGCGAGTGAGATCTGACAAACTCGCTCAGCGTCGGTGCTATATCTACGAAACTCAACCGCCAGCTTGAAAAAAACAACTATAATTAGCCGATCATGAGTCAACTGAGGTGAATTTTCCGTTGCCATTAACCTTACGGACAGCACAATGGATAGATTGATAGATTAATTGATATTCGGCGCAGCAACAGCGAGGTCATATAGCGCCAGAGAAAGGTGATAGAGAGGTGTGACAGCAGGCAGGAAAGAAATAAAATGAAAAGAGGGACAGTTGAAGAAATGAAAGGGAGTGGCTGATGACGAAGGGGCAACAAAACCCTTAATGTATTGCCCACATCACAGAGCAGCTGAATGGATAAAGTTCAATTTATTTATCTCTCACCTGCATTTCTTTGATATTTTCATGTTTTCTTTAGTGACATAATTCCCCACAAGGCCTGATACCAGTCCTTGTTGGGATAAAAATATGGTGACAATAAAAAAAAGCACAGGAAAGTATGTTTAATACTGGAGTATGATTACAATAATTTAGTAGAATGGTAGTGGATCTCAAAACCCATTTCGGTAATTATTATAACTGGTGGCATTAATAACGCAACGATTCACCAGTCTCCCTGGACGATCTTCATTCTGCCAAGCTCCTCCATTATACAGCTCTCCCACCGGTTTGACCAGCTGTAGGAAACCGGTCACACGGGAATGTTACGTGACACAGGTTTCATTGACCAACACCAAATGTGTATAATATAATATACAATCTATTCTAGGTCATAATGTGCCATTCTTCAAGAATCGTTTAATAACGATACTGCTGAGCTATGAATGCTAGATTCACTCAATATATTATCTGTATGTTAATCTGTATGCTATAATCAATTGTTTATTGTCATCTCGTATGTAGAGAAAGGGACAATCTTCGAGCCTATGATTCAGAAAGTCAGGGATGCAAACGTTAGACACCTGGAGTTTGTAGTACTGTCTGTAACAGCCAGAAGTGTGGCCGAGTGTACCTATATGCAGGATCACAGGCCCACAATTTTGGCCAATCAGCGGCGATGGGTGGAGTTACGGGACAGTCCGTGATCCTGCTTGTAAGTGCGGGGTCATGATACCACGTAGTTACAATACTCCCCCCCCCCCCTTCAGCCAGATATCTGGTGGGGTGTGAGAGGGGGCGGCCTGCCCTGGAGAGGCGTACAGGTGGCAGGTCGTCGTCCTGAAGATATGCTGGTTTTAGGCGGTCTATCGAGACCCAATCATCGACACCTTTGATCCGCAGTAGAAACGTCTTTTCCTTCCTCTCAATTACTTCATAGGGGCCAGATTAGGCCAGTGTGAGGGGAGGTTTGTGGGCATCGGTGCGGATGAAGACATATTTCGTCCTATGGAGGTGTTGGGAGTCATAACATTGTTTGGGTGCTTTGTAAGTCTGCTTGCACGGGGCGAACTTCCCCACGATGCGCCGCAGTCGCACAATGTTATCGTTGTGTGGGGCCTCGGGGAAGAATTCGCCGGGAACCACGAGAGTGTCGCCGTAAACCATTTCAGCTGGGGATACTTCAAGCCCTTCCTTTGGAGCTGTACACAGGCCCAGGAGGACCCAGGGAAGCTGTACGAACCACGTTGAGTTGCTGCATCTAGACATCAGGGCAGCTTTCAGGGTTCTATGGAAGCGCTCAACAATGCCGTTGGCTTTTGGGTTGTATGCCATGGTGTGATGTATGGATGTACCCCATAGCTGTCCCAGGGATGTCCAGAGCTGCGAAGTGAAAGTTGTTCCTTGGTCAGACGTTGTGTGTTCGGGAATGCCGAATCCTGAAATCCATCTAGTAAGCAGGGCGGCCACACAGGAGGCTGCAGTGGCGTCTGACATAGGGACGATCTCTGGCCATCTTGTTGAGCGATCTACTACAGTGAAGAGATAGCGATGTCCTTCTGATGGCGGCAGGGGACCAACTACATCGATGTGGATGTGGGCGAAACGTCTCTTTGGCTGATGGAAGGATCCGTGGTCTGTTTTAGTGTGGCGCTGAATTTTGGAGGTTTGACAGGCAGTTCAGGCTCGAACCCAGTTCTTTACGTCTTTGGAGATGCTATGCCATATGAACTTCTGTTTCAGGAGGCATATTGTAGCTCGTCTGGATGGATGCGATAGGCCATGAATAAGGGTGAATACATGGCGGCGGAGGGAGGCCGGTATACATGGGCGTGGTCGACCGGTGCTGATGTCACAGAGGATTGTGGTACTGGCCTCATCGATGGGCACATCCTTCCACTTGAGGGAAGTGATGGATGTTCTGCAGGCCGGCATCTCAGGATCTTGCCGCTGCTCCTTAACCCTTGGGCGACGGAGTAACTATGGTTAGCCCCTCTGTCTGTCCGGGGCTCTCCTTACTATCCCTACCGCCTGTCCGGGCGATTTTGCCGAAATCACTCTATTTCACTTACTCTATACATCTAAACTACGATACTGAACATCTTAAATTTGGTCTTGTAAGCAACATCAACTCTTCCTCTTTCCAATAAAATTAACCCCAGCTTTCTACAACTCTTCGTTGCCGAGAAATTAAGTGAGGAATGAAGGGTAATTTCTCGGGCGGAGCGCGGTTACGTTTGCGACGGTGTAGTGGCTCTGACATCAACTGAATGCGGCCCGCGCGGGCTGGTTCACTGGTGGATGGTAGCATGACGCAATACAGAATCGAACACGCACGAGAAATTTGATCCACATCCATCCGTGTTCACGGTCAGTAACACACTGACTGACGATGGTGATTTGTAGGGCTGGTGGTGAAGTATAGACAAGTAAAAAAAAAAAACGCCAAATTTGGCTTGCTAATATAGAAATTGGCAATAGCGGGACATCCCCCCGCCCGGTCACCCCTTGGGAGAGGCTATCCCCCTACCCGGACGCTCTTAAGGGTGCGCCTATCACCGCTACCCGGACTCTAAGGGTTAATGAGTTGGCTGTAGTCCAGTCCCAACTGCACTGCATCGATGGAGATTCTGGATAGGGCATCTGCCACAGGATTTATCTTACCTGGCAGATGTCGCAGGGAGCAGTTGAACTCGGAGATTGCAGATAGATGGTGGCACTGGCAGAGGGACCAGGGGTCTGCTTGTTTTGTGAATGCGTGGACCAGTGGTAAATGATCCGTCTGAATCGTGAAGGAGATTCCCTCAAGAAAATAGCGGAAATGACGGACAGCTTGGTAGACTGCGTGAAGCTCCCGATCGATGGTGGAGTAGTTTCTTTCAGCCTTCTGTAGCTTGTGGCTGAAAAAACCCAAGGGGCAGGGCTGCCCTTGGATGACTTGTTCAAGGACTGCTCCGATAGCAATATTGCTGGCGTCTGTGCGTCGTTCAGGTTGTCCACCATCTGCTGTAACTCCTCGTCCATTTCTTCTGTATTGGGGAGGATTGCCCGTATGGACTCTGGGAGACAGAGAAGCCATAAGGCCCACAGCAAATCCAACTGCCTCACTGATCCGACCGCTGCTGGAGGGAGTCTTGCCAGAGCTTTCATCTCAAGGAGGGCGTCGGAAGGTCTCTGGTCACCGAGAGGTTGTTTGGAAAGCTGGAGGAGCTGTGTCACTCTTGATGCTGCTGATGGGCTGAACCGCTGCAGCAGGAAGGTCTTCAGGTCCTTGTACTCGATGGCGGTGTCGCCCTTTGAGGTTAGCCACTCAGATATTTTGGGAAGGATTTCGTCCGGTAGGGCAGCCAGGACGTGATCAGCCTGCGTTGTGTGGCTGGTTAATCTCTTCAGTCGTAACTGCACTTCCGCCCGCCGGAACCAGGAACCAGGTCGATCACTGAGAAGGTTGGCAGCTTTACCTGTGCTACTGCCACTGGAGGGTTGTTGGATGCTGTGTCGTTATCTGCCATGAAAGAGAGTGACCTGGACGGATGAGAAAACCTCACATTTGTGTAACGGAAGGCGTCACTGCTGGAGGAGGAACAATACTCGGTGACTATAAATTCTGAGGTTGTTGTTTCTATAAACTATTTGGTTATACGTGAACATAAGATTATATTGATAATTACTGCAGGTGGACAACCAATATCGTTACAACGTCAGCAACATCAATAAAACAGTTATTAACATTATTCAGAGTAAATTTAAAGTCACCGAGTATTATTCCTCCTTCATCTGTGACGCCTTCTGTTACACGAATGTGAGAAGGTTTTCTCATCCGTCCAGACCATTCTCTTCCAAAAATCCTCTTGCTTGTCAACATATTGTTGGGCAAACCATAACCTTCCTTCGTGATGTTGGTCAGTAAGAAGTTCTTTGTTTGCTGTGGTCCTGTGATGCATCCCAGCTTTATGCAACACTCTTTTGATAGTCCTGTTGCTGACATAAAGGTCTGTTCATCGGCATCTGCGGTGTGTCGTGTGTAGTGCAACGCAGTGGTCTTCTGCGTGGTAGGTTGCCATACCAGGCAGTGTCCTCTGCTTTGTCAAACAAAGTTAAATTTCATTCTAACATTGCTGATCACAGTTGTTAATAAAAAGTGCCATACACACGGATGGGTTGATAGAGAGAGAGATAAAATATGAGACAGTAGCACCGAGGCAGTTGAATATTTGTCCTATAATAACAGATAATTTCTTTATATTGTTTTCATTATTTTTGCCTATCATTGTGATACTGAGAACATACTTCTTAAGTTGAGCATAAAACATTGTGTTCATTAACCTATATAGAGATATATGAGCATCACATTGATCACCATTATTGTCCTTGTGGTCATTATTGTGTCATATGGTGATCTGTGCAGTAATGCTGGAACTAGATAAAAGTAAGGTAATGTATATCGAAACAGATTTTAATAATGTAATGCTCCTTTTTTTTATTCAATGGGTCTCTTTGAGTTACCCCTTTTATTCGTCCATCCTCGATAGTCATATATACGGTAGGAAGAAAGAAAACGTGATAGTAGTAATTACTGGAAAGTTACTGATGTATATATATATCGAATGTTATAGACGTGTTAGTTATTATAATAGGTAGGAAATTAATTATGTGTATTTATTTTGAGAGAAGGGTTGATCAGGGACGTGATAAAATCGAGGTTGTTTAACGTAATTCGTTACCGTTATTACATCAGCCAGCATCGAAGTAATTCACGTATAGCAGTCTTTAAAATAGTGTATTGTAATTCCCAGATTAGCAATAATGTATAGTTAACTAACCTCCAATATCACTTACCTGACTCACCAATCTCCTATCTTATTTTTAAAACTCGCTACAAAAGTAATTAACAGTTTCAGAGAATTATTGATGAAAGTAATTAATGTTCCAATATTTCGTTAAGCTTGAAATAAGCCATTCTTTCTTCTGTTCTCGTCCTCACAGGTTCGTTCAATAATAAGTCCGTAATATTTATAGTAATCAAGTGTTTATTAAAGCCGTCATCTGGTCGTCCAAGCGGAGGATTGGGGTACCGAAACCGTCTTGGGAGCGCTTGGTTTTAGTGACGAGAACTGACCAAGTACGTAGAAACTGTGTTCTCGTCGTCCAGATACGGATTGGGCAGAAACAAAAGAAAGTTTGTAAACAAAGTCGTAAGAAAATACTACAAATTGGTCTACTTTTCCTTCACTTTTCTCATATTATGAAGCAAATTTGTGTCCTAAGTTGCATGTATTATACACCAAAAGATGCAGAATTAAGAAACGAATAAGATGATACCAACTAGAAGTCTCTTGATATGATCTTTTGTTGAAGACTTGCGATTTTTATTACTTTATTCTCGATTTTCGGTGAAAAATTTACTATACTTGCTAGAGATAGGTTGCCAAAAAGGTGATTGAATAGCTATATTTCTGGAATGTCCATCAACCATTTCGCAACACTTCAGACATCCACCTTAATTGCTGAAAGTGCACATGATATTTATTCACCTTTTTGGTACACTCTTAAGTTCCAGGCTCAGCTCATGGACTAATAAAGTGTTTGTGTGCCTCTCATCATGTCAAGATGATCCTTGATTTTGGTTTTATGGTGTGCAGCCTGTGATTATCTTTAGGGCTCTATTCTGTATGGGTGTGAAGGGTGTTGGAGATGAGTCTCAGTAAGGTTGGTGATCTGTAGGTGTGGTAGCTGTGCAGTCTGTCATTATCTTTAACGTTAGGGCTCTATTCTGTATGGGTGTGAAGGGTGTTGATAGTCTCAGTGAGGTTTGAAGTTGAGGCAGGACTTGCATAATCCATCATTAATCGAATATAGTAATTGTTTGCATATTGTAGTTGTGGTTTCTTTGTTGTGTCCAAATATTGAGCTGGCAAGTGATCTGAGGGCTTTACATTTTTACATGCATTTGTTTTTGATGGCCATTATGTTATTTGAATGTCATGGATGTGTTGTATATATTTTGTATGTGTGTGTAAACTCAAGGTCAGTATAGGTAGGCAATGCAGTCTTGATTGCAGCTTTTATTTCGTGAAAATAAACTCTTAGTATCAAACATAATGCTGTATACATTTTCTTATCCAAACAAAATTAAGGTACAATATCACACAAAGTACAAAAATATATATGCATTATATACGGTTATTCAAAAGAAGTTTCTGCTAGCATGGTAAAATGAGTACGAGCTTGCATTCATGAAAATAGATTACAGTTGAACATATGATCTGCTATTGCTTCTTAAACACTGTAAATAAGTTCTGTATATTATGTCTTAAATGCATATATACAGCGTATAATACACGTTTAATAAATATTATATGTATATGAATCATCCTGTACATATGGTACAGTACTTGGTTCAGCACTCACATAATCAAAGAAAAATGCGCACATGTAGGAATGATGGTTGTGAAAAAATGAGAATGGTCCAAAAATTGGAGAAGTCTTCTATTGTGTTTTAGGTCTTCAGCCATTATGGCAGGAGTTGTTGTTGAAGTTCCTCAAGCTGTCTGGCCGAGCAGCCCCGAGCTCTCGAGGAAGGCCATGACCTGAACCAGGCTTTCCCAAAGTGCCCTCAGAGTACAGTATATGTTGTGTTGTTGGCTAGTGTGTTTGTGTGCGTTGCAGTCTTCAACCACCCCCGAAGGCTGTCAAGGAAGGCAGCTATAGGAGCCAAATCATCACAACACCAGGGGGCACGAGTCCCTGGACATGGAGTAGGGCTCATCAGTCTAGAATAGGTGCAGTAGAAATGAGTTACTTGAGAGGTGCATGTGGACTTACAAGTCGGGATGGAAAAAGTAATGAGAGTGTGTATGAGAGATGTGGTATGAGTAAGAAAGCAAGTGGTAATGAGTGTGGTGTGGTTGAGAGTGAAGTGTAATACATTGAGGTGGTTTGGATATGCTTCCTCTCTCCCTTATGCTCTTCCTTGGTTATTGTACCAGTAACATTTGTAAAGTACTAGTTAGTATCAATGAGACAACAAGAGGAGTGCCATTATTAATTAAGGAAACTGAACTGCTCTAAACCATTGCATATAATTATCAGGGCATACATTGTTAGTAAAGGAAAAAGTTTCCTTGAATTAAATATTGAATATCTATTTTTGCAAATGACTGTAAGTCTGGATTAAAGTATTTTTAGCTTTAACCTACTCTCAGCATAGGAGGTCGAGGAGATGGGCGATACTGAAGGAAGACTCTCCGCTTGTGCTTCAACTAAATGGGACTGTATGCAACTGCAGGCATCATTTGTGTCATCGAATGCACGTTCACAGTACAGACACACAGTCCTGGAAGTAAAGAATTTAATGTAGTAACCTACCATGGTAAGAAACAGTTAAAGAAGGGAATACAGTATCTGGTACTTGACATATTAAACACACATGCTTAATACACTACATTTGCAATGTAGTACAAAAATTACCTCTCCCTATATAACGATAAGAAAACTATTGAATTAGTTAGACCTAACTTAATTATTTTATAGAATTTATTGCTGTTCTGTAGCAGTGTCCGGCTATGTCCCGATTAGGTCATGGTAGTTTAACAAGGTTAGGTGCCATTGGTTGCTCTGGTTAGGTGCCGGTAGTTATAATTACTGCAATCACATTTGAAATACACATGAAGGTGGACCGCTTATATCCTACAGTGATACTGTGTTTAAGTCAGAACCGGTGAAAGTCAAAGTCCATTCCTGTATTTTAAGATTGATTAAAAACAGAAAAAGTTGGCATGATTCTATAGTTTTACCAAGAACTGATTTCCAATAAAGTACAATACTTCCCTTCACCTTAATAATATTACATAATTATCAAGAATGGGTCACATAACCCCTAAGCAATCCATATAATCTCATATAAGTTAAATTAGATACGAGAACATAAAAAAAAAAAATAATAATAATAATTTATATCATTATCGTGATTCTTCAGGTTTTAACAATTACTATTTTAGTAGAAATGGTAGACTAATATGAACTCTACACCTGCTCTAATCTGTCATTGCTATACTTAAAGCCTTATTTGTGTTGCTATCGCTCTATTTTACAGCCTGTTTCACCTACAATTCATGTATTATTATACTATTAACTTACTTGTCATATCTTTAATGGCCGCCATATTTACTGCTATACTTCTCCTATCCTCCAATCAAGCTTACCGAATCACTGCTTTTTGGCGAGCTTGGATGGATACGTTGTTGGTCTTGGTTTTAGTGGCTGGCAGCAGGGTCCATCTTGGTGGATCGTCGAATCCTTTTGACCGACCAGAACAGTTCCGCTTGCTTTGGCTTGGTTTAACCCAAGCGAACTTCGTATCCGATTGACGTCCAGATGACGGCTTAAGGCTATTAATAGTCAATAACTGTAGAGTAAATGTTAAATAAGTGTTTATTGTGTGTTACATAGTAATTCATCTTAAGATGATAGTGATAAAGTGAGATTGATTAAATTCTTTCTTCTGTTCTCGTCCTCACAGATTCCGTCCATCACCACGAGTCACACACGAGTCAGTCAATGATATATCTCTGAGACATTAGTTATTAGTGTAGCTGCGTTATTTTCGTAACATGGTACAGGGTTCATTGCCTGCCATGTGTTGTATTTCTATATTATAATCAATATTGATCTCAGTTATACATTTATATTCCTTAAGAGGAAATTCGTCATTAATTTCTAGTGCTTTATGTAATTATATTTAATTCATATTTTATACATTTATATTCCTTAAGAGGAGGTTCTTCATTGTGTTCTAGTGATTTCTGTGTTTTGTTCAATTCATATCTTGTGGGAAGAAATTAATAAATCCCGGTTAAACTTTATAGTTATCTTGTCGTTTGTTTGCCCCATTCCTATAGCATTCTTTATTCTCCTACTGCCTGGCCAGAGCGAGGAAAGCTAAAAAGATACCAACAACATTTTATTTTTATTTTTTTGTGTTAATACTCGTTAATCTTTCACATATTTTGTTCGAGCCGTTACACTGGTGGTACAGCGGTGGGATAAATGTGTGAAGGGTAATTTTCGAGTTATTACATTTCCGTGGCCAAACAGAAGACATCGGGTGCACCTCAGAATGGGGAGAGTGTGCGGCCTCACACGGTACACCACCGAGTCCATGGCTACCCTCTCAGGGAGTGGTCCCCTGAACTTCAACCTAATAGCCATGTTTGGCACCCTCTCCCCATCCCTAGTCGTATCTGGCAGTCTAAAAGCTGTCAACAGTTTTGTCGGCTGATCGTCGAGTATGGTCAGTCCTTCCTGAATGTCATTGTCTGTTACTTCAGGGGAAACTGGGAAAATCCTCCCATATTGATATGTGGGATCGTCATCACCAGCGATCCAGCACTTAACTGGCCACTCGCCCAGCATGACTACCGATTCAGGCACACTTGCCAGGCCGTCGATATTGGCCACCCTAAACTTCAAACCTCTCCCTTTGCTAGTGGTGACCAGGGTATTTTCGATAAACTTATTTGCAAAAATAGATTTATATATTGCTTCAGACACCCTTTTGGGGTGTACAAAGCATTTTGACCCTGTGGTTGACATCATTAATACTGTTTTATATGTGTTGTTATCATGATGTTGGTGTACAGTGTTATTTGCATGGGGTGGTTTATTTGAGTTATCAATACGTGGTGGTGATGCTGCCACGTTTGCATAAGACCTCTTATTTTTAGGTATTATTGATACGTCACCCGGTTATTCTGGAGAGAGTGTCCTCTTGTTGGTGATGTTACTTGTCTCCATTTGTTGCTCTGCCTCTGCTGTTGTTGGTGTTTGATGGTGATCGGCCGGTTGTTCTTCCTCCATTATGTTGTCACTTCCGGTTTCTTCTTATCTTCTCTTCTTTCATTACTCACTTCCTTCCTTATGCACTTATGTATGTTTTGGTATGTGTGTGTTGGTATGTTTATTAAGTTGCTCAAAATTTGGGGAATATGCGGAGCTCAAGCACTAGCGTCTTGTTGCTACCACGTCTTACCAAAAAGTAGGGGTGGGCGTAATCTATTGCCAGTAATAGATTACATTGATTACTGACTAAATTTTTTGGTAATCGATTATTTTTTTAATAATCGATTACATTCAAATGATTAATGATAAAATTATGGATAATAAACAAATTGCAGACGACTCAATGGAGTCAACGATGGTGCGTGGCAACTAGGCTACTCTATTTACATGAAACAGCTGCAGCTGGCAACAACTGACTTTTACCTAACTTATTAGCGATTTGAAGCTTATTAGAGTTTTGATGTTTCTATTACAATTACAGTAAAACCACGAAATACAAAATTCCGTTATAATAAAAATAAAATATTATTTTATCGAAAAAATTAATATATTATTTTATTTTATTATTGTATTGAAGAATATTTTATTTACAGTATAAGAGAGTTTTGTATTTCGTGTGTAGATATGTTGTGTAGATAATTAAGATATTAAGTCATTATACATTGATAGCAGTTATTATTTTTAAGAGGTTAAGGATTGAATGCATTTGGATTTCGTAAGAGAAGTTTATATTCATGAAGATATATAGCAAGACTTTTAAATTGGGTACACGAGTTGGGAGAAATATATTGAAGAGAGCTAAAAGTAAATTAACTTCCCTTTTGATTTTCATGGCAATTCAGTCCTTATATCCTTGCATGTCCTAAAATTTATATCAAACAATTTAACATTTTTGTTTTGAGAGTAGGCGCAAAATAATGAGGGAAGTATTGCCTAAGGAGTATGAAGAATTGAAGTCAAAACTCTCTAAGATTCTTGTAAGACCAAGTTCATAGCTCTTACGTCAGACATCTGGACTTCCTGCCAAACCCAAGCATATATATGTATCGCAGGACACTTCATAACTTCAACCTGGGAGCTGAAGTCAGTATGTTTGGAAACAGTCCAGCTTACACAGGAGCACACTGCAGAAGTAATTCGTTCGGAACTCGAACTAATTGTGAATGAGTGGAAGATTAGGGATAAGGTTACACTAATAGTAACAGATAATGCCTCTAACATGACTGCAGCTGTTCGATTGACAAATTGGCATTACATTCCTTGTTATGCCCACACTCTGAATTTGGTGGTGTCAAACACTATTGTAAAGAATGAGAGGCTAAACGATGTGAGAAAGAAAGTAAAGAACATCGTAACTTACTTCCATTCTTCAGTTAAGGCCTCTGATAAACTAAGAGAAATTCAACTTCAAAACAAATTTCCTGCCCATAAGTTAATACAGGACGTTGAAACTCGCTGGAATTCTACTTTTTTCATGATGGATAGGTACAGCTCAGGACTGATCAATGGTCCACACTTCTTCCACCCTTGTCTTGGTGTGGGCCTCAACGGATATGGTATCACTGACAGGTGGAGGGGGGAGGAGAGAAATGTGGGCGGAGTTATATGGGGGGGGGGGTAATGTGGGAGTCTTTACCACGTAGCGTTGCCAATGTTGAGCCATCCAGAAATTTGAATCCCGAACCACTTGTGATCATGGATGTGAACCACTCACTTGAAGGTGGTAGGAGAGGAGGGGTTGGGATGGGGAGAGGGGGGTAAAGCTTCACCAGTGATCGAGATGGAGAGAATTATTGGATCAAGTAGTTAAATGTGTTCTTCTGTAATCTAAATCCAACTCTGATGCTGTATTCCATGGGATATTCTTTATTATATGAAATGAATCCAGATTTTACCTAATATAATTAACACGACACCAGTTTTTGATGACTAATATATCAAGCGATGCACCACCTACCCAGTGTTAAGTTACATTTCAAGTAAATCCTTTATTTTTATCCTGTATCATTCATGACATTTTCTAAGAAACGTTTATTGTGTAACTGGTTACCAAAGGATAATAGTTATAGTATAAGATGTTAATTACCCAATTACTACTCCATCTGTTCTTCCTCACCCCGTCCTCCCTTATTCAATTCACTGTTTCCTCTCCCTCCATCCCACCATTCCTTTACTCTCCATCTTACCACCACCACTACCATCATTCTGTGTGTTGCTGCATAATCTGTTAATGCGCAAACACGACCATAATAGAAATAATAGTGATATCTGGTATGCAAATACAATCCGTTATATATGACGAATATATTTATTACCTTTATTTATTTATCTGGGGTCAACATCTAGGCCAGCCATTCAGATGCCCAGTGTTAGTGAACCAATCACAACATTTAGAAGATATTGTGTCACAACTATTGTTATTACTAATTAAAATAGGGAAACATTGAAATCAGACATTTATTGGTTATTGTTTATAAGACTTTGTCAGTTTAAGTGAAATCTCCACAAGTCCTCGTCACGAAGCATTCAAACCCATAATCCAACTGGGTCTGTAGCACCACACTGTAAATGATGAACACGTTGGTGTCATACAATTATAATAACTCTGTTAACTTAATATAACCTGAAATTTTTACTTCGACCTCACGTTTGCATTAAGCATGTGTAATGTTTGTTTTGTTTTCTTCTTATTATTATAAGCACCGATATAAGTATTGCTTTAGACCCTTAGCCACGATGATATACAGTATATACACTATTTATATACACTTCTATGAAGATATTAAGGCTTGAAATACTGTAGATTACATATTTCATTTCATTACTCATCAATTTGTTGCTAGTATCGTGTTCAACCACCCTCCTTCTCAATGACAGCCTGCAGTTGCTCGGGCATTGAGGCACCATGCTTCCTCACTGTATAATATATATGGTTTTCCTCGAAAAATCTCCCACTGTGTTCTGGTGTGACGTAACAAATCTGCTGTGGTTCTCTGTCGTTCTGGCTCCCACGTGTTAACGATAGAACCTCATACATTTTCTATAGGGTTCATATCGCAGTCTTAAATAGACAAATCTATCACCTGCAAATAATCATGAGCAGTAAACCATTTTTGAACTTTCCTCGCCATATGGATAGGGCATCGGTCGTGTATAGGACAGATAAGGGTGAGTAGTTGAAAATAAATTAAAAACATTTAAAATATGTGCTTCATTATATTGCATTTGATCGATCTATTAACCAAAGACACTGTCTGTTGTTCACCCCCGTAGAGAGATACTGAATATAATTATTATCCTTTGGATATTAAGCAACAAATAACGGAGCCGAGACAATTAATTTTCTGTCTTCAGCTTTAACTGTATTCTTTTCACCCCTCATGCTGGTAGTCCCCCTCTTTATCACCTTTTCTCGCCGTAAAATAAACTTAATACCTATATCTTTCAAGTAACTGGCAACCTCACACAACCTCCTCTCCCCTGTCTTCTCTCTCTCTCTCTTTCTCTCTCTCTCTCTCGTCCCCTTCCTTTCTTGCCTTCTGAAATATTCTTTATCTTTTCTTTCTCATATTTTTAACCCTCTCATTCGTTCTTTCAAAGTTTAATGACATAGGCCTTTCTCTCTTATCACCCATAGTCCTTCAAATTTATGCAAGCAAAAGGATATGATAATAGTTATGTAGAATATATATATATATATATATATATATATATATATATATATATATATATATATATATATATATATATATATATATATATATATATATATATATATATATATATATATGACGGTGTGCAATCTTCTAACATGTTTTCCATTGTGACCTGGTGTGACTGATGCCCCGAGGTGGCTGATACCTCTGTGTTCATGGCAGGAACCCTAACCGCTGCGTGTAGTGTCACGTGACACAAGTTTATCTTCTAAATACTTTATTTTGTGTTTTCTTCGCTACAGTTAAAACTATATAGTTCACAGATTTGACAAATAATACTCATGTCAGTACGCCACCGTCTCAGTTGACGGAGAGGAACTATGTGATTCGGTACTTTCAGATTCATTCATTTCAACAGTTGACACAATAATGGAACTGTTGGTCTGTCCTGAGTAACAATGTTTACTGTCATCCATATAAAAGACAACTGAACCACTGTAGTTTCTCGTTGATGTATAAATATTTTATGTATTTATGGTGTAGTAGTCATTATGGTTTTATTCTTACCTCATCAATCCATGTCTGAGTTTCGGGAAGTTGGGGCAAGATGTGGGAAGTTAAGAGGATTCTGTCTGCTAAATTGGAACTCTATGCATCCTCCAAACTTTGCCACGAAACTGATCCCTCATAAGAAACACCAAGGTCGTCTACTTTCAGGCATAGTCTGGAGTATTCATGGAACTTCAATTTAACACGAAGATATAGTGTTCCCTTAAATGTATAGCCTACTGTGGTTAGAAATTAGTTCCCTTAACAAAATTACCTTTCGTCACACCAATATTTACTCTATGTGGATAGATTATCTTTACGAAATCATATTTATCTTGTAATATAGACGATAAGGATATCTCTACCCAGGATCAAGAGAATACCCATTTATCAATTCAACTCATAACCTACCGAAATGTTCTGGAACGCAATAACGCTGACGTGCATATGTATAAAATTATTGTCAATAAGCTGGGTCTAGAATTATTACTATTCATTTCTCTTCAAGTAGAGAAAATTCATCTTTTCATTTCACTGGCTTGCGATAATTATCACCGTCGTCATCCCTGATATTTCCTTAAACTCTACGATATGACATCCAAGTCGACCGTGTTAAGACATAGCTGGTATTGTAATGTGCATGGTTATTGTAAGCTTATATAATTTGAAATCCTGTGGGAGTAGCTTGTCCTATGTAGCCAACACCGTATGGAAAACATGTTGAAAGATTGCACACCGTCATATATAGTGTGGGCTGGTTACTCCATTGAAACAGTAGCATCCTTTGTTGCGCAATAAATGTTAATTTGTTTATATTGTTTTCATTATATTTGGTTATCAATAACATTCTGAGAACATAATTCTGTAGTTGAGCATAAAACATTGTTTTCAGTAGCATATAGAGAGATACATGAGAATTACGTTGACTACCATTACTGTCCTTGTGGTCCATATTGTGTCACATGTTCTGCACAGTAATGCTGGATGTAAGTAAAAGTAAGTTTATATATCTACATATATATTTTGATAACAAATGGCCATAATTCAGACTAGCAACATACTGGCAAATGGCAATACATGAAACCAATATTCCTTCTGCTTTAAGAAGGCGAAATGCTGTGGGTGGGATTATGCAGGCAAGAATGCGTATCTGCCAACACCTTTGTTCTACATAACTATTATCATATCCTTTCGCTTACATAAATTTGAAGGACTATGGGTGATAAGGGAAAAAGGCCTATGTCATTAAACTTTGAAAGAACGAATGAGAGGGTTAAAAATATGAGAAAGAAAAGATAAAGAATATTACCGAAGGCAAGGAAGGATGAGAGAGAGAGAGAGAGAGATAGAGAGAGAGAGTGAGAAGACAGGGGAGAGGAGGTTGTGTGAGGTTGCCAGTTACTTGAAAGATATAGGTATTAAGTTTATTTTACGGCGAGAAAAGGTGATAAAGAGGGGGACTACCAGCATGAGGGGTGAAAAGAATACAGGTAAAGCTGAAGATAGAAAATTAATTGTCTCGGCTCCGTTATTTGTTGCTTAATATCCAAAGGATAATAATTATAATCAGTATCTCTCTACGGGGGTGAACAACAGACAGTGTCTTTGTTTAATAGATCGATCAAATGCAATATAATGAAGCACATATTCTAAATGTTTTTAATTTCTTTTCAACTACTCACCCTTATCTGTCCTATACACGACCGATGCCCTATCCATATGGCGAGGAAAGTTCAAAAATGGTTTACTGCTCATGATTATTTGCAGGTGATAGATTTGTCTATTTAAGACTGCGATATGAACCCTATAGAAAATGTACGAGGTTCTATCGTTAACACGTGGGAGCCAGAACGACAGAGAACCACAGCAGATTTGTTACGTCACACCAGAACACAGTGGGAGATTTTTCGGGGAAAACCATATATATTATACAGTGAGGAGGCATGGTGCCTCAATGCCCGAGCAACTGCAGGCTGTCATTGAGAAGGAGGGTGGTTGAACACGATACTAGCAACAAATTGATGAGTAATGAAATGAAATATGTAATCTACAGTATTTCAAGCCTTAATATCTTCATAGAAGTGTATATAAATAGTGTATATACTGTATATCATCGTGGCTAAGGGTCTAAAGCAATACATATATCGGTGCTTATCATAATAATAAGAAAACAAAAGAAACATTACACATGCTTAATGCAAACGTGAGGTTGAAGTATAAACTTCAGGTTATAATAACTTAACAGTTATTATAATTGTGGTTATTATAATTACAGTGTGGTGCCTACAGACCCAGTTGGATTATGGGTTTGAATGCTTCGTGACGAGGACTTGTGGAGCTTTCACCTAAACTGACAAAGTCATGTAAACAATAACCAATAAATGTCTGATTTCAATTTTTCCCTATTTTAATTAGTAATAACAATAGTTGTGACACAATATCTTCTAAATGTTGTGATTGGTTCACTAACACTGGGCATCTGAATGGCTGGCCTAGATGTTGACCTCAGATAAATAAATAAAGGTAATAAATATATTAGTCATATATAACGGATTGTATTTGCATACCAGATATCACTATTATTTCTATTCTGGTCGTGTTTGCGCATTAACAGATTATGCAGCAACACACAGAATGATGGTAGTGGTGGTGGTAAGATGGAGAGTAAAGGAATGGTGGGATGGAGGGAGAGGAAACAGTGAATTGAATAAGGGAGGACGGGGTGAGGAAGAACAGATGGAGTAGTAATTGGGTAATTAACATCTTACACTATAACTATTATCCTTTGGTAACCAGTTACACAATAAACGTTTCTTAGAAAATGTTATGAATGATACAGGATAAAAATAAAGGATTTACTTGAAATGTACCTTAACACTGAGTAGGTGGTGCATCGCTTGATATATTAGTCATCAAAAACTGGTGTCGTGTTAATTATATTAGGTAAAATCTGGATTCATTTCAAATAATAAAGAATATCCCATGGAATACAGCATCAGAGTTGGATTTAGATTACAGAAGAAAACATTTAACTACTTGATCCAATAATTCTCTCCATCTCGATCACTGGTGAAGCTTTACCCCCCTCTCCCCAACCCAACCCCTCCTCTCCTACCACCTTCAAGTGAGTGGTTCACATCCATGATCACAAGTGGTTCGGGATTCAAATTTCTGGATGGCTCAACATTGGTAACGCTACCCCCCTATATAACTCCGCCCACATTTCTCCCCTCCCCCCTCCACCTGTCAGTGATACCATATCCGTTGAGGCCCACACCAAGGCAAGGGTGGAAGAAGTGTGGACCATTGATCAGTCCGGAGCTGTACCATTGGTAGGGACTCAATATCGAAACATACAAGAAGACATCTCTCTGGCTCTGCTAGAAGTAAGACAAGGCAGAACACAAAAACTCTGTTAAATAAACTAAGTTTAATTGTTCTTACTGAAGTTTAATTCCTACCTTGCATCTTGCTTGCCTGAACACAACCATACCTCGCCGAAGCTCGCTACCACGACTACCAACAACAACAACAACAACAACAACCAGGTATTGTACCAGAGTCATTGAATAACTCACATTCAGGACTGGTACATGATTACATGTGTACATAGAGAGAGAGAGAGCATGTGATTATCTTTGAGAGAGAGAGAGAGAGAGAGAGAGAGAGAGAGAGAGAGAGAGCATGTGGTTTTATTTCATTGTTTAAGGAGATACTATTTTATTTAAAAAAAAAATTGATGCTCTTCTTATAAGCTTTTGTGTACACTTAGAAGGATCCTGTTTTCAGTTCCTGGTGTGTAAATTCAAGCTCTTACATTCTGCAGGAATTTTTTTTGCCTAAATGAAAGTTGAAATTTGAAAATGTTGATCCCCATTTGTCAGCTGGGGGGGGGGAGGAAATAAGTCGTTTTTAAGGGGTTAATCATTGAAGAAGAAAAAATTATAGGGCCAAGATACTCCTCAGGTCTCAGCGAAAATTATGTAAAAAATATTACTCTAGGTGAAACGATGCGGCTGTGCATAGCGGCTAAACAGACACACAGACAGAGTGTTTTATATATTAGATTAGGAATATTCTCAAAAATGAAAATATATAATACAAATGTACTTCTATTACAGTTATGTACAAATTTTACTGTACCTCTTTTAAATAAAGAAATATATTGCCCAAAATATATGCCGCTAGAGGGCACTATAATTAAAATTATAGGTGGAATGTAAACAATGCGGCAAGGTGCGATGCCGCACCGCTGCATATTAGGGCAAAACACACACAGTTTTATGTATAGTTGGCTTCATTCCCGCGTTTCTCCCCTGTCGTTGCCAATATTAGGCCAGTCAGAACTTCGATTCCCGATTCACAAGTTAAAATATTTTAAACATTGATATCTGTCACCACTCTAAGGATATGAATGTTTCTAATTTTTTAACTTGTGGATCGGGATTCGAATTTCTGATTGGCCCAATATTGGCAACGACAGGGGAGAAACGCGGGAGTGGAGCCAACTGTACACTCTGCAAAAAATGTTTTGGAACCACTCCTCCATTAATTTTAGAATTTTCATCTGGGTAAGGTTGATACACCTGCTAAACAAGTGTCCCTGTACAGAGACAATAATACACCTATTATACACCAGTTTACACCAATAATACACACATATATATAACACATATTATAACCGTTTTTAATACATAAGAGAGTGGAGGCAGAGTGAAAGGAGAGTGAGAGGAAGACAGAAAAGAATTGTGAGAGTGGTGGGAGTTGAGTAAGGGGAGAAAAGAGAAGAGCAGTGAGAGGAGTGAGAGTGGAGTAAAAGTGGAGGGAGAGTGAGAGTAAGATAGGAAGAATAGTGAGAGTGGAGTGGAGGGAGAGTGAGAGTAAGATAGGAAGAATAGTGAGAGGAGTGAGAGTGAAGGGAAAGTGAGAGGAAGATAGGAAGAATAGTGAGAGGAGTGAGAGTGAAGGGAGAGTGAGAGAAAGACACACTACTCTCACAGTACTCTTACATTGCCCTCTCACACTACTCTCACACTGCCCTCTCACGCTACTCTCTCATACTACTCTCACACTGCTCTCTCACACTGTCCTATCACACTACTCTCACACCTCTCTCATACTACTCTCACACTGCTCTCTCACACTGTCCTATCACACAACTCTCACCCTACTCTCACACTGCTCTTGACAATGCTTGGGGACTACATTCCTGCCAGTCCTCCAGCATACTCTGCATTTTATTCCAATTTATTTGAAGGGCAGGGTCACCATGGTGGCTCTGCCATCCTAGTTCATCGAGATATTCCATGCACGAGCCTGGAGCTTGACACACCGCTCCAGGCTGTTGCTGTTGAGGTTTTTATGGACCGCCCCTACACTGTGTGCAGTCTATACCTTCCTCCCAGTGTTACAGTAGAGAGGGGTGATCTCAACCGTCTTGTACGGGACCTTCCCTCTCCCTTTATTTTATTGGGTGATTTTAATGGTCGTTATCCTCTGTCGGGTGACAGTTCGATCAACTGTTTTATTGGCTTCTTTTATTAAGGATGAGGGATTAGGGGTTTTAAATACGGGAAATGTGACACATTTTAATAGCCCAACTGGGACTTTTCCCGACATTGACATTTCCCTTTGCTCACCCAGTGCTCTGTTGGATTTTACTTGAGAGTGTTGCCTGATTTATATGGCAGTGAACATTTACCTATACTTTTAGAAGGTAACAAGTATGAACCACAGTCTCGTCTTCCTAGGTGGAAATTGGAGATGGTTGATGTATGTTCTTACCCTGCTGACTACGTATAGGACCTGTAGTAGAGGTAGGTGGGAAAAAGATTCCTGAGGTAGGTTCTAACGCGTTTATTATATAGGCCACAGAGGGGAGAGAGTAGTCGACAACGTGTGTGTTCCAGCCAAGCCGCTTCGAGTCTCTCTGACTACGTCACTTCCGGCTGGCTGGCGGAAGGATATGCAATATGTGTGTATCGAGGCAGGATGCTTTATTGGCGATACACACATACATATTAGTGTGGATATACATGTAATGAATGCATAGAATAGAACATATATGAATGGGAGTGTAGAATAATGTTCAGAGGTGATATATGGCTGGCACTCGTTCTTGTACCTTGTGTACGTGAGAGTGCGCGGGATATACAAACTTATTATCTACAGTTGACTTGCAGTTCTTTAGAGAGCTAACTTCTTCTGTCTCTTCAGTTGCCGATTTTGGTAGCTCTGACGAGGCTGTAACATATTTTACTTATATGCTCCACTCTGCTGTTCTTAACTCTATCCTTAAAACTTCTTGCCACTTTTCCAAACGTTCTGTTATTTGGTGGTCACCAGTCTGCACCACTGCTGTGCGGGAGAAGCGCTCTGCTTTCTCTTGCTTTCGTCGCAATCGTGGGAACCCAACTCTTTTAGAGGACTTCTGACGGGCAAGGGCTCAGGCTAGACAAGTTATAAAAGAGGCACGACGTGCATCTTGGAAGGCCTCTTGCCAGCAGTACTCTGTTGTCTCTTTGTCAGTGTAAAGTATGATAGTAACGTAATTTGCAGTGTTTGCTTCACTGCTGTTTGTGCACCTTCAGTGTTTTTGTTTTTGCTTGAGGACACCATGTAGTTCATGCTAGCTAGGAGATAGTTGTTCCCTACACCAGACCCGCAGCACTCGCTGCCTCAGGGGTAATCCCTGTGGTAGTGGGGCCCAGTAGTCTGGTGGGCACCTCTTTTTCTCAAACTACTCTTTCTTCCATATTTTCCGCGACCTCCTGGGCCTACGGTTGTCTCATATTTCTGAGCAACGGTATTCGTTTGGGAGGTGGGTTCCGACTACACCACCCCTCGCATTAGGCAGGTTCGGTGGTGGGAAAGTTCCTTCCGCACTAACTCCGATCCCCTAGCTGGTACTGGAGTACGCCGCCAGGCTACCACTAGGGAGGGTTGAGTAAGGTTACTTTTATTTTTCCCTAAATTATTGTCCTTTTGGGGGGTTGATACAATAGTTAAGGGAGTTAGGAGAGGGGTCGGACCTAGTCCGATGCCCCGAATGGCTGATCCCCCGACTAGCCTTCCTCCTCCTCAAGGAGGGAGGCTGACGACCAATGACCGTACTAAGACAACGGCAGACAAAAATGGAATCCCTACGGCTGAAAGACCAAGGCAACAAAATATTGATATTCCCTCCATGAATGCTCGTTATGTGAATATAAGTTGTGAAAATAGTGCTCAGTCTCTCAAGGCTGATAACTCATTTATCATCAAAAAGGTCCTTGATGGTCAGGTGGGTGGCAGTCTTGAATATGCTAAGAAATTGCGTGATGGTAGTCTCCTGGTAAAAGTGCTCAACTCTTCCCAGGTTAAGGATTTACTTAAACTGACGCAGATTCATACTTTCAAGGTGAAAACCACCATTCCAGTTGGGCCAAATACCTGTAAGGGCATCATATTCCATAGGGATTTGGCTTACCTGGATGATGCAGACATTCTTGACGGAATGAAGGACCAGGGCGTTGTGGAAGTACAAAGTATGACCAGGTTGAGAGAGAACAAGAAAGAGAAATTTGGCTTATGTTTCATGACTTTTGCTGCTGCTCAGATACCTGACACTGTTAAGATTGGATACAAAATTGTTCACGTAAGACCTTATATTCATAAACCGATGCGTTGTTTCAGGTGCCAAAAATTCGGACATACAGCATTGAGGTGTTTCACTAAAGATTCAGGAGAATTCATTTGTGGTAAATGTGCCGGAAGTCACGAGACTCATCTGTGTTCAGAGACAGTCTTCAGGTGTGCCAATTGTGGCGGCCCCCACCAGGCAGGTGCAGGTATCTGCAGGAGTCTGATTGTGGAGACCGAAACAATGGCATACATGAAGGCTCATAATGTCAGTTATGGTGAGGCAAAGAGGAAGGTGGAGGGGGTAACCCAGGTTCCCACTGTATCCTATGCCGGAGCTGTAGCTGGCTCATCTAATGCTCCTGCTATCGATGACCTCTTGGAACTTCTACAGGCTAAAGAAACGGAATATGTAGTATTGACAGATAAAGTAAACACTTTGGAAAATAAAGTAGATGAATTAACAAAAACAATTGCAGAACTTGTTGAATCAACCCAACAGAAGAAGAAGCACCACAAGGCAAATGATACCGTTCAGATTCAGAAATTTCATGTTCTCGCTCAGGTGACTCCCACGAAGCCTGCATCCACGACTCATCCAGCTCGTCGCGAGTCAAGCTGCTCGAGGACTGGCTCTGTGACTCGTGGAGAGGAACAGACGATGGAGACTATCATCTCCAAATCATCCCGTGGGAGGTCCCCGGGAAGTGCAGAGGAGGAGGAGAGTACTCCTTCCCAGCACAAGAAGGTTCGCCAGGACGAACACGGACCCACAAGACACCGTAAACCACGATAATCTTCGCGCTGACCATAGTACAATGGAACTGTCGAATTCTTAGAAGTAGATTAAATGAACTCAAACTTTTGGCCTGTACTTACGCTGCCGATATTATTGCCCTTCAGGAAACTCATCTGGATAACCGGGTTGAAGACGAGGTTATCCAGCTTCGGAACTACGAGTTAATTAGGAGGGATCGAAGGGGGAGGGGGGGAGGTGAGGTAGCTCTCTACATCCGCCGTTCCCTCCCTTTCACTGAGGTGCCATCTAATTTCCCTCTGGAGTCTGTCGCCTGCAGAGTGAAATTCGGTGGTACCTACCTGACTGTCTGTTCTGTCTATTGTCCTCCTGATACAGTAACTTATGATGATGTTTTTGATCTGCAGGACAGTCTGCCCTGTAGAAAATTAATTGTAGGTGATTTTAATGCACATCATACGTTATGGGGTTCCCTGCGGGATGACAGGAAGGGGGAGCAGATGGCTAGGCTCATCAGTGGTTCCGGTTTGGTTCTTCTGAACGACGGTAGTCCGACGAGAGTTGATGATAATACCGGTAATTTTAGCGTCCTTGACCTATCTCTGGTCTCCCCATCAATTGCCACTTCTTGCCAGTGGCAAGTGGGAAGTGACCATTTTCCTATTTTGATTAAATATAAAAGCGACACTGTTAAAGAGCCTTCAGCACCTAAATTTAACGTAAAGAAAGCAGACTGGGTGTCCTTCACAAAGAGTCTCAATATTGAAATTGTTAGAGAAACCATTGATGATAAAGTAAATAACATTAAAGATAGTATTCTCAAAGCCGCAACGGCAACAATTCCTAAGACTTCGGTAGATAGCACAAAGCATATAGTTCCTTGGTGGACGCCAGATTGCTGCATAGCACTGTGTGAGAGAAATAGGGCCTACAGGCTTTTAAAAAATCACATCAATGATGAGAATTTTCGCAAGTATAAACTTGCGAGACTCCTGACGAAGCTTTGTGAAGCATTAACAGTGAAACATCTACCTCCAAAGTCTGGTCCACAGTAAGAAAATTAAATAGAAAGAAAATTTCAAATAAAATCACTAACATCAAGCATAATAACATCAATTATGATGAGCCTAGAGACATTGCTAACGCCCTCGCCAGGCAGTTCTGTTTTGCTAGCAGCTCTGACAATTACCATCCAGCTTTCTTGCCCCTCAAAGAAGCATCAGAGCTGCAGCATATTAACTTTGCCACAGGAGATGAATTGGATTACAACTGTGATCTTACAATGCAAGAGCTTGTTCAAGCCCTAGGAGCCTGTAGTGGGACATCCCCAGGACCCGATGAGATTCGGTATGAGATGATAAAGCATCTTGATCATGATTCCATGATCAAGATGCTGCAAGTGTTTAATGAAATTTGGAGGGGTCACACCTTCCCAAATTCATGGCACTTTGCACATATCATTCCCATACCGAAAGGAGGGGGGGACCCCATATCGACTTAATCGTATCGCCCTATTGCTCTCACAAGTTGCTTATGCAAGGTCATGGAACGAATTATTAATCGTAGGCTATTGCATTTTTTTAATTCCAGGAATTTGCTGGTTGACGAGCAGTGTGGCTTCCGCAAAGGTCGCCAGATGCTCGATCAATTAGTAAGCCTGGAATCTCACATTCAAGAGGCATTTGCCAAAAAACAGTTTTTAGTTGCAGTATTTTTAGACATAGAAAAAGCCTACGACATGACCTGGTGACATGGCCTCCTCAGGAAACTACATGCGATGGGATTACGCGGTAACCTGCCCTTTTTTGTTCAGAACTTCATGTCTGACAGAACTTTCTCTGTCAAGCTATTTTCGGGTACAGTCACTTTCTCGGACACATTTGTCCAGGCTAACGGGGTCCCCCAGGGAAGTGTTCTGTCTCCGACCTGATTTCTATGTATGATTAATGACATTCTACCAGCTCCTCCTCGAAATCTTAAATACTCACTGTATGCTGATGACTGTGCAATATGGCACTCCAGCCATAGTGCGCAGTGTTCGGCAACTCGAATCCAAGTGGCACTAGATTCGATCCATAATTGGGGCCTCCAGTGGGGTTTTAAGTTTTCTGTTAGAAAAAGTGTAGGGGTTATTTTCACTCATAGGAGGAAACTAGCCGTTCGGTTGACTATGGGTGGAAACCCCCTACCTATTCAAAATTCAACTAGATTTCTTGGACTGATTTTTGAAAGTCGACTGACATGGACTTGCCATGTCAGTCAGTTAAAAACTAAATGTTTAAAGGCACTCAATTTACTGAAGTGCATTTCTGGTACCAAATGGGGAGCAGATAGGAAGTCATTGCTAATGCTATATAATGCCCTGATCAGATCTAGAGTAGATTATGGGTCCATAGTGTATGGTTCGGCATCTGAGTCTGTGTTGAAAGGTTTGGATGTTGTGCAGAATACGTGTTTGCGTGTGTGTCTTGGAGCCCTACGTTGCACTCGAATCGAGCGTCTAGACGTGTAGTCAAAAGTGCCTCCCCTCCGTCTAAGACGAGACCAACTCATGTTAATATACTTCGCTAAAAAAGCCAGGGTGCCGAGTCATCCTCCCGGCAATGCCTTGCTTCGGCAACCGCACCCGGGGGGCCATGGCGTTAGGCCCCTGGCAGAGGGACCGAGTCATCCGTCCGGGAACCCCTGCGTCCCAGGGGGCACTGGAGTTAGGCCAAGGGACACCAGGCCCGATGTTTGTATTCCCAGGGAGCCGAGACATCCTCCCGGTGGTGCCTTTTTGCGCCTGCAGCCGGGGGGCCATGGCGATAGGCCTCTGGAAGGCAAAGTTATCCGCCTAGGGGTCGCACGGCCCCGGAGGGCACTGGCGTTAGGTCCCTCAGAGCAAGACTCCACGACCTCGTAGAGTGTGTCGGTATAGAATTATCAACAATCGATTCCCTAGTTCTAGTAAATATTGCACCCTGGGTAATACCCCCTTTTATTTGTGTGGAATCCTGGTTACCAGGGGTTAAATCCCAGGTGCCGGAGGTGGAGGTACACCAGAGGTTTCGTGAGATAATTGTCAAACATCTTTCTTATTTCCATCTGTATACCGACGGGTCCAAGACGGATGAATGTGTGGGTGCGGGTGTATGGTCGCATGAATGTCAGTTAAGATTCAGACTGCCGAATCATACATCTATTTTTCTTGCTGAATTATTTGCTATAGATAAAGTTTTGGATTTTGCCCTATCGACGACCCACGATAGGATAGTTATATTTACTGATTCATTAAGTTCACTTAAAGCTATTAAATCTTTGAATACAACTAACAATGAAATACAGGGTAATATCATTAGTAAGCTGTTTAGTGCCAATAAATTGATCAAGTTAATATGGGTACCATCACATTATGGTATCTATGGTAATGAACAGGCTGACAAACTAGCAGGGTCAACTGTTGATCTGGACCTTAGCATAGTCCGTACGGATCTCAGGTGTTTTGTCTCTCTCATAAAATCTAAAATTCATCTCCTGTGGCAGAGGCAGTGGACCAGACTAGACATCAGGAATAAAGTCAAGCTTTTGATTATATCCTGGGCTACGTCATCCTGTCGTAGTCGCAGGGACGAGGTGGTGTTGGCTCGTTTAAGGGTCAACGCCAACAGGCTCACTCACTTAGAGCCCTACATAAACAAAGATTTTCCTCCAATGTGTACATCATGTGACACAGTTATGTCACTAAATCATTTATCACTTTTTTGTAATAAATATGTCAACCAGAGTTAAAATTAAAAGACATTTCCACCTTAAAAATATAGCTTTTACTTTCGAGAATATTCTATCTGATGATAAGAATATTATAGATAAACTTCTGAGTTTTCTGAGGGAAACAAAACTTTATGACCTTATATAAATTGATAGAATAAAAGGGATCCAATGGCTTAATGACCTTTGACTATATGTTGCTGGTCGATAGCCAATAAATCCAACAAGGAAGAAAGGCTAATAAATCATAAATCAATTAATATTCTGTGGCAAAGTCAGTGGACCAGACTTAATATAAACACCATCAAGCCTCAACTGGGTAATTGGGCCACTGCCAACCGGCCTAATCGTTTAGAAGAAAGAATGCTGGCAAGACTAAGAAACAACTGTACAAGGATAACACATCTAGATCCTTATATAGACAAACGTTTTCCACCGCATTGTAACACCTGCAATGCGGTGTTATCTATCAGTCATATGATCCTGCATTGTCAGCGATTTGTGGGGGAACGTGCTTCCCTCATAAGTTACTGTGATGAAGAAAAAGTCCCCTTCACACTCTCAGCTCTCTTAGGTGATGGGGATGGTGGTGTGACTGATAAATTGATGACTTTCTTGAGGGAGACCGAACTGATCAGAGTGATGTGAATTTTTATTACTATTGTTGTTATCATTTTGTATATATCTTTTGCAATTATGAATATTATATGTGTTGTATGTATATAATCTATAATTATGATGTATTAGCTAGGCTTAGCGATTGTCTAAGATAGGTTTAGCGATTTGTCTATCTAGTTTTAGCGATTGGCTTGGATAGGTATTAGTCTAGTTAGCTATTGGTTGAGTAGGTACATAGATTAGTTTATTAGCTAGGATGTAAAATTAAGAAATATTTTATATAGTTACAAAATACAACAATGATTAATATTTAAGCTTAATTCTAAGTTGAAATGTAATAATAATTATTATTATTATAATGATAATAATAAATGCATAAAATAATATGCAAGAAGTTAAAATTAAAATAATAATAAATAAACAAAATAGCATAAAAAAAAGGCCTTAATGACCAACACCAAGGTCGATAGGCCAGGAAAAAAAAGAAAAAAAGCTAATAAATCAGGAACTCAGGAATGTATATTACTATAACATCCTACCATAGCAATTAATGGACTAAACACAGCAAAGAGATACATACACTGTATCACAGTTTTCACACAGGACAATAGTAAAGGAGACACACACACTCTCTATCAGTCACTATCCCTAAAAATTGGTGACTCTCTATTAGATGCTATCACTAAGACAGGTGATACACTTGGTGAGCAGCAACAGAGTCCGTAAGATGGCGGGGAAGTTTTCTCCTATAATTATAGTTCGCCACCTGTACGTAAGGTCAATGGAAATAAGATTATGGATGGTTTGACAGTGGTCAATACCATGGCGGATTTTTTTGCTAGAGTCTCCAGCCGTGAATCTCGACCTCTGGCTGTCGGGCATGAGTTAAGCGCCAAGGAGCGCACTGTCCTGGATTTCTCGGGGAATGAGAATGAAAGTTATAATCATATATTCACCCTGAGAGACCTGCATTCTGCTTTCTCTCTCTGCAGCGACACTTCTCCTGGGCCAGACAACATCCCATATGCAATGTTGCAACACTTGGGTGAAGAGGCGATTTCATTTCTTTTAGCTTTATATACCAGAATCTGGTTGGCGGGTGTCTTCCCTTCTGGGTGGAGGGTTGCTACCATCCTTCCTTTCCCCAAGCCGTACAAGGACTCTAGTGTTGCCCTCAATTACCGACCAATTGCCTTGACCTCCTGTCTCTGTAAACTATTTGAGAAGATGGTGAATGTCAGACTGGTATACTTCTTGGAACGGGGTGATTTTCTGTCTCACTCCCAGTCTGGCTTTTGTAAACACCGTTCTACTACAGATTATCGAGTCAGTTTGGAAACTGCTGTATGTGAGGCCTTTGCACGACATCAACACCTTGTCTGTGTATTTTTTTATTTAGAAAAAGTGTATGACACTCCATGTCAAAATGGCATCCTGCAGCAACTCCATGTACAGTTGGCTCCACTCTCGCTTTTTCTCCCCTGTCGTTGCCAATGTTGGGCCAGTCAGAAATTCGAATCCCGATCCACAAGTTAAAAAATTCGAAATATTCATATCCTTAGAGTGAAAGATATGAATGTTTCGAATATTTTAACTTGTGAATCGGGATTCAAATTTTGACCTGCCCAACATTGGCAATGATAGAGGAGAAACGCGTGAGTGGAGCCAATTGTACATGGCCTGCAGGGTCACCTATTATGTTTTATTAAGGAGTTTCTTAGTGGTTGCAGTTTTTCTGTGAGGGTTGGTACAGCCCTCTCAGCATCTGTTGCTCAGGAGGAGAGCGGCCCCCAGGGAAGCGTCCTTAGTGTCACATTCTTTGCAGTTGTAATTATTGTCATTGCCTCATCCCTTCTGGACGATATAGCCAACTCGATGTACGTTGACGACCTAGCAGTCTGGTCTGCTGCTTCCCGTATGTCAGTGGCGGAGTGGCGAATGCAGCTTGCCCTTGACAGGGTGTCACGTTGGACTGATTCTCATAGGTTTCAATATTTTCCTGCCAAGATCCGGACCTATTCATGTATGGTCATCGGAACGTTGTGTCGAGGAGACTCGTTTTTTAGGTCTCCTTTTTGATAAACGTTTGACGGGTTACATACACTTAAGGTCTCTTGCCTCAAGGCTCTTAACCTGTTGATGGTCCTGAGCCATACGTCCTGGGGGGCTGATCGGGCTACCCTCCTTCGCCTATACAATGTTCTTATTAAGTCAAAACTCGACTATGGGTGTGAGGTGTACCCCTCTGCCACTGATGCCCCGGTAGTCTGTCCAGGTTAGGTCCCGGTAGTCTGATGCAGTCTAGGTTAAGTAAGGTCAGGCTAATTTCAAAATGCCCAATTTGAATATGCCCTATCTTGGAAATGGGGCATTTGCAGAGGAAATACCATAGAAGAAAATAGTCTTAGAATTGTCTAAATTAGTGGGTTATAAATAACGGTAATTTTTTCAATATTTACCATAGAATGTTATTACTTTAGTCCTAATATTCTAACAATCTGCTATAAAGTAATAGGAATATTTATATAATGTTACCACACCAGGCCTTGGCCCACTGTACTCAAAACTAGTCATCACATCAGGGCTTTCCATATGGCAACTATATACTGTTAAGCTAATTATTTTATTGGAGCTGTCATTTATATAACAAAAAAAAGCATAAATAACTCATTATAATAGGTCTACCATAATAAATATAGGATAATAAAAAAAATTGAATACACTGGGGTAAATGCCTCAATGCAGTTGTTTTGGTAGACATTATTTTGATTAATGAAGGTAAATATCAGCTTATTTAATTATACTCAGAGGTTTGTTTAACCCCCAAACTCATTAAAAGTAATATAAAATGAACAAAAATGGTCATTACCTTTAATAACAGTGGTGTAAAGTGACGAGGTGGTAGGTGCTTCCACGAAGGGGACAACGAAGAGGAGCCATGATCGGCCCCGCGAAATTTCAACCACGAGCGACTCTGCCGTGGGTGACAAATTTTTAATGGTAAGCTTTCGTACACGAGTGACCCCCTCCCACCACTAGCAACTCTCTCACACGAAGGTGGAGATTAACATTCCGGCCGTAAGTCTTAGACCCTGTTCATCATGCTGGAGTACGTCTAGCGACCGAAGCCTTAAGGTCATCTCCAATCCCAAGCCATGTCTTGATCTCCGTCGCCAGTCTTTGATGGTTCATTGTTGGCATCGATTACATCGACTTCCTGACTCCCTTCCTTGCTTGGCGGTGTCATCTGATGTCATGTCTTATTACTACCTTTCACATTTTCGTACACCATGGCCCTTTGGCTTCCGGGTCAGGAAGGCTATGGAGGAGATGGGAATTGATGACTTTCAGATATTGTCTATTGCGGGTCCCCAGGGTGGTACCATGGCTTCTTCCAAAAATGTTCCCCTGCACCTGCTTTACATACAAGAAGGAATCTGTTCCTTTTCCAGTGGCTTGTTCTCTCTTTTTAGAACATGTCTTCATTCACAGCGAGTCCCTCCTTGTGTACACTGATGGGTCAAAGTCTGATGCTGGAGTTGGCTTTGGAAGTCAGGCGGTAAGCTCCTTTCTGTCATGTTGATTTTCACTGCTGAGCTCTCTGCAATTTTGTATACCCTCCAAGTGATTTTTACTCTCCCTCAGTCTTTTTTATTTACTTTTTTTAGCAATTCCTGTAATGCCTTGCAGGCCTTGTGCAATTTCAACTCTTCCAATCCCCTGGTGTTGGCCATTCTTGAGTGGTTTGTCCTCCTGGGTCGTCGTGGTCGCAAAGTAACTTTTTGTTGGGTCCCGGCCCATGTGTGTATCGATGGGAACAAACAGGCTGACGCTCTGGCTAAGGCTGCTGTCTCCACTTCACGTTCACCTGTCAGGCGTCATCCTGTTCCAGCAGTGGACCTCCGACCCTTTATAGATGCTACTGTTCGTTCCTGCTGGCAGGACAAATAGGACGTCGTCTGAGCTAATAAGCTGTACGACATCCGCCAATCCCTTGGTTTGTGAAGCTACAGCGTCCTGTCCCGCCAGTGGGAGACGGTTGCCTGAAGCAATGAATCCACGTGTTCACAGTTCGAAACAGCTGGCTTTGGTAGCCTTTTTCCATCTCAGACTAGTCAAGGACTATCTACCGCAACTGTACAACTGGCATATGCTCCAATAAGGAGATAATTTATACTTGGAAAGCTTCTGATATCTATGCCAGAAAACAGGCAACCTCATTGTAAGAGACAATTTTGTTGAAGTCCTGGAAGACTACGTACACTCCAAAATGCCCACAAAAATAACTACACCATTTAATTCTTCCTTTATGGAGGAAACTTGACTCATGGAGAAGGATGACTGGTTATTAGAAGATAAAACGGGTACGTGTGTACAGGCTTTCATAGGTTGTATAATAGAAACTCTTGTTGATAATTGAAGGATTAATGATTCTTCCAAACTATGCCATGGAACAGATTCATGTCGTCTAATTCCTGCCAAAAATGGAGAAACCAGTAGCCCTCCAATTCACCAAGAAGAGAGTCTCCCCTTAAAGGACGGAACTCTGTTGCTCTCGAATAATGACAATCTGTTCCATAACCCCTGAAATGAATGGAAAGGTGGGACAGCAAGCACGGTGAAAGAGAGAGAGAGAGACACTGGAAGAATTGAAAGGTGGGGAGAAGGTGAAAGAGAGCAGGCACTGGAAAAATTGAAAGGAGTAAGTGGCTGGGAAAATGACTGGGCACCAAAAGGCAAAAAACATTATTTCCTATTCGAGCTCCCACCCAAGAAACACTCATCATTATTTCACCGTCGAACTGCAAAGCCAAAGGACAATGAGGTGGTGTCTTGAGGGAAGAGGGGGAGGGATTTCAGGAGAGGTAGGAATCGCAGTACCTTTCGTCTTCACCATGACAACAAGTGTAATCATCACTGACAAACACTTCTGACATTGGTAGACCACAACATTGTGATGGTTAGTAAAGTCATTAGTTATTGTTTGTTATCAGTATATTATGCTCTCAAACGGTAAATGAAATGGTGGGTTGGTGAGGCAGTAGCTAGTCTCAGCCAGATGTCTCTATGAATGTTTAGTATATGTCAGCTATCAGCAGCGCATCTTGGTTTTAATTATTATTTCATGTTCTACATCATAACGTTAATGATAGTCATTACACACTAGCAGGGATACCCGACGTTGTCCGGGGATCTATCTATATCTATATGTATATCTATCTATGTGTATCTATCTATCTATCTATCTATCTATCTATCTATCTATCTATCTATCTATCTATATATATATATATATATATATATATATATATATATATATATATATATATATATATATATATATATATATATATATATATATATATAAATCTATTTATATCTATGTATCTATATCTATCTATCTATATCTATCTATCTATATCTATATCTATCTATATCTATATCTATCTATCTATATCTATCTATCTATATCTATCTATCTATCTATCTGTCTATCTGTGTCTCTATCTATCTGTGTCTCTGTCTCTATCTCTCTGTGTCTCTATCTCTCTGTGTCTCTATCTCTCTGTGTCTCTATCTCTCTGTGTCTCTATCTATCCGTGTCTCTATCTCTATCTATCTGTGTCTCTATTTCTCTATCTATCTGTGTCTTTATCTATCTGTGTCTCTATCTCTCTATCTAACTGTGTCTCTATCTGTCTATCTATCTGTGTCTCTATCTGTCTATCTATCTGTGTCTCTATCTCTCTATCTATATGTGTCTCTATCTCTCTATTTTTTATACTAAATCTAAGGACAGTGAAAAAAGTGTTTATATGAACAATGGGGGGGGGGGGGTCGATCCCAGTACCCCTGCAGCCCAATTCGCCACTCGGGCCTTGCTATTTAATCGTGGCTGTTACAATGCCACCTTCTGCTGTAGTTGCGTCATGGATAACTTTTATAGTTGTAAAGCTGGCATGGTTTCACTGGGGGACCAGCAACCACACCGGATAATGGACTCCTCCCACCCTCCTAATACGTTCACATAAAAATAATTAGTGGAAATTTATTGACAAAACCACATGTAGAATTTTCACCCGGACAACGTCGGTTATCGCTGCTAGTATCTCATATAGAAACTGAAAAACTACGCAACCATTCTTATTACTTTGCGAAATTTCGCTAAGTATGTTGCTCAGTGGTCTTGTGTGTTTGTGTGTTTGTGGCTGTCTGTAGCTTCGCGGTCTACTGGTCGCAATTCTTGTCCGATTTTGCTGAAATTTTCACCACAAGTAGGCATCAAAATTTCTAGGTCGCATATTGTTTTTTCAAAGTCAAAAGTAAAAAGTCAAGGTCAAAATGAAAAAAAAACTGAACATTTATAAAACTGCAATAATATCAGTTGTAGAGATCTGATTTTGATCAGACTTTTTCTGTAACATGCTATGTTCCTTTATGCTTCTAATGGTACTTAAGCGATGGCCGTATTCCTAAAACTCGCGATTTGAGCATTAGGTCTAGAAATCAAGGGGTCTGAATTTTGCCATACTTTCGCCAATTTGCTCTACGAGCGAATGTTTATTTGGTTTGTCGTTTATCAGTTGCCGAGCAACTTCGTAGACCAATCATTGCAGAACTTCCAAAATATTGACCTCCCTTTACATAAAATCGTGTAAGAATTCCTGGTACCAACCATACCTACTTCTAAATAATTTTCTTCGCATTTAACAGTACTGAGATATTTCCGTGGGCTGGGATAGTCTGACGTTATGTGGGCAATGCTTTGATGAGGGGTTTTGGCGCCCCTTCATGGCTGAGCCACTCCAATTTTTCTCTTCTACTGTCACTTTTTTCCTTCTATTTTCTTCGTACTTACTGTCCCACTTCACTACAACCTTCTTACTCGTCTACAAGGTCTTCCAGGACTAGAATGGTTTTCTTTCATACTTCAATCTAATATAGTTGCAAATATTATTACAGGTGGGAAAAAATCACATGATATAGATTTAAAATGGATATTCAACTTTGTGCTATTTGCTCGTCGTAGCCTCAAAAAGTGGTGCAAGTAGTTGTAGGAATTTTATTATGGTGCTAGAATGTTTATTCCCTCCGCTAGAGAAAATACTATATAGCTGAATCACCTGGAGTTCGAAAGACATTTGTGCATTATAGTACGTCATTGTGGACGTAATGGGAAGAAAAGCGTTGAACTTGAGCCAGGAAAGATGTATTGTATGGTTACTACTGTGTGTTTGATTGAAGGAACAGAGAGTAAGAATAAGCAAAATATGTGTGTGTCTTTTACCTGAAAAATTGATTGATTGATTGATTGATATTAGCACCAGAAAAAAGTGATAGAGAGGTGTGACAGCAAGCAGTAAGGAAATCGAAAGCAATGAGGGACAGTTGAAGAACTAAAAGCTAGTAGCTGATGCCGAAGGGTCGCTAGAACCCTTAAAGTATTACCCACATCATTAATTAATGCAGGCAATACCCCCTTACGGAATTGACCTGAAGAAAGAGTAATAAAACGACGTCAGTAATGAGACTCCTCCTCATACATTGTTGTTCTGTACTCGAGAATAAAAGTAGGGATTGAGAATTGAGAATAATGTATGCTTGTTTTTTTCCTACTTAGAGACTGATTTCAGGAACAGAAAGTTAGAGTAGTGGAAAAGGTGTGATCAATTTCTTTGCCGTACCTTTTCTCTTTCTTCATTTTACTTGCTCTTTTATGCTATTTACCTACTTTGTAATAAATTCTCTCTCTCACTGTGTGTGTGTGTGTGTGTGTGTGTGTAAAAATAAAATGTTATTCCTTTGTCTGAGTCTCCTCCCTCCCTCCCCCCCCCCCATTCACCACGAGTGTGTCTCCGTTCACTCGATAATTCATGCGAGGAGAAATGAAGCCATGAATATTAATTAACCAGAATAAGAACACACACACACACACACACACACACACACACACACACACACAGTTGTACAGTCACCGACAATAGCGGCGCCCTTCTCCTTGACTCACAGCCTCTTCTTCAGTGAGAAGGAAGGAGGAAAGCAGTGGGTGGAAGGAGGCAGAGTTGGTTTTAAATTTATCATATGAAAATTATCATTGTATGGAAACAAAAGCTTGTGTTTTGGGTTTAGTGTACAGTCGCAAGCTGATGGGATGGAGACACGAGCACACTCGTATCATGGGGTCGCTTCTACCTGACGAGTTATGGAGGAGTGAGAGAAAGAAAAGGGAGGGTATGGAGGGGCTGGTGGAGGGAGAAAGAACAAGATTATCGCCAATAACCGTGGATGTAGAGACGTTATTCTGTATCTTGTGGATTTATGGTTGACTTTGGGCGAAGGGACTAATGGAGATGGAGTTCACATTAACAAATTTATATATGTATTGAATTTTGGCATTGTCTAGGCTACTCTCATATGTAGGCTAAATATTGTTAGATATCAGCAGAACTGTAATGACATCAGATGGGATGCGTGTCTATAAAACTTGACTTATTTAATGGAATTTCCACTGTATATTAATGATAAATGTGTTTCGACAATAATTAATAATACACAAAATTATGAGAACCACAAGTATCCCTATTTTTTTTGTGAAAAGACTATTCTGTGAAACGGAATGAGACAATCGAATTTCGATCTCCCGACTTCTAGGTGATGAGTCCAAAACACTAACCACTCGGCCACCTCCCCTACTTGTTTGTTCTACGTTACATATAGTGAATTATTGGATTACAAGTAAATTTCTGCCATTAACAAGGAAATCAATAACATGTAGACTAAGTAGAATAAAGTTGGTTACTTCTTGTGAAACATTTAATAATCAGTGGTGACAACCTCTGATTCGTCCAAGTTTAATAGAAACCGTGGATTTGCGATAAACTTTAAGGTGGTACGGTAAATCTTATTTGTTACATTGGAGTGCCTTGATTCCTCCAAATTATGCTAGGTAACAGAACCAGAAGAGCGTAATGGTGTTCTGTTGCTTGGAATAGCTTGGAGGATTCAGTTGCTCCAGATTTTGCCAACACAAAACTTCCCCCTTAACTAAATCATTCGGTATTGTAATTATTGATTAATGTTGCGATGGATAATATGTTTTATTACTTGAAACTTTTAAGCTAACTATCACACAGATCACAATGGTTAGTTAATTGTTGCGAAATATCAGTTATATATCCAACTCGAAAATATTATATAGTTATTACAATCTCTATGTCCGTCTAACTCGTATACACAACTAATTTAATTCATCCTGCCATATCTTCATTCACGTCGCTCATACAGGGTCGATTCCACTGTGGTTAGTAGTGGTTTGTAAGCACGAAAACATAAAAATATTAGCCGTGTAAATGACTTATGACTGAATTATTTAATGAATTTGGTGAGTAAACTTTACAGTGATCATCATTATTAAACTGTTGGATAGATTTTGTGAATGTGGATACTCAGTTTTTGGAAAATAATGAAACCTTAAAATTGTGGTTGGTTGGGAAGCTAACAAACCAATACCACTGTAGAATTGACCCACAGTCATCCCCAATAACTATAATGTTTCCTTCCCTTCCTCCCACTAGTGAATGCTTCGCATGAAACTTTCAGTGGATGGTGCGATAGTTCCATATCACTAAGAAGTGGCAACACTCCACCAGCCCCTCCACAACCTCCCCCATCTCTTCCTCTCTCTCACTTCCCCCTCCATAACTCTTCAGGTAGAAACGACCCCATGATGAGTGAGCTCCTGTTTCCATCCCATCAGCTCGCGACTGTACCTCTAGAAGAGGGGGGTCGTTATGGTCGGCAACTGTATAGCAGTACATTGACATTGTTGGACTCACTTTGTACAGAACTAGTTTAGGTTGAAGACATTATTTTGAGAACCAAACTATGTTATAAAACAGATCCCACTGAACAAAGACATGGATGATTGTTTTCTGTAATTCATTGGAGGATTTTATGATCCTTCATTTTACCAACATAAAACGGTTCCTTTAAAAATTCATATTTATTATTACTGACGTGTTGTTTTATAATCTCAAGGAGGTACAGCATGCACGATGGATATATAGAGAAAGGAGATACACTAAACCCAAAGAAAAAAGAGGGACAAGAGGGACAGTAAGCACGAAGGAAAAAAAAGGATAAGAGGGATAGTTGAGGACAGTAAATGTGGAGTGGTAGTTCACAATGACGTACAGTACAGCCTTGAATGAAACATGAAAATAAAAGATACAGTAGCTGACAGGACCCGAGAACGGATGGGGGAGGGAGGGACAAGACGTGTTTACTGATAACAGGCCACACCTCACCCAACCGACCTGACCTCTCCTACTGGACCCGACCTCACATCTGGGAGGGATTTGACTACTAATGTTCTCATTAACGGATCTAATTTGAACATACCTTCATTTAAGTTAAAGTTGTTTTAGTGTTGTATACATATTGATTCTAATATTCTACGTTTCTTGTAATTGTTGCACTTAATTATCATTTTACCAGAATTTCCATTCAATATAGTGGTTGTTGACATGTGCATGGACAAAGTTAGAATTATTTGTGTTACAAATCGTCATATCACGTTTATGTTCTTTCATTCTAACATCTAAAGATCTCTCAGTTTTACTTATATAAACAAAGTCACAGTCTTTACAAGGAATTTTGAATACTCCTGCTTGTGGTTGAACTGTGGCATTATTTCTTACAAGAATAGTTTTGATACTAGAAGAATATATGAAAGTAATGTTTACATCAAGTTCTTTGCTAACGGACTGATATTTAGCTCCGGCCTCGGCCGAGAGCTCAAGGTCTTATCGTAATTATTGTTCTTGTTCTTGTTCTTCTTCTTGGGGCGACAACTTCTTAAAATTGGTTCAACTGACCCACTCACTCACTCACTCACTCACTCACTCTCTTACTCCCATCCATTTTCTTTTACCGACATTGAATAATTTTTTCAACCGAGAGGGGGTTCAACCGAGGGGTTCACCCTCAATAAAAAAGGGTTCATTTTCAAAATTTCAATATAACCATATGAATACGAAAATCCATATAAAACATAATTAATATTTTTGAGACCTTTACATATGGATATTTTATTATTTCACTTGAATCATTAAGAGCCGGAGCTTTTGAAGGGTTTTCCTTCATGTTCTTGTTTTCAAGACTTTTTACATAAGGAAGATATACAGTAAGTAAGGTTTTTATTTTTAATAGACTGACACTTAGGGACATAGAAGGTTTCCCTAGTGTTAAAATAAACTTTTCTGATAAACCAATCATGATATTTCAAGTTACGAAATATAATCCAAAATTTGTTGTTTTTTATCTCTAAATTTCAAGAAACGTAGAATATTAGAATCAGTATGTATACAGCACTATAACAACTTTAACTTAAATCAAGATATGTTCAAACTAGATCCATTAATGAGAACATTAGTAGTTATGTATTATGTGTTCAGCGTTGAACTTGTTTTACTATGTGCTGCAACTGGGGTTTTCATTTGCCCTAAAATTGCCCTAAATTTTGTTGCGTCTGTGTGTAGTGGAAGGTATAATTTCTCGTGTCTTAATGGTTTCATAATCAATGACTTTTGGATAATTTTAACTCCTATGATTCCATTCCTAGAAGGTTTTCGTTTGGCCTTGGAGAGTTTAATGGGAAAAACTTCATTTTCATAACTAAAGCTAACAAAAGCAGCTCTATTGTGATAATGGATAAAATTAATTACGAAGAAAAGATGTTAAATCTGTTAAATGAAGTCACCACATAGAAAAAGTTGAGATCTTCTCCCCTAAAGCGTCTGTCCAGCCAGTTTAACCGTACTGTGAAAGAACTACGTAATTATGTGCCCAACATCGATGCCAAATGGTTCATGCAAGTCAACCCTAAACTTCCACACATACTGTCTATTATGGTCTACCCAAAACACAAAGAGTTGGTGTTCCTCTTCGCCCCATTGTTTCGTACTTTGGGTCATTTAGTTACAAATTATCAAAATTCTTACCATTAGTGGGATGTATCTCAAGTTCACACATTAATAATTCCTCACATTTTATTGATAAAATTAAGTCTCTAAGCCTAAGTAATAGAAAAATGGTAGGTTTTGATGTATATTCACTCTTCACTAAAGTGCCACTTAATGATGTATTAGAATTTTAAATTAGGAAAATGCCAGACTTTTATTTAGATTTGGGTAAGCCAATATCTTCCTTCCTTGAATTAATAAAACTTTGCGTTTCATACAATGCTATTTCTTCTAATAATATTTTTTTTATTCAGCGTTTTTGGCAATACTTAGTAAATGATAGGACCGTTTATTTTGAATAAATGGCACAAAGTTATAACAACTTTGCACGCAAAGGATTAAATATATCATAATAAAAAAAAAAAGTATAAGATAGGTCACTCGTTTCTGTATCCTTCTTTCATTAAACATTTTGGTGTTTTATTGATGCCTGACATATTGCGACTTTTACAACTTTCCCTTAATGTGAATGATTACATATCTGCAATATAATTAGGTGATAAAGACAGCTTGTCATTACACTATTATATGAAAAGATTGTTCACAGAGTTTTCTTAAGATAAATCCATTTTCTCTTGAAGAACAGAGCATGATATAAATCAACCAATCACAATCAAACGTGGAATATTTCATTCATAGAAAATCATCGTTTACTACGTCGGAGTTGCCAGGAACCACCACTCAGACACAGGGAGTGCCTCGGTTCATGTGTTGGCAATGGTACAATAACTTTTTCTCTTATCATAATGATTCTATCAAATTGTCTGTCATATCTACCTTGTTTCTCAGAGCATTAAGAAATTGTATCCAAAAAAATTTAGAGGTAGAAAAAAAAATGGGTTATAGTCCGTAACTTGAAATATCCTGATTGGTTTATCAGAAAAGCTTATTATAAGTATAGGAATACCTTTTATGTTTCTAAGTGTCAGTCTGATAAAAAAAAAAAACTTACCGTTAAACCCGCATATTGACAAAGTATAATTGGGTTTGTTTCGCCCGAGCAGACGACTGAATTTCGGTTCAATTCCTAGCTGCCACTGTTACCAGATACAACACCAGCATATTGGTGGATGAGGTGGCCTCGAGTCATCTGTTCGCAACTGTACATACACTCTCAGTCCATAATATTTAAACCACCTCAGTATTAGAGAGTATGAGGCCACGTACAAACGAGCATAAGGCACTCAGAGTATGAGAGGTTGGAATACCCTTAATTCAATGGTTGGGTAATTGATTTATTGATTAATATGATCTGATGGCCAATGGGTGGGTAATATATTCATTGTTGTCAAGCTGTCGTTAAATAAGAATTATAAATATCATGCCTTTATCAATTCGAGATTATATCCTCCATACCTGTATTTTATATACAATATATATATCATATTTTAAGGGTTTTGGCGCCCCATCGGCCCCAGCCACCCCCTTTCAGTTCTTCAATTGTCCTCTTTTCCTTTTATTATTTTCCTGCCTTCTGAAAGTTTCACCGTTCAATCACCTTGTTTGGGCTCTATATGACCTCGCTTTTGCGGCACCTAATATCAGTCGATCCATCAATCTTCCATACGTTAATTATTAATGTAAATATTACAATTGGTTCCCTAACAACTAGGTTAGGAACACAAAGCTTGTCTCTATCACCAGGTGAGAGTGATGCCAGTGATACACAACCTCTTATAATTATACAGTATTTTGAGTAACATATGTAAAAGAAGCATTTGTAGAGAGGATTTTGATGTATGCAGTCATATTTTATTAAATATAGAAATCTAATATGTCAGCATCCCGTTAACTCTGGTATTTCTGAACAAGCATTCAAGCGAATTATAATAAAGAAAAAACACAGACGAAAACGGAATTTATTTCAAAACTCGAGGAAACAAAGTGCATTAATGTCTTGTAAAGAAATGCATAATATTCATCCGAGATATTTTGCCAAATTTGTCAAAGTTTAAGAATATTGAATAATTTGTCGTATGCCATTATGCACACGGAGTAATATCATACTAGTGATATAAACATTATTTTTTGAACGAAAAGACTATTTTACATTTCCCTCATAAAGTTTGTGGTCACCTGTCCAACAGCCTGCCTACCAAGACATAGTTTTGTTCTAGTTTGCCTGCCTGCTTTTTATTTTTATTATTTATTTATTGTATTTATTATATTCATTATATTTATTATATTTATTATATTTATTATATTTGTTATCAACATATACATATTAGTATATATAATTGAAAACAGTTACAACTAATTTACCTAACAGCATTTTCTTTAATGTTTTCAATATTATTATTTTATTGGTATATAACCAATAATGATTTATGTAAGAAATTATTTTGTTATCTCAGTTATTAGGTTGTCTTGACTGTTCACCAAAAGACTTCACGCTGAAATATACTTTGTTAACGTAATATATATTAACCACAACATAAGCCTTAATATTATTTTATATTATTTCCCTCGCATCCCTGCCTTCTTCGTAACACACCCTCCACTAAGGCTAGTAGTGGACTAACTGTACTAACGGTGTCGCATGTAGCATGATATTTTTAGCTCTTATTTACTACATATTTGCTACATTGCTTGTGACCTAATGGCTTTGATTATAAATTAACAATATCAAAATTAACAGAGGAAAGTATGTCACTGACAATTACTAAACTTAAGAAAAAAAAAATCAAACACATTGTTAAAACTTCAATCAATGAACAACTATGGACTGAATCGGGTTGCACTGCCTGGTGCTAGTCCATTTCTTAATATTACTAATATTATAGGTGGAATCAGGCAAATTATCATAACATCAGAATTGGCCATTAACAGAAGGTTATGTACTGTACAGTACAATTACTATAAACATGTACAGTTGCATAGACGTCTTTCTTTACCCTCTGCAGTGGCTGTGGAGCACATGTGGCATCACTGGTGTCACACGTTCGGATCACAAGGGATTATTCAGTAGGCCCAAGAATAATTGTTTTTTGCAATTTTCTTCCAAAGTAATTGCTGTATCGGATTGGTTCTAGTGTAACGTATTCATGGTCTTGAAAATCATATATACACGTTAGCGGGAACTCTATATTATTTGACAGTAGTGTTATCAGTACTTCTATTATTTATAATTTTACATAGTTGTTATAGAAGTAAAATATGATTTTTCTTGTAATAGTCAAGTTAAGGAGGATATAATAATTGCATTCAATTTATATTAAAGTATCATCTAATGACAGCTAGACAACGGTTAGGTTACCCAAACATTGAAACAATGATGTTCGAACCACCTCTACTCGGAGTGCTGTGTATTCATTTTAACACGTCATTAAGCAAGACCCCCGAGTCCATAGTGAGTACCCTGCTACTGAGGTGGGTCAGAGATTAGAGACTGAGAGTGTACAAAATAAAGGAGTATTTTCTAAGCGTGTGTTTGTGTGCGTGTGCGTGTTAGTTTTAGGGATCTGCACGTACACCTAATAATAGCACTGGCAAAGGTGTTAGTAAATCATTATTACGCTGGTGAGTCATGGTGAAGATGAAAGGTGCTGTGCTTCCCACCTCATTTGACATTTCTCTCCCTCCTTCCTTAAGACACTACCTCACTGTCCTTTGGATTCGTAGTTCAACGATGAATAAGTGATGAGGGTGTCTTGGGTAGCAGTTCGAAACACGATAATATCTCTTTTCTTCTCAAATAAGAATTAAAGGTTCCCGGTCGCAAATTCACCAAATGGACTCCATTGTCCATTCCCGTACCAGTCTTGTGAATGGGTGGACTAGCGATTTGAAAAGGTAACTCGCTCAAATTTCACAATTCACACACCACTAAAAATATGCGTGTACCTGTTTATGAATATGTAAATCGTGCATATGTCTTTTATGCTAAATATATCACATTAATTACTGGAACTAAGCCTCCCTCAATTATCATCTTAGACGTACTAGACATTCGTTAACTTTTGAATATATATATATATATATATATATATATATATATATATATATATATATATATATATATATATATATATATATATATATATATATATATATATATATATATATGCAAATAAATCACTTGGTGGCACGTGATTCAGGAATATGCGTAAATCCACAAGGAAGGAAAAATAAACACGGAGTCCCAAGCGCTTTCGTGTAATTCACATTTTTCCCCTGAAGATGTGAATTACACGAAAGCGCTTGGGACTCCGTGTTTATTTTTCCTTCCTTGTGGATTTACGCATATATATATATATATATATATATATATATATATATATATATATATATATATATATATATATATATATACATAAAAATTATTAGAGGAAATTTATTGACAAAACCACATGTAGGATCTTCACCCAGACAACGTCCGGTATCGCTGCTAGTTGTTGTTGGTGAACGGAAGGTGTCTAAATGGTAACAGTGAATGCCCCAGGAGATACCTCCAATCCACCATCTTATCCTACATCAGGAGGGCCCTCACCCACTGCACCAGCTGGAGAGACACACCAGGAACTAGACCGTCTTATCCAAGTCCTGGTAAACAATGGATATTCCAACACAGACGTCTCCAACACCATCAAATTCCAGCTAGAAAAATGATACAAAGTGAATCCTCCAGCCAAACCCAACAGTGACATCAAACTATACTACCGCAACTACATGTCCACCGACTACAAGACTGACGAGACCATACTCGGAGACATATTAAAGAAGAATGTCCACCCCACCGACACAGACAGTGAGATCAAATTAATGATTTACTATAAGTCTCCAAAAGACCTCGAACCTCACCCTACACAACCGACCCACTACCTCCAAGAGCCCGACGAACAGTGACCACGTGATTTACCAGCACACCTGTAGCATTGAGGACTCTGACCCTCACCACTATGTTGGTAAGACACAAACGTCACTGTCTCGTCGACTCACCATGCACCTCCATTCAGGGTCTATACAAGACCATTACCTCACCCACGACAACCAAACACCGACACGAGACAAACTAGTGAATAACACCATCATACTGGACAAAGAAACAGACAGCAGAAGACTCTCATACCTAGAAGCAATCTATATAGTATCACTTCAACCATCCATAAACAACCAGACACTAGACCTCCAAATATTACCCTCCAGAAAACGACACACCACCACTACCATCAGGATACCCACTACAAATCCAACACCCACTCACCTACCACAAACATCTAACATCTCACCCACCACCAACCAACAACTCAGACGACACCCCAAATCTACCAATCACAAATCTACCAATCACTACCGAAAATAGTTAAATACCCATCACCCACACAGTATCACCACTTCTCCCTGAAGTTATCCAATGTACTGGACGAAACGTCGACCTCCACCAACAACTCATCATTTGTCTCACTTATCCACCACCTAAGTGAAGACCTAAGAAAAATTGTAAGAAAAATTGAAAGCATAAATAATAAACTCATATGTGCAGAACAATGCAGTAAAGAGTTTTAATAAAATAAAACGTCTAACCGTTATATTGGTCATGACTGTATTTCAATAAAAACACCCTTCACTAAGATAATCTATACTATAAATGGCAAACGGTCTCTGTTTGTCTGCTTATAACTCGAAAACGGTTACACCTACATAAAAAAACATATATATTCTGAATTAACATCACCAGGCAAAGGGTTTGATGTGACGAAACATGACGTAACTTGACGTAAAAATTATGTAATCTACTATATATCTGATAAAAAAGGGTTTCACTCCCAAAACTATATATTCTGAATTATCATCACCGGCAAAAAAATGTATGATGTAACATGCCGGAAAAATTACGTTAAAATGTCAAATATTCTAATTATCGGTTGAAACCATACAGAAGAGCTCAAAGCATAAGGGCTATTTGGAAATGCAATCAGTCTGGAACCTTCAAGCTGAAAAGACGTATGTCCTATATTATCATCTTTACGTATAGTCACGGTCAATGATAATAATTCACATATGGGTATCTCGAACAATTTACTATCTAATGTTTTCGCGTTCACATAATTATGATGTTATTGTTTTACGTAGTGTATTAAGACTAGTATAGAGCATAGAGTAAACAAACCTTAAAAGAGTACGTTTAGCATGCAGTATGGGAGGGACAGGGTAGTTTGGTCGAAGATAAGTTCTGACTAACTGAGAGTAATGGGGTGAAAGATGTGGGAAATGGAGGCACTTGACAGTAAAACAAGTAACATTAGAATGAATTCTCTCCACTAATGGGGGAAGACGCAACTCACGCTGCATGTTCACTATCCTGGTCGACATTGGACAGCCGAGAATTATCCTCATTGCTGTATTCTGAAAATTGTCTAAAGTTTCAAGAGTAGCCCTGGGAAGTTGAATTAGAGCAGGGGAGAGATAATCAACAACTGAATGGGTTAAAGCAATGTAGATGGTCCTGGCTACTGGGATGGAGATGCCTGAGGAGTTGTTATACAGCCATTGAAGTGTTTGGGAAAGTAGCCAGAAGTTTTAGGGATAGAGTTGAGAACAGTTGGGGAGGCAATTTAAAGTACACGTTGACTACTAACTCAACTCCTTTTTTTCTGTAGAGGCAAAAGCTCATTACCATCGTATTCCTCGTGTGTTTTTACGTATAATAACCAATTTTCATTGAAATTGTACCTCAAATATTATTTTTCCCAATTTTGTTCATCAACTGAAGAAAAAAAAAAAGTTTTTTTTTTCTGAACTTCCTCATACTTTATGTGGACACTCTCCTTAAATACAGCAACACTGTCACGAGCCAAGAACCCCATATCACTGCTAGAAATGGGAAATTGAATCGCTTGAAAAGCGAGATAAAAATCCTGAGATGAAAACATTCCTCAAAAATAGGGTAATTATTTTTCAAGGAAATGGAACCAACAAATATGCTCATATATACGTATATCACTTGTGAAAAGTTTCATGAACATGACATAAAAACTGTTCGAGCTGTTGTCTATTGCACCTGAAAAAGTGGGTTTTGAGAAAATTGCGAATTTGTGATATAGGAAAGTTAGGCAGTCTAAACTAGTATCCCCTGTTTTCTTTACGTACTCTGTCATATCTCATGTATAGAGAATGATTCTGATGTATGGTATATTATTATTTTTGCATATATAACTACGGGTATGCGGATAGATAATTATCTACCTCAGGAAATGGACAAACCTGCCATGCATAGTCTCAGGTCACCCATGGACAAGGTGTAGTACCTGACAAGTCCTCCGTTCCAGGTTTACAGTGAAGCCATTGGGCAGCAGCAATGGTGGATACATGGAGGTATAATCTAAGAGGAGGCGGCATGACGTCACAGAAGTGAAGCCAATTTTCTATTGGTCGGCTGTCCTCCCTACCCCCCATTGACTCAAAACATTGGACAGCTGATCATGTCGGACCATCAATTTCACCAACATTCTTTGCCATTTTTTAAAATAATGCTGTCGTGTTCAGCATATGGGTGTACCCAGAGAGACAGGAGTCTTTCTACTACATTTCATATGTATGTTAACAGAGTCATATAGAAAAATATACGACAGAAATGGACAAATCAACGAAGTGAATTTTATCACCTGCCTCGCACACCGCGACACGTACCCATGTCCTGTAGAATATTAATACTGTACACATAAAAATTGTAAAGCCAAGGCTATTATAGTGTTGTGATATTAACTATTAATGTATAACCTGACGTATATATAGCATTGACAGGGTTATAAAAGATAAACTGGCTCCATGGGGGGACCTATTTGTGCCTAAGTTAGGGTTGGCCTGAAGGATAACTCGAGTGTTGAGAGATTGTATTATGAATGTTTTAGCATATTTCATATTGTTTTAAAGATATTTAATTTATAATTGTGTTTACTATGTAGACTATTTGGTTGTTGAGAATTTAGGTGTAAGTTAAAAAACCGTAGTCTAAGTTAAGCCAATGTGCGGAAAAAGTTTTTATAATTGTGAAATTACTGCCTGGGACTGATGAGTAAAATTAACGTTTCTGTGTAAATCAGAGTGAACTGAAACTGAGGAAGTGATGACACACTTTATGCAGTAGCATGCAGCCATCATGGTAAGATTCCATGTGGCTTATAAATGGTAAAATGTGTTTGATACAAGACAACACACCTGAGTGTCAACTCAATTACATGACAATTCTGGGTGTTACACTACACATCTCTTCACTACACATCACATATCTCCAGTAGGCCTACCATATACACATCTTCACTACCCTATTCACATGTTCAGTACACTATACTCATTTTACTGTATAATTATAATCTTATTTATATACTATACTTAAAGAGTGACACAAGGCCTTCCACAGTCTCATACTAGAAATCTTTATATAATTGATTTTATTTGCATTTGTACAGTTACCCACACATGAAGCTGGTAGGCCTATGGTTCGTTACTTGTGAGGTGCTTGGCTACAACGAAAGGAAATTTAAATGAAAAAAGATGTAGTTTGTTGACAGGCAGACAGTAAAATATTAATACTATCTGCTTGTCAACAAACTATAATTTTTGCTCACTTTCCTTCCTGTTGTAGGTATCTCGCAAGTAGCGAGGCATACCAGATTCACGTGTGGTCATCTGTACTTGTTGTTATTTCTCTGTAACGTTATAATACGGTCTGTGGGTTGGTGTGTAAGCTATCACCTTCTCTTTTACTATACTTTTTGCATAAAATAAACTATTCATTCATTAATCAATTCATTCTTCCATTCATACTCCTAGGAAAAGTTTGCGAGCAGAGGTAATGCTCTAGCTGGAAACAGCGATATTTAATGGGTTTAAGTACTTTTGATAATATACAAAATTGGATAATTTTATGTAGTTATCATATATGTAACAAATTCAAGTCTCTTTCTGGCTATGATTATAGGATATATGAGAAAATAAGACCATAATTATAATGGGAGTAAAGCGGGCGAGGCAATGTTTTGAGTCAATGGGGGGTAGGGTAATAGGCTCCGCCCCTTGCTTCACTTTGGGTGTACAGGACGAGCGGCTCATGCCGCCTCCTCTTAGATTATACCTCCATGGGTGGATAGGACTGCTAGTAGAGGATTTAATAGATAGACAATGGTAGGAGTTCCTGGATCCTAGTCAGCTGGATCATGCCCTAGTCAGCTGGGCCTGCGCCGCCGCCCTGCGGTGAAGATGGCATCGGGCAACCTATTCACTAACTTGCCTATGAAATAATCATGGATAATGTCTTTAAATAGAAATGAAGTGAACGGCGTTACCAGGATTGCCAATCATAGAAATGGCAATGTCGCGCCCGGTGTATCATGCAATCGTGAGTACCATGCAGAACTGAGGACGAGAGAGAAAATGCGATTATAGCGACACCTGTCGGTGCGCAAGTAAAACAGGAGTGTCTAATATTATTAAATATGCATTTTTAATACATTTCAACTAATTAATTTAATTAATTAATTAATTTAATTATTATTGATTAATTGGGTAAAAAGCCGTTTTTTAATAATTAATTAATAAAATAATTAAATTAGTTAATTAAAATTTATTTTTAATTACAAAACATAGTGCTATTTAATTGTAAAATGATTATTTTTTATTTATATTAGTCGTTTTTGTTAATTAATTGGGTAAAAAGGCCGTTTTTTTCCTGAAAATCAATAATAATTAAATTAATTAATTAATTAAATTAATTAGTTGAAATGTATTAAAAATGCATATTTAATAATATTAGACACTCCTGTTTTACTTGCGCACCGACAGGTGTCACTATAATCGCATTTTCTCTCTCGTCCTCAGTTCTGCATGGTACTCACGATTGCATGATACACCGGCAGGAGAGGTAGCAGGGCTTCTCAGGTCGTTATTCAGCAAACCCCTGCTATAAGATGAGGATTGGCACGTGGAATGTCAGAACAATGAATAGGCCAGGAAAATTAGAGAATAATATGCATGAGATGAACAGAATGAATATGGATATACTGGGACTGTCAGAAGTGAGATGAAAAAAGAGTGGAGACTACATTGATGGAAATACAAGAGTCATTTATTCGGGAGGTGAAAGAGCTGAAAGAGGAGTGGCCATACTTGTTAAAGGGAAAGTTAGAAGATATGTGGAAAAGTATGAGTGTATCTCGGATAAATTAATGTGGTTAAAAATAAAGGGACAAAAAGTAGATACCATTATCATGCAGGTCTATATGCCCACTAGTGAGCATCCGGAAGAAGAAATAGATGAAATGTATGATACCATAGAAGAAGTTTTAGATAATGAAGTAACAAATGATAATGTAATTATCATGAGAGACTGGAACAGTATTGTGGGAGAGGGATCGGATGGGAGAGAAGTAGGCCAGTTTGGACTGGGCAGAAGAAATGAGAGGGGGGGAAAGCTGGTTGAATTCTGTCGCAGGAAGAAACTTGTGATAACCAATACATGGTTTGAAAATCACAAAAGGTGGAGATATACGTAGAAAATGCCTGGAGACATAGGAAGGTACCAGATTGATTATATCTTAGTGAGGCACAGATACCGAAATGCTGTAAAAAACTCGAGAGCATATCCTGGAACAGACGCTGACACATATCATAACTTTGTACTAATGGAAAATGAGATAAGGTTTAAGACCATAAAGAAGAGTAAAGCTAGAAAGAAATGGAATACAGAAAAGTTAAAGAGAGAGCAGCATGCCGGTACCAATTATACATCAAAAGTAAATGTAAAGATACAAGATCAAAGAAATTATGGAAATTATGGGAATTTTCAAAGAACAACTGATCAGAGATGGAATATATTGAAGGATTCAATGAAGAAGTGTGATGAAGAGTGTATTGGATATATGAAACAAAGAGCAAAGAAGGCTTGGGTTACATGAGAGATGATAGAGAAAACGGATGTAAGGAGAAAATGGAAAAACAAGAAAACAGAAGAAGGAAATAGGATGTATAGGAAATTTTATAATGAATTGAGGAGAGAAACTGATAAAGCCAGGGATTGATTGATTGATGGATATTAGGCGCCGCAACATCGAGGTCCAATAGCGCCAGAAAAAAAGGTGATAGAGAGGTGTGACAGCAACCAGGAAGGAAATAAAAAGAAAAGAGGGATAGTTAAAGAACTAAAAGATGGGAACCATTTAGTCTGGTCTCTCACGAGCGACCTTCCTAGCATGGGAAACCCTCTCTCTATTTACTCTATCAGAAAAGGAAGCATATACGAGAGGAGAAAAGAAACAGTCAAAGGGTGCAGAAAATAGAAGGAAGGAATGGACACAAATTGACTAGAGCAGAAAATATAAGAAGTAGGTTTATTGAATATGTTGAAGAACTATATGATAAACAAAACAAACCTGACATGATAATAAAAGAAGAGATTGATGTTCAAAAGGATTTTCTAGGACCTCAGTTAATAGAAAGTGAAATAGAGAGAGCAATAAAAGACCTGAAAACGGTAAGTCTCCAGGACAAGATGAAATTCCTGCTGATTTTTTTAAGAATCTTGACGGAGAAGCAAGAAAAGAATTGATAGAAATGACTAAAGACTTATATGAAGAGGGTGAATGGCCATCTGATTTTGTAAACTTTATGATGATAACCCTCCCTAAGAAAACAAGACCAGTAATATGTTCAGATTACCGAACAATAATTAGGTTTCCTCATTACAGCCCAAAAAGAAAGGAAAGAAGTGCCAAATTCAAACTAAGTAAAAAATTCTTCCCCATTAATCTAAAGGTATCGCAATAACTTCGAATATCCCTGATAATGATTCATTATCCTCTGAGCTAGATTCCCCTGCCTCCCTAAAGTCTCGCTGTGGTGCCAACACATACGAGTACATTTTCTTCTTCTCCAACCATAACCCCATTAAAAACTCAATCTGTCTACTATATCATCCTGTATTGTCTCTAACAATGACTTCTCCTCTACAATCTCCTATCGTCTCTGCTCATCATCTAACAAATTCTGATTCCACAATCTCTTCTATGCTAACAATGAAACTCTTACCTACCACCATTTCTCATGCAATGCATTATACGGGAGATAATCCAAGATATGGGATTCATCTCTTCTTGTGTCATTTGGAGAAGGTATTTTGCAAAGCGAATATAGAGCAGGACGAACATAAGATAGCATTGGTAAGAGAGTATATTGCACAGGATAGTCCAGCCAGTTATTGGTTAAACACAAGTGTTTTTTCTAATCCAAAGAATTTAACGTCATATGCCTCAGTTAGACAGTCACTTATTGATGTTTTGGGGGATGGTAAAGTACATAAATCGTTCTCAAGGATTCAAAGAATTATTAAAAGAAAGGCAAACAAAATAAATAAAAGGGAACTAGCAAAAGCACTTGCATCAGCAGGATCGCTAGAATTATATTCAAAGAAATCTCACATCATACATCATGTATTACATACAACTCACTTCAGGGGTAAGAAGAATTATAATTTTGATACTATAACTCAAGGGGAATCACACGGACAACGTTGTAAACATTGTAACGAAGATAAGCATAAGACCAGTGAATCTGATAGTAATAAATCCACAAGAAATAATGGGAAATCTAAGCATAAATACTGTCATTCACATGAGTCAAATTCGTATTCCTTAAATGAACACATGATCCTTAACAAAAGGAAACAAAGCTTGCACAATAGAAACATGATGTATGAAACGAGACCACCACAATATTAAAATGGCATCAATAATCACATAAGTAAATAAATACTGCCCTGTCGTCGTAAATACCTATAATATAATAATAATCCCTGTCTTAGTATCAAATAGTATTATTTCATTAATGATAGACACAGGAACAGCAGTTTCCTTGTTATCGGATAATTCCTTTAACAAATTGTGCAGCTTAGATCCCCAGCGGTTTTTATAAACTAAGATTGAACAGGTGATATAGAATTGTCACCCATGACAAATAATAAATTAACAGGTACTAGGGACACTAAACCCTTCCTGTACGGTTAGACAAAAACTAATCAAATACCCATAATAACATAAAATAATACATTTTAGGTATTAATGTATTTTAATACAGGATTGTCCAGGCCAAAATATAAATCCATATATATATATATGTATTGAAAACAAAAAAAGGGAACTATTCCATTATCATAAAGGCCTACTGCAGATAATACTATATTAACACCAAATTTCGTCCATAAACTGAAGGTAAAGCTTCCATCTCATGTACAGCCACATATTAGTGTTCTATCCTTAGTAGAGTCTGGGAAAATAACCTGGGAATGTATCTACTTTAACTAATGTAAATGATAATAATATTGCTACTATCTATATTTTTAATAAATCATCTACCAATAATCAGGTAAAGAAAAGGACATATTTATGTGATCTGTACAAGATGGAAGTTAGACTAAATACCACAAGAAATATTATATCAATTTTAACCGAAGATTTAAAGGATAATCATATAAGGGAGAACCTTAGAAATTTGATAGGGAGACGAGATTTTCTAAGTTATCGTGATAATTTTATTAATATCCTAACCACAGATTAAAAATGCGATTGCCCTACCTGGTAATTTTTTAGGAATAACCTATTTATAAATAAGCATATAGGCGACCATACCTTATACTAGACAGAAAGTTATAAGTGATAAATGAAATGTTGGATGAAAGTATTATTAAGATTCTAACTCCCCCTTTTAACAGTCAAATTTTTTTGGTTTAAAAAATGATGGTGAATTTAATCCAGTACTTCTTTACAGAGATATAATGCTACAAGTAAATATAAATACCCCCTCCTCCTTTAAGGATGTTTTCACTAACATTGCTCAAACAAAACATATTAAAATTGGTCAGTGGACACTGGCAAGTAGCATTATATAATAATACATTTAATACGTCCAATGGTTATTATGAATACATTCGTAGACCATTTGGGTTAGTTAATGCTCAATCAACATTTCAGCATATGGTAAATTTTCGTGTTAGTGTTATTAATAACGTAGTCATCGCTTAGCTAGACAATTTGATTATTTTTCTAATAAGGTACAATCACAATATTTAACAATAAGGAAGGTTAAATAGACATTGCATTAGGTTGGCCTCAAACTTTAAATATATATGTTTCATTATAATACCAGGATATTATAATTATAGATTATACATTAACCACCACTGGGCTCCATACACAATAGCATAAAATACGAACAATGACAGTCAACTAACGTAAAATCACTCTTGAGTTTATGTTCGTATATAGAGAATCATTATAAAGACATTTTTCCCATTTAACTGACACCCTAAATAATCTCCTCAGGAGAGTGACAGATGTGTATGGAAGTCAGAAAAGTTAATAAAGGTTAATTAATGTCAGCTCCAATTCGTGCTTTTCCATCCTATTCATTACCTTAATAATAATATCACGTGTACAGATGCTTCTTCAGTAGGCTTAGGCACTGTACTTAGGTAAGATATAGCTAAGTTCTATGTCAGATATGTACTTATGCATAACAAATATTAAATGCACAGCAAATCGTTACTCTGTAACGGACCAGGAACAATTAACAAATAATGTTAGGGGCAATTCGTACTTTTAGAAAATCGTATTAGGCTATCCTTTACAAATACTCGTGAATCATTAATATATTCTTGGCTTACTATAATCTCAAACCTTAGCGTGAAAATTAGCCAGATATTATCTAACCATTAAGGAATTTCTCCCACATATTGATATTAACTACCTTCCAGGATGATTAGATGAAATAACAAATCCCTTAAACAGTCATCTTGTCATTTAGTTCCGAAGTCACTCATGGACGTTGTAAACATTCATAAACATTAGCAATATCTATGCTAAAATATACTAAGACATTATTTAACTCTGAGGATGAAAATAATAGACGAGAATTACAGTCACTTAAATAACTTTTCCCTTTATGATAAGATTTTTACAGAAAACTTAGTAAAAGTGACTTATAAACCAATGAAAGTGATACATTAAATAATGCTTCCCTCAGTGTTAATTACCCTTTTATCAAAATGCAACAGGACATCCTGGGAGAGAATATCAAAACAATCTCCATATAATATACTATTAACATAAACTATGGGTAGATGATAAAACATATTGTGGGGGTGGAACTGAAGATATCAATGAATGTCGCTTTATAATAAATTACCAAAGCTTACCTTGCTGGAAATATGTAATCTCGTTGGTTGGCTGCAGCGAGTTACCCAGAGTTATAATCCCTGTATCCTTCCCTCCAACACAATAAATTTATTTCTGGGTTCGTCCTGCTATATATGTATGATTATAGAGCATGCAATAATGGTAAATTACAACACAAAAATGCCAATTTTTCTCTATTTATTAATTAAATTCCAAGCCAACAAATGAATAATTAAATTCAATCAAAAATCACACACACACACTTCCGTTCACAGTACTATCTATTACTTACTCTTCCGTCGCTCCTCTCCACACGTGCTGCTAGGCCACTATCGCTCATACGCGTACACGTGGAACAGTAATATTACTTTACTTTAATATACTTATCACGAGATAGCACTTCCCCTCGTACACACAGGAGACGGTAATTACGTTATCGTAATAGTAATGGAAATCAAGCAACCCAGTTGGTATATTTCAATGTCAATCACACTCGTCCCTTGTACACACACACACTCGTAAATTCCGACCAGCCCTCTCCTCACCTGTAAAATGACACCTTACTGATTCTCGTCTAGCGAATGAATAGTGAGTTAATTAACAATAAGTCTTGTGAAAAAGTAATTAAACAATTTCGACGTTACGTTAAAACTATAGGCCCCTAGGCAAAGCAAAGAGGGCTGGATACGAGGTGTTCGTTCGTCGAGTGTACTATACCAACTGAATATATTTCTCAAAAATCAAGACAAGGGTGGTAGGATAATTACCCTTTTTCTACCTGGCCAGTGACTCATCATAGACTGTCCCGTATCTACGTGTTCGTATGGCCTAGTCCTTGACTACGTTTACATATTGTCACTCATACTTTAGTTATACATGCAAATCACTTTTCCCATAACATGCAACTGCTTGCAAATGATTCCCTTCCACTTCAAAATCAATTTTAATAAGTAATAGATGCCCCCATAGCATAATTATTAATGCCAAATTGTAGCAGTACCTCCAGACACGGGATGGAGTGAGTGGGTACTCGACCTCACCTGACCTGACCTGACATGACATGACCTTCCCTGTCTACCTGGGGATTAATAGCCTGCACCTATATTTCAAATTGCTCAACTCAATTCCTCTGTCTTTGTCTTCCTGACTGAGGAAAATACCACTGTTCCATGCCTTATAGAACATTCCCCACACGTGGTATCCCTTTGTTAATATATATATAATATATAGCATCCTACTACTTACGTACGTTACGTTATGATCACGGCCGATCCGTGACACATATACAGTATATCGCTCAGTGCGAAACATACAATGCTCCATGACAGGAATATAAACCTGGACGAATCATGAGACATAATAGGAATAATTCTACTTTCCTTACCAATTACAAATCAGGGCATGAATAAACTATTACCTATGGTTAACCATTTTCTAGATATTAGTGGCGGCACCATTACATGATAAAAACCGCAAATAAAACGTGCACATATATTTAATCCCAAATTATTATGCCCATATACATGTCCCGATATTATAAAGATATCTAATTTCTACTAATTTGAAGCAAACGTTTGTATAACCATATCTCCCCATATCTCCCAGCAGCTAATGGATTAACAATACGGCAAAACCGTAAAATACTACAAGTACTTGGTGGCACAGAAACAATGGAAATCCCTCCACATGGCAAGACTGCATCAAGATGACAGTCTAGGAATACTACAAAACATTGAAATAAAAGGAAAAACTCCTCTGGAAATACTATATGGCGTACAAGAAACGTCTTTCATCTATATATATAAAACAGAGTGTCTGTCTGTCTGTCTGTCTGTTTAGCCGCTATACACAGCCACATCGTTCTACCTAGAGTAATAATTTTTACATACGTTTTTTGGCTGAGACCTGGAGAGTGTCTTGGCCCTATATTTTTTTCTTCTTCAATGATTAACCAATTAAAAACGAATTTTTTCCTTCCCCCACCCCCCCAGCTGACAAATGCTGGTCAATTTTGTCATTTTTCAACTTTCATATAAGCAATTTTTTTCCTTGCAGACAGTAAGAGCTTGAATTTAAACACCAGGAACTGAAAACGGGAGCCTTCTAGGTGTACACAAAAACTTATAAGAAGATCATCAAATTTTTTTTTAAATAAAATAGTATCTCCTTAAACAATGAAAGAAAACCACATGCTCTCTCTCTCAAGGAAAACCCTATTCTCTCTGTACATGTAATCATGTTCTTAAACAGACAGACACACAGAGACACAGACAGACACACACACAGACAGATAGAGACACAGATAGATAGATAGAGACACAGATAGATAGAGAGATAGAGACACAGGTATATAGAGAGATAGAGATAGATACACAGATAGATAGAGAGATAGAGACACAGATAGATAGAGAGATAGAGACACAGATAGATAGAGACAGAGATAGATAGAGACACAGATAGATAGAGACACAGATAGATAGAGACACAGAGAGATAGAGACACAGATAGATAGAGACACAGAGATAGATATATAGATAGATAGATAGATAGATAGATATAGATATAGATATATATAGATAGATAGATATATAGATAGATATAGATATAGATATAGATAGATAGATATAGATAGATAGATAGATATGATAGATATAGATAGATAGAGATAGATATGATAGATAGATATGATAGATAGATAGATATAGATAGATATAGATAGATATAGATAGATAGATAGATAGTTAGATATACATAGATAGATATACATATAGATATAGATAGATCCCCGGACAACGTCGGGTATCCCTGCTAGTATGATAATATGATATAACAATTGCCACACAGAAGCCATGCTACAACAAGGACAACTTCGCTGAACAACAGTGAGTTGCAGTTCAACAATTGCATCATGATGTACAACACAATTTACAGGCTTGCAAGGAACAAAATGCATAATCGCCTATACAAGCAATTTACGGGCTTGCAGGAACAAAATGCGTAATCGCCTATACAAGCAATTTACTGGCTTGCAAGGAACAAAATGCATAATCGCCTATACAAGCAATTTACGGGCTTGCGGGAATAAAATGCATAATCGCCTATACAAGCAATTTACGGGCTTGCAGGAATAAAATGCGTAATCGCCGATATAATAAAGCAAATAACTCAAATGTTCACTCCAGGTGATAACATAAAATAATACGGGTACCCGATCAAAGTTTAAAACTTCACACAGTCATATCTTTAGTAGGTAATAAACTTATAATAAAGAATATTTTTACCAGGCGAATGATATTGTATATGTAAACAGGATAAAGAGATTGGTAAAGCGCGCAAAACCATCCAAAATAAAACCAATCCATATCACTGGAACATAACAATTTCCTCTTCTTAGTAAATTTATCCCTACTATTTACTATGTAATGAAATAATCAATTACAAACAAAAATCCGATCGGTTTTCTATAATATAATAATAATTCTTTTTACAGATGTGGCCCAAATCAACCTATATGGATAATAATTTTTATGTCTATACTCTCGACAGCTCCAGGCTCAGACGAGGAACACAACGCAGTACAGATGACGTCTTCAATCCGAGAGCTCTCGTATACAATTTTATTAACAAGCAGAAAAAAAGAACAGGAAAATAAATAAAATAATGGTGACGAATGATATGATCACTATTTCTTACTCTTTACAGATTTTATCCCAGTGAGCAGTGGTTACAGCTACAGGTATTTACTGATGCACTAGTTTATTTGACAGGTATCACACAAATGGAATAACCAAATGGAATCCAGTAACTAAGGTAATATTGTTCGCTTATTATACAAAATATATAATGGCTTGAGCCATCACCACAGCCCAGAGCGTGGTTGGGAAAAATTTTAAGTGTATTTTCGTGAACATTATTTGGTACTGCTTAGATAGTGGTATACAAATATATCCTATAATATAAAGGGTTACGAGACAAACGGTTGCATATCGTGGTAAGTTAGTGTAACAGGTATAAAGCATTGCACTGATATTAAATACGAATTATAGAGCTTTACTTTACCAATAAAAGAAAATATTCACATATACTTTTTAGGCTTCTGTTTATTTCTGCGGGAAGCAGGAAGCTGTATACGAGTACAGAAATTTTGAAAGGAAGTAAAGTCATGGTCTAATGTACTGCAACACCTTCCAATGAGATGGCTTCGAAAAATGATCCGAAACTATAGCTATGGTGTGTGCAATTTTGGTTAATAAAATTAACTCAAATAGCTCGCTTTTATTCACCAGGTTGCAGTACATTAGACCATGACTTTACAACCATTTATTAGGAGAGTATTTACTGCGGGTAAGATAAGATCAACTCATACTTAATACCACTCGAATAACTATAATATGCAAAGGAAAAATCGGTGTGAAATACTATCTTACTAAATATCTTTCTTCCACCTATTCGAAATATTATTATACGATCGTGCGTAGTATTTTAACACAAGATTATATACTCATTATTAATCCCATAGAAGGTAAAGTATTATTCACAAGCTACGCACTTCAAGAATTCCCATTGAAAATAGAAATAATCTTTTAATGTTCAAATTTCCTCCAAGAAGTATTATACTTAGTGATGATGTCATCAATGACACACACTCCTCAAGTACTATGTTGCATGTCCTTATTTATATGTTTGTCTTGCATAAATATTGGCAAGTATTCCTCCAAAGGATGCGAAATCTCCACTTGCTTTGAAGCAATTCAGGCACTATATGCATGTAATTCATATCTATTACTAATCAAACCTCTCTTATATCATCAAATTTCTATTTCTACACTCTATACTTATCTGCTGATAGACTATTAACAATATATTACCCTAATCACCCTACACATGGCATGGATTAAGGATACTGTAGAGAGGCAGACTCAGATAAAATCGATTCAAGGGAATCGCTACATTGAAAAATATAATATATATAATTGCTAGACAACATGTCCCACTCTCTTCCACCTTTCAATATATTTCATTTAATATCGACTTGTTTAACCTCTGCAGACCGGGAGGGGGGGTCCTTGCCTCCACATTTCTATCCTGCCGCTAGCGTCAAAATTCCTTGATTTGCCCTATATTCACAATGCTCACACTCATAACCTATATAGTGTACTGACTTCAAAATTGTTCCATCCTTACCTTCACCTCTTCCTCTTTCCAATGGTACCATCGGGAGGGCTGTACGATGATTAGTTGTGGAGATAGGGCGAGTTTAAGTGGACCATGTTTGCGCGCGAGACAGAGGTGGGTGTGTGTGTACGCGTGAGTGCGGTGTGACTGCGGCATGGAGTTCAGTTTCCCGCCTAAGTCCCTTGTCAACTCACTTGTATTACTACTATTATGTATCGTATGTCATGATTTCAACACTAAAAATAGTATGAACACTTGTAGGAATATATCATCGTGTAACTGTCACTTAGAAAATGATAAACAAACCGACTTGTACCGTAGGAAACACGTATATTTACTATCAATTGTGCCTGTATGGGTGTGTTTTGTGGTGTTATTTTCTTATTACTACCCCATTATATATCGTGTGTCATGATCTATACACTAAATAATAATTTGTAACCTTGTAGAAATATCATGGTGTCACTCACGTACATATATTCACTACGGTATTGTCTTACGATCGTTAGAGCACAAATTCGGACAAGGGCAATTACTTAAAAATCGCCCAGCCATCGTGGGGTCCGTACAGGGCGCGAAATAGCACTAAATTGCTGTGACGGTAGGTGCTGTTACCCGGTTCCTTATGTACGACGCTCTATCACGTCAACCGGTCTTTAGGGGTTAACATCTCCCTATTATCAGTTGTTTCAGATAAGTGAAGCTTGGAAGTTACTCAGGGAGACTGGGAATCAAACATCCTTCTATTATCAGTTGATTACTCCATATATTGATGAAAATAAAACTTGGTACCAATATTTATTATCCCATGTCTTATCTTTCTGGCAGGTACTATAACATTTTTATATAGAAAAAGTCTACTGTCATATTTTGTATTGTATAAGAAAACTCTATCAATGTAGACTGAATTATTTTGTTATGGAAAATTAACATTTAGCTGTTATTTCACAGCCACAACATAGCATCAAGGCCCCCTTCATTAATGTGTGAATTTTTAGCATAGGTTAGCTTACATGCACATAACTACAAGCACCTAGCTCAACACATTAATTTTAAAATTATTTCTTTATGTACCAATGTATTTTATTCATGTATTGATGTTAACTTTAAAAGTATATGATGTGCCTATGTCTTTGATGTCAATTTTATATTATTATTGAGGTATTCATTGTTAATATCTTAGTTATTGTGTACCCTACCTACATTGTACGTTTGTTCCCACAATCAAGGTAATCTGAGACAGATTATGGTAGCGAGAGCGGAGCGATTGTACACAATAAGGCAAACTAATGTAGTCTACAATGATAAGACCAGAAATAATCACAGTATAGGTTAACTAAATAAACCAGAACTGAGTAGCAGGTATAATCTGCTCAGATGATGTAAAGCCGGCATAGAATAAATACCCAAGTATGAATCACAAAATTACTCATAGACTCGTGATGAGAACCAGAGTAAGTCAAATAACCAAGAAATGGCCACAAGGAGATAGGCACTGATTAGCTTAACAAAATAGGATGACTAAGACCACTGTGACTATACCCCATGACTAAGACACATGGCTTGTCCTACCACATGACCATATGACCACAAGACCAACGTGGCATGAATCTGGCCACATAAGCATGACACAACACACAGTAATAATTGTATCCAAACACAACTGACAACTCAAGTTAAATTGTATATAAACCCCTGAGAATAGACTCAGGGAGGATTCTTAAACTTGCTCCCTTAGGGCTATTATATAATTGTCTCACCAAGAGAGACACACTACTATATCAGACAGAAGCACATCAATATCATTCCCTGTCTGTGTGTATATAGATATAAGTGTAAATAAATGAATATTGAATTGGGAAACTTTTGAAGTCAATTACCTTAGAAAACACCCACGTCTACGCTACCTTAACAACAACAACAACAATACTACCCGTCCAAAGAATCAAATACAAGTAAGTTACCAGAGCCTGAACGAGTTAAAGCCTAACAAGGACTGGTACATTCTTTGTTGATTTCGAAAAAACTTTCGACAGAGTACAGTGGAGAAAACTGTTTGAGATACTGAAAGAAATTGGTGTGGACTAGAGAGATCGTAGGTTAATAAGAAATTTGTATTTGAATCAAACGGTAAGGGTAAGAGTTGCTGAGGGTGAATCAGAACCTGGAGAAGTTTGAAGAGGTGTGAGACAGGGATGTTCTCTATCTCCAGTATTATTTAAGATCTGTGCAGAGGAAATGATGAATGAAGCATTGTTGGAACTGGAGGAGGGAGTGAGAGTGGGTGGCAGGAGGGTTAAGTCAATTCCCGGGGTCACTAACTGAAGGGTTGCGTGTGATCGCCAGTGGTTTTATTATGGAAGTGGGGGAAGGGAGTGTTGGCCGAGTTTAGATTTATTTTGTAAAATCTTCCCCGCGATAATTACTGATACATCGTACGTCTGCACTTTAAGATGTTACTATTCAGTAATTATATTAACATCATAGATATGAATTGGTGTGCAACATACAGTAAAACAGCAATTACAAGCATAAAATAGTACAGGGGTTGGCAGAACTAATAACATTTATATTAGTTCATACCTGCACCTTTGGCTTAAAACAAAAAAACACTATGTTTCTGAAAGAACAATGCCCTATGTTAAAACAAATGAGAGCAATCAGAAAAGTTTTTCACCTCTAATTATACATTTTTATGAGGCCGAAATCATGCGGGAAAGAGATCACCGATCGAGGACTTCCCCAACTTTGTCGTTAACAATTATTTTATCTGGTGAAAAGTGGCAGTTTTTCTTAGGTTCGTGACGTCGGGAATTAGATTTGCAGATGACAAGGCAATTGTATGTAACAGTGAGACGGGATTGCAGGAAATGGTTAATAGTTTGAATAGAACAGCTGAAGAATATGGAATGAAAATTAATGAATCAAAGACCAAAGTAATGAGAATTGACAAAAGACAGGGAGCCCCAATTAAAATAATTATAGAAAAAAAAATAAAGGAGGTTAACAGTTTCCAATATCTTGGCAGTATACTAACAAATGATGAAAGGTGCAGTAAGGAAATAAGAACCAGAATTGCAATGATGGGTAAAGCTGCATTTACAAAAGAAAGACGTCTTTTGACAGGAAATTTAAAACTTAAACTTAAGAAGAGATTGGTGAAGAGCTTGATATGGAGTGTGGCACTTTATGGTGCAGAAACATGGACAATAAATGCAGCAGATAAAAGGAAATCAGAAAGCTTTGAAATGTGGATATGGCGAAGAATGTTGAAAATAAGTTGGAGAGGACACAGGAGAAATGACGATGTGCTGCGAGAGGTGGAAGAGGGAAGGAACCTCATTAATGTGATAAAGGGAAGACAAAAGAACTGGATTGGTCATGTGTTGAGGGGAGAAGGTTTACTGAGAGAGGTGATAGAAGGCAGATACCAAGGGAAAAGAGCTAGAGGAAGGAGGAGGAAAGCAATGCTGGATGATCTTAGAGGAAACAAAAGTTATATGGAGCTAAAAAGGTTACCTCAAGATAGAGGGAGATGGAGAAGGAATGATCCATGAAAGGACCTGCCCATGGGCAGAACACTTGATGATGATGATGATGAACTACGAGAATCTTATTCGTACATAAACCACAGCCCAGAATGATATATATAACGATATATTATGATATATTATGCTATATAGCAAAATATTATGATGCATTATGAATAATAAACAGTTCATATGATGGACTGAGAAGGTAGAATGAGATTTGATATGGGTATGGGAGGTGGGGGTTATGGGGTTAGGGGGTTGGGGGTTATGGGGTGGGGTGTATGGGGTTGAGGGACATAATAATACTAATCAAATAACTAATTCAATGACCATATAATAACATAGAAAACAAAAATGGAATTTCGAGATGGAATTTCGAGTGTTGGGGGTGAGTTGGGGGGGGTTGGAGGAGTTTGAAGGCTGATAAGCAAGTTTGGCTGTTACTACATGATGCATAGGACCTCAAAGAACATATTTAGCATGGAATTGAAACTTGGAAAATTTAGGCCAAAGTTAAATAGTGAACGTGTACTATCCCCTTAATATAGATATAATGGTTGCAGACATCCCCCCAGGGCCCACTCCGTGGATGCTACCATGACCTGATGTGAGCTTTACACCTACTTCCAAGTCGGAACTGCCTTCTCTACAGCGGCAGTTGGCTCTGGAACACATAGAAACAGTGACGTCCTCCATCACAGATCCATACTGCCTCTACATTGATGGCTCATTGTAAATGGATGGTACAGCAGGTTGTGCTGTTTTTTCACCTGATATGGAATCATCTCCAGGGGGCTGGGTTGGCAGTCATCTCTAACCACTCCAGCTCAACATTGTGTGAACTGTATGCTATTCTAGATGCTGTTAGTCTTGTTGGTCAACGTGGAGTGAATGCTGCCATTTGTTGTGACTCTAAACCTGCCCTTCATTCCCTCACTAGTGTTCAGCCCACACACTCTTCTGTTATTCAATAGATTTGATTGCTTTTGGCCTTATTACGTCATCGTAACTTGATTATCAAATTCTTATGGGTGCCATCACATGTAGGTTTATGTCACAGTTGATAGACTCGCAAAGGAAGCCTGCCATCTGCCTCCTCGTGGTGCTCGACGTCCTCTCTCCCTGACATGTTACCTCTCTAGAGTCCGCTCCACTGCTCTACTTCCTTTACGGCGATGCAGTGTAACACAGGGTTTCGGTTCTTTTGATCGACCAGGATATATATTCCCGGCGTTCCCAACCAAAAACCCTGCACTAGCAAAAAAAAAAAAAAAAAAAAAATGATTTGGGTTCGTGTTCACTGTCCTCGACCTTTTTCAAGTGGCAGGGCATAATGCAGAAAAACTAATGTTCAGAGATAAAAGGCCTAGTGATTTATTATGTTAAGCACAATAAAGTTTACCTATAACAATAAAATATATATATAATTATTACAATAAGAAAGCTTTCTTAAAACAAAAATAAAGATTTAGTTAATACTGTACTTACCCCTTAATAATTAAAGTTTACTCTAACATATTTAATACAATTTGTTGCTGCTCACCAAGTGTTGGTGTATTTACCTGTCTTAGTGATAGCCACTAATAGAGAGTCACCAATTGTTAGGGATAGTGACTGATAGAGAGTGTGTGTGAGTAATATATAATATTTTATTTTCCATTTAATGGTATGAGTGAAAGTTGATTAACCATGGTCAGTAACAGTTGACTGGTATGCAAAGTGCAGGTGAAGTGCAATAGAGGAGAAAAGGTAAATCTAGGTGAGTCTGTCCTAATTAGCTTGGAGACACTGAGAACGGGTTGCCTGTGTACCTAGTCAGTTGAGCAGTAACAATTATAAACCTTATAAAAATTTGTTATATTTACAATATAATTTATGCATGCACACTACAGTACCCCCCCCCCCCCCCCCCATAGTGACGAAGAAGGAGGAACAATATAGATTTCTTGCGTGTTGCAGTAGGTCGTTCTGTGGTAGTGTGTGTTGATGGGTTAATAGAAGGTGGGGAGGTAGATTCTTGGCACATGATGTAGGCAGGTTTCACTCTGTCGATGGATACGGTGTTTGGTTTGCCATGATAGTTGATATTGATGGTCTTTATGTGTCTTTTGATGATAGGGAAGGGACCAGAGTAGGGTTGTTGTACCGGCATTTTGACTGAGTCAACCCGGACGAAGACATGGGTACAGGTCTGGAGGTCCTGGCTGACGAAGGTCATGGAAGGTTGCTGACGAGGTGGTGAGGGCAGCAGGGAACTCATGTGGGACGTGAGGGTGGCAGCAAAGTCCTGGACGTCAGTGTTGTTTCGAGGCGTGGTAGTGGCGAGGAGTTTACCAGGCAGTTGTAGGGTGGAGCCGTACAGTACTTCAGCAGAGGAACAGGTAAGGTCGACCTTCAGGGCAGTGCGGATACCTAGTAAGACAAGAGGGAGAGAAGAGAGCCACTCACCGCGGTGGTGTACTGTTGCTGTTAGTGAGGATTTAAGTTGTCTGTGGAATCTCTAAACTAGACCATTTGATTGTGGGTGATAGCTGGTGGTGCGGAATCTCTTGATACCAAGGAGGGTCATCAGCTTGTTCCAGAGGGAGGACTCGAACTGGCTGCCACTGTCAGATGTGATGGTGAGAGGGACGCCATAGCAGGAGATCCAGGTGGAGATGAAGGCTTTGGCAACAGTGGTGGTGTTGATGTCGGCGAGAGATGATACTTCTGGCCATCTGGTGAAGCGATCAACACAGGTGAGGAGGTATCTGCAATTATCAGAGGGAGGAGGGGGACCTACCAGGTCGATGTGAACATGGTCAAACATGGCAGAGGGTGGTAGGAAGGTTGCTGGAGACGACTTGGTGTGTCTGTTGATCTTGCTGGCTTGGCACTTTTGGCAGGAGCGGGTCCACTGTCTTACATCCTTGTTGATTCCTGTCCACACAAACCTTGAGGTTAGAAGCTGCTGAGAAGCGCGTATCCCTGGATGAGAAAGGTTGTGGAGTTGGGAGAAAATGAGGAATCTATGGGTGTTAGGAACATTAGGTTGGATAGAACCTGTGAAAGAGTCAGCATAGGCCATAGAGGGATGAAGAAGAATTTTAGGACTTTATGCCTATCGACTCGTGTTGGTCATTAAGGCAGTCAGTGTTGTTACATCAACATATTTTCCCCCAGCCTACAAGGATGCTGTCCTTGTTTTTACAGCCAGGTACCTACTTACTGCTGGTGAACAGAGACATAGTGGCTTGGGAAAACTGTCCAACAATTCCACTGACCCGGAAATCGAACCCGGGATCTCTTGCGTGCTAGGCGAATGTCTTAACCATTACACCATCTGCACCCCTAATAGAGGGATATTTTTATTTTATTATTTCCCTTGGCCTATCGACCTTGGTGTTGGTCATTAAGGCCTTTTTTTATTTTTTTTATAATTATTTAATTTACTTTATTTCTTAATTTTAATGTTATTTTATTTATTTATTATTATTTTAATTTTAACTTTTTGCATATTATTTTATGCATTTATTATTATTATTATTATTATTATTATTATTATTATTATTATTATTATTATTATTATTATTATTATTATTATTATTATTATTATTATTATTACTAGTATATTTAAACTTAAAACTAAACTTATATAATAATGGTTTTGTTATTTTTTGTAACTATATACAAATAATAATGTTCCTTAATATTACATCCTAGGTAATAAACTAACCCATGTACCTATTCAACCAATAGCTAACTAGACTAATACCTTAGAGCAGTGGTTCTTAAACTCTGGGTCGCCAAGCCATTTCATTGGGTTTGTAGAAAATAATCATTATTTTCCCATTAGAAATGTATTATGAATTATACTGTAAGTAGAATTCATGATGCAATATTATAGGATTCTAAGCCGACAACATACTGTATTTGTGTGAGGCAGGATTTTCTGCTCTAACAGTCACAAAGACAAAGTACAGAAACCGCCTGCAACCTGAAGATGATTTCAGATGTAGTTTAACATAAAAATCACCCAGATTTGAGGAGCTGGTCAACACAATTCAGTGTCAAGGTTCTCACTGATTATAATAGGAGCATACTCCATGTTATGTTGTGAACAATTTTGAACTTCTTTCTATACATGGGTAAATCATAGTTTAATTATCCATTTTAATTTTATAGCCTGAAACTCAAACAAACAAACCTTTTCGTTTTCGTGAAGCTAGCAAGTACTGTATGTCTGTATGTGTTATTTGTTTATTTTCTTATGGATCACTGTTATTCAGAAATGCTACTTGTATTAATAAACACCCCAGCATGTAATTTTGTTATTGATACACGCATTTACTTTTTAGAAACATAATCATACATACAAATACAATTTATATGGAGTTTTGGGTCGCCATAGGCGATTTCGGCAAAATTTTGGGTCGCAGTTGTAACACCCCCATTTTATTATGTATGTTATTTAGGATGTTTTTTTTAATTAATGTATAATTACTAGCTTCACTCTCCATAAATAGGAAACCTTACCAGCATTTCTTTCTGGTAACTTACTTAGAAAATTAGTTGAGTGAGGGATGGAGTCCCAATAAAAGGACGTGATATTTTCGTTGGCAGAACAATACTTGTAAGCAATCTTAGGAATAATTGTATGCTATGTGGCTGAGGATAAGAGATAATGGATTGTAGTATTAAGATAGGTTAAATAATCATTAGTTGTAACTAAGAAATATATCGGGGAGGAAGGAATACTTAATATAATAGAAAAATGTAGCAGGAGGAACTAGTTTGTGTCCGTGTAGAAGCTGGGACTGGGGGAAAGGCGAGGCGAGAATGAGTGGGGGCAAGGATCCACAGTCAGTCTCTCTTCGTCTTCCACTGGGAACAGGTAACTACTAAAATAGCTGCTACAAAGTGACTTCACGTGTTAATATTGAGGTAAATATTTATTATACATTTGATAGTGATTATTAATGAGTCTCTCTTTGTCTTCCACTGGGAAAAGCCATATAGCACATTCCGGCAAGGCATAGCGATAATAATACTGGTGTACTATAAATAATATAAATACTTAAGATTTGCTAGCATAATTTAAAGTTTAGACTATCACAACTGTTTCGGCCATATTTTTTTTTATATGCTATTATATATATGTGTGTATGTTTTTTTTTCTCTTTATTATTATTGATGGAGGGGAGTAAGTAAATTGTTTTTTTTTATTATTATTTGTTTGTTTAGTGCTGTTCCCTAGCGAAACTCGGAATTATTCCAGTTCTAGGGGCAGCGGGAGTAGGATTAAGGGAGGGGGGATTGAAAGTTAGGGAGTATATATATATATATTTTTATGTGAAAGACTGTACAAAAATAAATTAAATCATAATTAGTGGAGTTTTCCGTTACCGTATACATACTATAATAGACTGTGTCCATACTTAGACATTTTTGACTTGATTTAAGACATTGATCGAACCCCCGTTAGAGTAATTCTGGGTTGCTTACACACGTGCCTGGGGTTCAAGCTACGTTACCCACCCAGTGTGTGGTAGCTTGGTTCCTGTGGTCAACCTGTGGTCTGGTGGTGGCAGCGTTTACTGACGAGGAGCTGGACTTGCCTTTGTATGATTTTTTTTTTCTTGGTATTCGCAAGGCAAGTTCAGTCCTCAGTCCTTTTTTTTCCCAGACCAGGTTGATCAAGTATAGGATAGAGTATCATACACTGGTGTGTCATTTTTTTTTATTGTAAAAGGCCGTGTTTTTTTTATCCTCCTCCAGTAAAGTAAGGGGGATAAAAATAGCGACGTTACATTGGTGGTAGCTAAAGTGGGATAAATCAGACCCAGAGAAATTGCTTTAACGGAGATCCGTGGAATTGGGTCTGATGTTTAAGGTAGGAATAGTAGGACACAGTCAAGTTCCTCGAGAACTGACGGTTAACGGAGCTCAGGTAGTAGTTTATCGTTTACCAGGTGCCCATACCCAATCATTTTATAGTGATGAAAGACTGCGGAGTGTTAGTAGGTGGAGGCATGATCTCACTATATTATGGTTGGGAAGTAATGATATAAAAGAAAATACTCAACCTAGGAAATTAGCAGAAGAAATTTTAGAAGTAGCAGAAAATATAGAAAAGGAAAGTGGGTCTAAAGTCATAATAGTAGAAATAGAAAATAGAGTTTATAGATCAGGGAGACCAATAGCAAGTGAAAGATATAAGAAAATAAAGAAATCAGTGAATAAAATTTTGGCAAATTCAAAAAGGTTTAATTATATAAATTTCAATAGTAGGGAATTAGAACAGCATTTAGGTAGTGACGGGGTACATTTTGATAGAGAGGGACAAAGGAAGATAGAGAGAAAGTTGAGAGAAGTAATTGGGCACTGGAAAACTAGGTTTGAAAAGTAAAGTAACAGGGAGATAGTAAATTAACGTAAGGGGGGGGGGGAAAGGAAAATACAGAATATAACAATTGGAATGATAACACGCAGTGGCGTGAGAGCGAAAGTCATGGCGGTAGCGTCAGAAATGAGTGAAGTGGTAGTTAACGATACGGATTCAGATGGGGAGGTAAGATTCGAAATGCGGGAATTGAGACTACTAACCGAACAAATGACTAAGATTATTATTGATACAGAGACTTGAACCAGCGAATATGTTGTCAGGGGTAGACATACAAATGGCTGAAATTAATAACAAAACTAAAGTAGAAGAGAAGGAAGAAAGTGAAATATATAATTAAACAAAAATAGTAGAAAAGTTAGCATCGAAGATGGAAACAGATTTATTCTAACCATCATAGACCATTTTTCAAGGTACACCAAGTTTTACCCACTAAAAAGTAAGCATGCCAAGGGAATTGTTGCTAGGCTAACCCAGTTTGGTACAGACTTTGGCGGACCTAGATCGGTGCTGTGTGACAACGCCAAGGAGTTTACTGGCCACGAGATGCGGACCTGGGCAGACCAGCATGGGGTGGAGCTGCTTTTCTCCACGCCGTATCATCCACAGGCTAACGGGATGATTGAGAGGATGCACCGGACCCTGAAGACGGTGTTGGCCCAGTTGTGCGAGGGCTATCCACAACGTTGGCCTAACCTGCTGGCCGAGTGTCAAAAAGTGATGAATGCAGCCGTCCACAGCAGTACCAGGGTGACGCCGTATGTCGCATTCTTCGGAAGGCATCCACCACGCAACATCACAGCACCACTACCGACCATCACGTCTGACCACAACGACGCTGGGAGACTAAAGAGGCTAATACAAGAAGTCAGTACTGTATCTCTCAGGAGGTATCGGGCATTTGCCAATAGGCATAGAAAAAATGAAAAAGTAGAACTAGGAACATTAGTGTGGGTAAAACAAGAAACAATAATACCGGGTACCTGTGCCAAATTGAACCAAAAATGGAAAGGACCATACAAGGTGGCAGAAATAATAAGAGATGGTTTGATATATATTTTAGAGGACCCATTTACAGGGAAAAACATCCAGAGGGCTGCAGAAAAGATTAAGCCCTATGTGAGCCACAGTGATATTATAGTACAGTTAGGGGAATTAATTGAAAATAATTAACCATATGATGATGATGAGGATATTGTACTTCCTCCACGTCATCGACGTCCTCCAAGAAGATTTCTGGAGGAAATGTAAATTGAGGTAAAAACCAAGGCAGAAAACAGAAATATTTAGAAAAACAGTGAATGAAAATTAATAGAAAATAGGGTAAAAGTGGGAAAGTTACGTTGGATAATGTCATGTTTTACTATAACCTGAAGTCAACACAGGGCAACATTAATGTACGAGCTAGGAACTCAGCTCATAGTTATTTTTTTTTATTGTGGGTGTTGGAGGACACTTAGTTTTAATGGGAAGAGAAGGATGGTGGGGAGTATACACCCTACATTTCCATTGGGCTCTTCCAGAATACAGTCAGAACATTTGTCAAGGCCCCTGTTTCACTTACTGCATTCCGGGTTGTCATACCGTGCGGGATCTGAGGTTTGAATGGAGAAGTGAATGAAAATAGGAATGATTGTATTGAATGAAAGAATACTCAGATCTTGTTAGGGACAATCGCGGATGGGTTTAGTGACGGTAGAACCTTATTGAAGTTCTCCCGGGGTTATGGACTTGACAGAGGAGTCTGACTGGGACGAGGTGTCACTGATATCTATTATGTATTATGTATTATGTGTATTGTGTAATGTTAGGTAGAGAAGTTCTTTCCTGCGGGGAAGAAAGGCAGTCTAAGGACTGTAAGTAAGGTTGGCAGTTTATCAACACTGACCAACAAATTAGGGGAATAATGTCTGATGTTGTTCAGTAAGGTATAGCGATAGTGACAAATGGTGTGTATGTTAAGATTAGGAGGAGGGGAATTGAGTTATGGAAATATATATAAATTAATTTTCACTGTAAGTTCCAGCTAAGGAAGAGGGGACGTGTGTAACACCCCCATTTTATTATGTATGTTATTTAGGATGTTTTTTTTAATTAATGTATAATTACTAGCTTCACTCTCCATAAATACCAGCATTTCTTTCTGGTAACTTACTTAGAAAATTAGTTGAGTGAGGGATGGAGTCCCAATAAAAGGACGTGATATTTTCGTTGGCGGAACAATACTTGTAAGCAATCTTAGGAATAATTGTATGCTATGTGGCTGAGGATAAGAGATAATGGATTGTAGTATTAAGATAGGTTAAATAATCATTAGTTGTAACTAAGAAATATATCGGGGAGGAAGGAATACTTAATATAATAGAAAAATGTAGCAGGAGGAACTAGTTTGTGTCCGTGTAGAAGCTGGGACTGGGGGAAAGGCGAGGCGAGAATGAGTGGGGGCAAGGATCCACAGTCAGTCTCTCTTCGTCTTCCACTGGGAACAGGTAACTACTAAAATAGCTGCTACAAAGTGACTTCACGTGTTAATATTGAGGTAAATATTTATTATACATTTGATAGTGATTATTAATGAGTCTCTCTTTGTCTTCCACTGGGAAAAGCCATATAGCACATTCCGGCAAGGCATAGCGATAATAATACTGGTGTACTATAAATAATATAAATACTTAAGATTTGCTAGCATAATTTAAAGTTTAGACTATCACAACTGTTTCGGCCATATTTTTTTTTATATGCTATTATATATATGTGTGTATGTTTTTTTTTCTCTTTATTATTATTGATGGAGGGGAGTAAGTAAATTGTTTTTTTTTATTATTATTTGTTTGTTTAGTGCTGTTCCCTAGCGAAACTCGGAATTATTCCAGTTCTAGGGGCAGCGGGAGTAGGATTAAGGGAGGGGGGATTGAAAGTTAGGGAGTATATATATATATTTTTTTATGTGAAAGACTGTACAAAAATAAATTAAATCATAATTAGTGGAGTTTTCCGTTACCGTATACATACTATAATAGACTGTGTCCATACTTAGACATTTTTGACTTGATTTAAGACATTGATCGAACCCCCGTTAGAGTAATTCTGGGTTGCTTACACACGTGCCTGGGGTTCAAGCTACGTTACCCACCCAGTGTGTGGTAGCTTGGTTCCTGTGGTCAACCTGTGGTCTGGTGGTGGCAGCGTTTACTGACGAGGAGCTGGACTTGCCTTTGTATGATTTTTTTTTTCTTGGTATTCGCAAGGCAAGTTCAGTCCTCAGTCCTTTTTTTTCCCAGACCAGGTTGATCAAGTATAGGATAGAGTATCATACACTGGTGTGTCATTTTTTTTTATTGTAAAAGGCCGTGTTTTTTTTATCCTCCTCCAGTAAAGTAAGGGGGATAAAAATAGCGACGTTACATTGGTGGTAGCTAAAGTGGGATAAATCAGACCCAGAGAAATTGCTTTAACGGAGATCCGTGGAATTGGGTCTGATGTTTAAGGTAGGAATAGTAGGACACAGTCAAGTTCCTCGAGAACTGACGGTTAACGGAGCTCAGGTAGTAGTTTATCGTTTACCAGGTGCCCATACCCAATCATTTTATAGTGATGAAAGACTGCGGAGTGTTAGTAGGTGGAGGCATGATCTCACTATATTATGGTTGGGAAGTAATGATATAAAAGAAAATACTCAACCTAGGAAATTAGCAGAAGAAATTTTAGAAGTAGCAGAAAATATAGAAAAGGAAAGTGGGTCTAAAGTCATAATAGTAGAAATAGAAAATAGAGTTTATAGATCAGGGAGACCAATAGCAAGTGAAAGATATAAGAAAATAAAGAAATCAGTGAATAAAATTTTGGCAAATTCAAAAAGGTTTAATTATATAAATTTCAATAGTAGGGAATTAGAACAGCATTTAGGTAGTGACGGGGTACATTTTGATAGAGAGGGACAAAGGAAGATAGAGAGAAAGTTGAGAGAAGTAATTGGGCACTGGAAAACTAGGTTTGAAAAGTAAAGTAACAGGGAGATAGTAAATTAACGTAAGGGGGGGGGGGGGGAAAGGAAAATACAGAATATAACAATTGGAATGATAACACGCAGTGGCGTGAGAGCGAAAGTCATGGCGGTAGCGTCAGAAATGAGTGAAGTGGTAGTTAACGATACGGATTCAGATGGGGAGGTAAGATTCGAAATGCGGGAATTGAGACTACTAACCGAACAAATGACTAAGATTATTATTGATACAGAGACTTGAACCAGCGAATATGTTGTCAGGGGTAGACATACAAATGGCTGAAATTAATAACAAAACTAAAGTAGAAGAGAAGGAAGAAAGTGAAATATATAATTAAACAAAAATAGTAGAAAAGTTAGCATCGAAGATGGAAACAGATTTATTCTAACCATCATAGACCATTTTTCAAGGTACACCAAGTTTTACCCACTAAAAAGTAAGCATGCCAAGGGAATTGTTGCTAGGCTAACCCAGTTTGGTACAGACTTTGGCGGACCTAGATCGGTGCTGTGTGACAACGCCAAGGAGTTTACTGGCCACGAGATGCGGACCTGGGCAGACCAGCATGGGGTGGAGCTGCTTTTCTCCACGCCGTATCATCCACAGGCTAACGGGATGATTGAGAGGATGCACCGGACCCTGAAGACGGTGTTGGCCCAGTTGTGCGAGGGCTATCCACAACGTTGGCCTAACCTGCTGGCCGAGTGTCAAAAAGTGATGAATGCAGCCGTCCACAGCAGTACCAGGGTGACGCCGTATGTCGCATTCTTCGGAAGGCATCCACCACGCAACATCACAGCACCACTACCGACCATCACGTCTGACCACAACGACGCTGGGAGACTAAAGAGGCTAATACAAGAAGTCAGTACTGTATCTCTCAGGAGGTATCGGGCATTTGCCAATAGGCATAGAAAAAATGAAAAAGTAGAACTAGGAACATTAGTGTGGGTAAAACAAGAAACAATAATACCGGGTACCTGTGCCAAATTGAACCAAAAATGGAAAGGACCATACAAGGTGGCAGAAATAATAAGAGATGGTTTGATATATATTTTAGAGGACCCATTTACAGGGAAAAACATCCAGAGGGCTGCAGAAAAGATTAAGCCCTATGTGAGCCACAGTGATATTATAGTACAGTTAGAGGAATTAATTGAAAATAATGAACCATATGATGATGATGAGGATATTGTACTTCCTCCACGTCATCGACGTCCTCCAAGAAGATTTCTGGAGGAAATGTAAATTGAGGTAAAAACCAAGGCAGAAAACAGAAATATTTAGAAAAACAGTGAATGAAAATTAATAGAAAATAGGGTAAAAGTGGGAAAGTTACGTTGGATAATGTCATGTTTTACTATAACCTGAAGTCAACACAGGGCAACATTAATGTACGAGCTAGGAACTCAGCTCATAGTTATTTTTTTTTATTGTGGGTGTTGGAGGACACTTAGTTTTAATGGGAAGAGAAGGATGGTGGGGAGTATACACCCTACATTTCCATTGGGCTCTTCCAGAATACAGTCAGAACATTTGTCAAGGCCCCTGTTTCACTTACTGCATTCCGGGTTGTCATACCGTGCGGGATCTGAGGTTTGAATGGAGAAGTGAATGAAAATAGGAATGATTGTATTGAATGAAAGAATACTCAGATCTTGTTAGGGACAATCGCGGATGGGTTTAGTGACGGTAGAACCTTATTGAAGTTCTCCCGGGGTTATGGACTTGACAGAGGAGTCTGACTGGGACGAGGTGTCACTGATATCTATTATGTATTATGTATTATGTGTATTGTGTAATGTTAGGTAGAGAAGTTCTTTCCTGCGGGGAAGAAAGGCAGTCTAAGGACTGTAAGTAAGGTTGGCAGTTTATCAACACTGACCAACAAATTAGGGGAATAATGTCTGATGTTGTTCAGTAAGGTATAGCGATAGTGACAAATGGTGTGTATGTTAAGATTAGGAGGAGGGGAATTGAGTTATGGAAATATATATAAATTAATTTTCACTGTAAGTTCCAGCTAAGGAAGAGGGGACGTGTGTAACACCCCCATTTTATTATGTATGTTATTTAGGATGTTTTTTTTAATTAATGTATAATTACTAGCTTCACTCTCCATAAATACCAGCATTTCTTTCTGGTAACTTACTTAGAAAATTAGTTGAGTGAGGGATGGAGTCCCAATAAAAGGACGTGATATTTTCGTTGGCGGAACAATACTTGTAAGCAATCTTAGGAATAATTGTATGCTATGTGGCTGAGGATAAGAGATAATGGATTGTAGTATTAAGATAGGTTAAATAATCATTAGTTGTAACTAAGAAATATATCGGGGAGGAAGGAATACTTAATATAATAGAAAAATGTAGCAGGAGGAACTAGTTTGTGTCCGTGTAGAAGCTGGGACTGGGGGAAAGGCGAGGCGAGAATGAGTGGGGGCAAGGATCCACAGTCAGTCTCTCTTCGTCTTCCACTGGGAACAGGTAACTACTAAAATAGCTGCTACAAAGTGACTTCACGTGTTAATATTGAGGTAAATATTTATTATACATTTGATAGTGATTATTAATGAGTCTCTCTTTGTCTTCCACTGGGAAAAGCCATATAGCACATTCCGGCAAGGCATAGCGATAATAATACTGGTGTACTATAAATAATATAAATACTTAAGATTTGCTAGCATAATTTAAAGTTTAGACTATCACAACTGTTTCGGCCATATTTTTTTTTATATGCTATTATATATATGTGTGTATGTTTTTTTTTCTCTTTATTATTATTGATGGAGGGGAGTAAGTAAATTGTTTTTTTTTATTATTATTTGTTTGTTTAGTGCTGTTCCCTAGCGAAACTCGGAATTATTCCAGTTCTAGGGGCAGCGGGAGTAGGATTAAGGGAGGGGGGATTGAAAGTTAGGGAGTATATATATATTTTTTTTTATGTGAAAGACTGTACAAAAATAAATTAAATCATAATTAGTGGAGTTTTCCGTTACCGTATACATACTATAATAGACTGTGTCCATACTTAGACATTTTTGACTTGATTTAAGACATTGATCGAACCCCCGTTAGAGTAATTCTGGGTTGCTTACACACGTGCCTGGGGTTCAAGCTACGTTACCCACCCAGTGTGTGGTAGCTTGGTTCCTGTGGTCAACCTGTGGTCTGGTGGTGGCAGCGTTTACTGACGAGGAGCTGGACTTGCCTTTGTATGATTTTTTTTTTCTTGGTATTCGCAAGGCAAGTTCAGTCCTCAGTCCTTTTTTTTCCCAGACCAGGTTGATCAAGTATAGGATAGAGTATCATACACTGGTGTGTCATTTTTTTTTATTGTAAAAGGCCGTGTTTTTTTTATCCTCCTCCAGTAAAGTAAGGGGGATAAAAATAGCGACGTTACATTTTATAGTGCTGTTCCCTAGCGAAACTCGGAATTATTCCAGTTCTAGGGGCAGCGGGAGTAGGATTAAGGGAGGGGGAATTGAAAGTTAGGGAATATATATATATATTTTTGTTTATGAAAATGAATGTTCAATAAATTAAATAATAAGTAAAAAAAAAAAAAAAAAAAAAAAAAAATGTAACGTCGCTATTTTTATCCCCCTTACTTTACTGGAGGAGGATAAAAAAAACACGGCCTTTTACAATAAAAAAAAATGACACACCAGTGTATGATACTCTATCCTATACTTGATCAACCTGGTCTGGGAAAAAAAAGGACTGAGGACTGAACTTGCCTTGCGAATACCAAGAAAAAAAAAATCATACAAAGGCAAGTCCAGCTCCTCGTCAGTAAACGCTGCCACCACCAGACCACAGGTTGACCACAGGAACCAAGCTACCACACACTGGGTGGGTAACGTAGCTTGAACCCCAGGCACGTGTGTAAGCAACCCAGAATTACTCTAACGGGGGTTCGATCAATGTCTTAAATCAAGTCAAAAATGTCTAAGTATGGACACAGTCTATTATAGTATGTATACGGTAACGGAAAACTCCACTAATTATGATTTAATTTATTTTTGTACAGTCTTTCACATAAAAAAAAATATATATATACTCCCTAACTTTCAATCCCCCCTCCCTTAATCCTACTCCCGCTGCCCCTAGAACTGGAATAATTCCGAGTTTCGCTAGGGAACAGCACTAAACAAACAAATAATAATAAAAAAAAACAATTTACTTACTCCCCTCCATCAATAATAATAAAGAGAAAAAAAAACATACACACATATATATAATAGCATATAAAAAAAAATATGGCCGAAACAGTTGTGATAGTCTAAACTTTAAATTATGCTAGCAAATCTTAAGTATTTATATTATTTATAGTACACCAGTATTATTATCGCTATGCCTTGCCGGAATGTGCTATATGGCTTTTCCCAGTGGAAGACAAAGAGAGACTCATTAATAATCAATATCAAATGTATAATAAATATTTACCTCAATATTAACACGTGAAGTCACTTTGTAGCAGCTGTTTTAGTAGTTACCTTTACCCAGTGGAAGACGACACGAGACTGACTGTGAATCCTTGCCACAATTCATTCTCGCCTCTCTCCCCCCCCAATCTCAGCTCCTACACTGACACAAACTAGTTCCTTCTGCTACATTTTTCTATTATATTAAGTGTTCCTTCTCCCCTGATACATTCCTTTAGTTACACTAATGATTATTTAACATCCCTTAATACTCCAACCCATTATCTCTTTCTCAGTCACATAGCATACAATTATTCCTGATATTGCTTACAAATATTGTTCCGCCAACGAAAATATCACGTCCTTTTATTGGGACTCCATCCCTCACTCAACTAATTTTCTAAGTAAGTTACCAGAAATAAATGCAGGTATTTTATGGAGAGTGAAGTTAGTAATTATACATTAAAAAAACATCCTAAATAACATACATAATAAAATGGGGGTGTTACACACGTCCCCTCTTCCTTAGCTGGAACTTACAGTGAAAATTAATTTATATATATTTCCCTAACTCAATTCCCCTCCCCCTAATCTTAACATACACACCATTTGTCACTATCGCTATACCTTACTAAACAACATCAGACATTATTCCCCCTAATTTGTTGGTCAGTGTTGATAAACTGCCAACCTTACTTACAGTCCTTAGACTGCCTTTCTTCCCCGCAGGAAAGAACTTCTCTACCTAACATTACACAATACACATAATACATAATACATAATAGATATCAGTGACACCTCGTCCCAGTCAGACTCCTCTGTCAAGTCCATAACCCCGGGAGAACTTCAATAAGGTTCTACCGTCACTAAACCCATCCGCGATTGTCCCTAACAAGATCTGAGTATTCTTACATTCAATTCAATCATTCCTATTTTCATTCACTTCTCCATTCAAACCTCAGATCCCGCACGGTATGACAACCCGGAATGCAGTAAGTGATACAGGGGCCTTGACAAATGTTCTGACTGTATTCTGGAAGAGCCCAATGGAAATGTAGGGTGTATACTCCCCACCATCCTTCTCTTCCCATTAAAACTAAGTGTCCTCCAACACCCACAATAAAAAAAAATTACAACTATGAGCTGAGTTCCTAGCTCGTACATTAATGTTGCCCCGTGTTGACTTCAGGTTATAGTAAAACATGACATTATCCAACGTAACTTTCCCACTTTTACCCTATTTTCTATTAATTTTCATTCACTGTTTTTCTAAATATTTCTGTTTTCTGCCTTGTTTTTTACCTCAATTTACATTTCCTCCAGAAATCTTCTTGGAGGACGTCGATGACGTGGAGGAAGTACAATATCCTCATCATCATCATCTGGTTCATTATTTTCAATTAATTCCCCTAACTGTACTATAATATCACTGTGGCTCACATAGGGCTTAATCTTTTCTGCAGCCCTCTGGATGTTTTTCCCTGTAAATGGGTCCTCTAAAATATATATCAAACCATCTCTTATTATTTCTGCCACCTTGTATGGTCCTTTCCATTTTTGGTTCAATTTGGCACAGGTACCCGGTATTATTGTTTCTTGTTTTACCCACACTAATGTTCCTAGTTCTACTTTTTCATTTTTTCTATGCCTATTGGCAAATGCCCGATACCTCCTGAGAGATACAGTACTGGCTTCTTGTATTAGCCGCTTTAGTCTCCCAGCGTCGTTGTGGTCAGACGGGATGGTCGGTAGTGGTGCTGTAATGTTGCGTGGTGGATGCCTTCCGAAGAATGCGACATACGGCGTCACCCTGGTACTGCTGTGGACGGCTGCATTCATCACTTTTTGACACTCGGCCTTCAGGTTAGGCCAACGTTGTGGATAGCCCTCGCACAACTGGGCCAACACCGTCTTCAGGGTCCGGTGCATCCTCTCAATCATCCCGTTAGCCTGTGGATGATACGGCGTGGAGAAAAGCAGCTCCACCCCATGCTGGTCTGCCCAGGTCCGCATCTCGTGGCCAGTAAACTCCTTAGCGTTGTCACACAGCACCGATCTAGGTCCGCCAAAGTCTGTAACAAACTGGGTGAGCCTAGCAACAATTCCCTTGGCATGCTTACTTTTTAGTGGGTAAAACTTGGTGTACCTTGAAAAATGGTCTATGATGGTTAGAATATATCTGTTTCCATCTGCTCCAGAAGTCATATCAGTGAGGTCTATGGCAATTCTTTCTAAGGGTTCTATTATGGGTGGTAATTCTTTATATTGTTGGGAAAGACCCTTAGTGTATTTGAATTGCTGGCAATTAAGGCATTTCTTTATATATGTCATCACATCAGATCTTAATGTTGGCCAATAATACAATTCTTCAGCTTTCTTAATAGTTTTGAATTGTCCAAAGTGTCCTGATTGATCATGAGCTAATTCTAAGGCTGTTTTAATTAATGTCTTAGGGACTACTACAGTGTAAAAATAGCTGTCATCTACATAAGTTTTTACAAAATATAATATACCCTCATTCAGCTCGAATTGGTCTAAAGTGGCACGGGCTATTTTTCGCCTGGGCACTTGACCTCCCTCAAAATATTCAATTAATTCTCTCCATGTGTCATCCTGTCTTTGAGCTTGCTTAAAGGTTTCCTGAGTTAACCCCAACCATGTAAATACTGGTGGTCGTGAGATTACCCGCACTGGCCTAGATAGTTGGTCAGCCACGACATTATCCTTTCCTTTCATATATTTAATTTGATAATTGTATTCCCTCATTTCTAGCATCCATCTTGTAACCCTCGGTGACTTAGTTCTACGTCTAAAAATACTGGTTAGTGGCTGATGGTCTGTTTGAATTGTGAATGTTGTTCCCCACAAATAATGATGATAATGGCGACAAGCCAAGACCACTGCCATTGCCTCTTTGTCGGTGACACTATACCTCTTCTCACATGCATTAAGTTTTTTCGAGAAGTAACCCAATGGTCGGACTGTCTCATCTACTTGTACTTGATGCAAAACCCCTCCTACATACTCCTCACTAGCGTCTGTGACTAGCACTAGTGGTAACTCTGGTTGGTATTTGACTAGGATTGGAGGTGTAATTAATTTCTCCTTTAATTTCTCAAAGGCTTCTTGACATTTTTCATCCCATTTGAACACAGTGCTAGCTCTTGTAAGGTTTGTTAATGGTGTGGCAATTTTGGAAAAGTTTGGCACAAAGCTACGGTAGAATCCACACATACCGATGAAACGCCTCACCTCTTTTACATTTTTGGGTGGTACTTGCTTACTTATTGCCTCCAAATTTTTAGGATCTGGCAAACTACCATTCTTGGATACCTTATGTCCCAGAAACTTTACTTCTTTTTTCACAAAATCACATTTAGATAGATTTAATTTTACCCCTTGTTCACTGAATAATTGAAATAGTCTTTTAAGGCGCTGCATTAAGTTAGAAAAATCATCAGCCCATATGATCACATCATCCAAGTAATTTTTCACCCATCCTTCACGTAACAAAGGCGATAATAACTGAGCCATTTTCCTTGAAAATATGGCTGGTGCACAACTTAAACCAAAAGGTAGCCTTCGAAACCGGTACAATGATACTCCATCTGTGAAAGTGGTTAAGTTCCGACTTTTCTCATTCAGCTCTATCTGAAAGTATGCATCTTTCAAATCTAAGGTTATATAAAATTGATGTCCTGCTGCATGTCCTACTAAATCATCTAACCTAGGTAATGGAAACACATCTACCGTTAAATGCTGATTAACCCGTCTGAAGTCTAGACACATTCTTTTGGTTCCATCTGGTTTATTCACTAACACTATTGGTGACAACCATGCTGCACTAGAGGGTTCGATCACTCCTCTTTCTTCCATTTCACTTAACATCTTACCAATGGTTTCCTTTGCATGTTCGGGATAACGATACATCGGGGATCTACATGGGTTCGGATTTGCGACCTCTATGTTGGCGGGTTCTCCTTCAATTTTCCCCAATTCTTTATCCCCTAGCATAAACAACTCATCATGTGTTAGGACCACTTGTGTTAACTGTCTTCTCTGTTCATCATCCAGATGTTTCCAATTCTGTTGGTTAATTAAGAGTTGTAATCTTTCCTGTCTAGTCCCTTGTTCCGTTACTGTATCCTGATGTGGCATCAATTCATTCTTTATGGTTATCATATTTATTGGGACCTTAAGCTCTACATTTATTAAAGAGTCGTCCTCAATAAGGGCTACTATGGTATTTCTCTTTATCATTTTAGATATTTTAGTGGTGTTATCTAGGGTAATGGGAATAGTTCCTTCCGCATCTACCGTTACTAACAGGGTAGTAGTTTGTGATGAACTATTTCTATGGGGCCTAATCAGTAGGGTGGTACCGGGTGTCTCACTCACTTCCACACGTATGACCTTGGCTTGGTGTGGTTCCATATTTACGTTACTCTTCACATGCACTTTCCGTCTACTACTATCCATAATTTGAGCTTTGGTATGATCCCTTATTTGTTGAATGGTTCGTCGTCATAACTGTATATGATTCACCTGATATGGTGCACCTCCCCAAATCATTTCCTTATCCTTACAATTCCAAGTCAAGTTTGCCTTACTAATTATCTCACAACCCAACAAAATTTCTCTATCCAAATATAAATCTGGTACTACCGTTACCCACTGACTACATACTCCTTGATCACCTACATTAACTTCTATTTTCACCATACCCAACACTTTAAGCAGCTTTCCCGTAATTCCTACAGGATTAGTTCTACCCTTGGTCGTATCTATCTGTAACCCTAGTCGCTTAACTGCACTTCTTTTTATCAAGGTTATGACACTACCTGTATCAATAATAGCTGCACACACCTTTCCATTCACTATAATATTTATCACTGGTGATAATTCCCCCTTTGGTTTTGTTAGGTTCCTGGCTTGATGGTAATAATTAGTATAACCTGTATTATTATTAAGACCTGGCCTATACTGAGCTTTCCCAGGACATGCAGGACTAGTGCTCCAACAACCAGCACGTAAACAATTAAAACATTTTCCCTTCTCGGGTTTACTCCAGCAATTTCGCAAGTCATGCGTGGTCGTTTTACAGTAAGAACAATACCTAGAAGTTTGAGGTTTATTTTCATAGGACATCTTTTCCACCTTCGATGCTAATTTTTCTACCATTTTTGTTAAACTATATATTTCACTTTCTTCCTTACTTTCTACTTTAGTTTTGTTATTTTCTTCAGCCATTTGTATGTCTACCCCTGACAACATATTCGCTGGTTCAAGTCTCTGTATCAATAATAATCTTTCGTGTTCCACTCTTACAAGGAAATCTTTTAGGGGAATTTGATCATCCACAAAAGATTCCAATCTTTCCCTACTGATTCTCGGGAAACCTTGTAGCAACTTCCTTTTAATTATTCTGTCCCTTGAGGGTAGTTGTTGCTCTTGGAACTGTCCCTGTATTGCTGCATAGTGACACTTGTATTGGTGGGCAAATGTTTGTGGGTTTTCATTCCACACATACCTAAATTCATCACCCTGACGCCATGCCTGGTCGAAGTTTAACTCAACCCTAAATTCTTTCGTGATATATTCCCTTAACTCCCACCATGTTAATATCTCCCCCCGTTTCTGGGCCGTGTGTAATAAGACAGCCAGCTCCTTATCTACTCGAGACTTTGCTACTTCTACCCTAGTGCATGAATCTTCTGTGCACCTTTCCACTGCTTCAAAGAACATTTGTAGCCTAGCCGAGGAATCTAAACTCTGCAATGTATCTAACTCGAGTTTTGGAATATCTCGGGGTTTAACCAAGTTTGTATTAACCCTTTCTGCAGGGTTTGTTACATTAGGATTATAGGTGACATTTGATAATGGAGGTTGTAATACTGGGTTTGCATTTGTGCCAAATGTTACGGGTGGTTGATAACTGTGCGTGGCAGGCAGAGAAAATTGAGTATCTATTCGAGAAGGTATCGGGGACCACTGTGAACGTGAAACTGGTTCGGGTCTCCTCAATAATGGTGAGGATGGAGGTGTAACTTCCCTCTCTCTGACACGAACAAACTGCGTCTCTCCCGACCTTTCCAACTTACTCACACGCTTCGTTAAGTTACCAACTTGCTCCCCTATGTTTTTCAACTGATCTAAGTCTTGTACCTTCATCGCAATCTTAGTCATTTGTTCGGTTATTAGTCTCAATTCCCGCATTTCGAATCTTACCTCCCTATCTGAATCCATATCGTTAACTACCATTTCACTCATTTCTGACGCTTCCGCCATGACTTTCGCTCTCACGCCACTGCGTGTTAGCATTCTAATTGTTATATCCTGTATTTTTCTTTACCCCTCTTACTTTAATTTACTACCAGAGCTCCGTTAACCGTCAGTTCTCGAGGAACTTGACTGTGTCCTACTATTGCTACCTTAAACATCAGACCCAATTCCACGGATCTCCGTTAAAGCAATTTCTCTGGGTCTGATTTATCCCACCGCTGCCACCAATGTAACGTCGCTATTTTTATCCCCCTTACTTTACTGGAGGAGGATAAAAAAACACGGCCTTTTACAATAAAAAAAAATGACACACCAGTGTATGACAATCTATCCTATACTTGATCAACCCGGTCTGGGAAAAAAAAGGACTGAGAACTGAACTTGCCTTGCGAATACCATGAAAAAAAAATCATACAAAGGCAAGTCCAGCTCCTCGTCAGTATCGCTGCCACCACCAGACCACCGGTTGACCGCAGGAACCAAGTTATCACACACTGGGTGGGTAACGTAGCTTAAACCCCAGGCACGTGTGTAAGCAACCCAGAATTACTCTAACGGGGGTTCGATCAATGTCTTAAATCAAGTCAAAAATGCCTAAGTAGGGACACAGTCTATTAGTATGTGTACGGTAACGGAAAACTCAACTACTTATTATTTAATTTATTAACATTCATTTCATAAAAAAAAATATATATATATATATACTCCCTAACCTTCAATCCCCCCTCCCTGAATCCTACTCCCGCTGTCCCTAGAACTGGAATAATTCCGAGTTTCGCTAGGGAACAGCACTAAACAAACAGATAATAATAAAAAAAACAATTTACTTACTCCCCCCCATCAATAAGAAAAAAAAAATACATCCCCATATACATACAATAGTTATAAAAAAAAACCATACATATATATAATAGTATCAAAAAAAAATATGGCCGAAACAAATGTTACTCTAGATTTCTTCGACTATGCCAGCAATTCTCCTAAGTATTTATATTAGTTTTGTACACCAGTATTAATATTGCTATGCCTTGCCGGAATGTGCTATATGGCTTTACCCAGTGGAAGATGACACGAGACTCATTAATAATCAATATCAAATGTATAATAAATATTTACCTCAATATTAACACGTGAAGTCACTTTGTAGCAGCTGTTTTAGTAGTTACCTTTACCCAGTGGAAGACGACACGAGACTGACTGTGAATCCTTGCCACAATTCATTCTCGCCTCTCTCCCCCCCCAATCTCAGCTCCTACACGGACACAAACTAGTTCCTTCTGCTACATTTTTCTATTATATTAAGTGTTCCTTCTCCCCTGATACATTCCTTTAGTTACACTAATGATTATTTAACATCCCTTAATACTCCAACCCATTATCTCTTTCTCAGTCACATAGCATACAATTATTCCTGATATTGCTTACAAATATTGTTCCGCCAACGAAAATATCACGTCCTTTTATTGGGACTCCATCCCTCACTCAACTAATTTTCTAAGTAAGTTACCAGAAATAAATGCAGGTATTTTATGGAGAGTGAAGTTAGTAATTATACATTAAAAAAACATCCTAAATAACATACATAATAAAATGGGGGTGTTACACACGTCCCCTCTTCCTTAGCTGGAACTTACAGTGAAAATTAATTTATATATATTTCCCTAACTCAATTCCCCTCCCCCTAATCTTAACATACACACCATTTGTCACTATCGCTATACCTTACTAAACAACATCAGACATTATTCCCCCTAATTTGTTGGTCAGTGTTGATAAACTGCCAACCTTACTTACAGTCCTTAGACTGCCTTTCTTCCCCGCAGGAAAGAACTTCTCTACCTAACATTACACAATACACATAATACATAATACATAATAGATATCAGTGACACCTCGTCCCAGTCAGACTCCTCTGTCAAGTCCATAACCCCGGGAGAACTTCAATAAGGTTCTACCGTCACTAAACCCATCCGCGATTGTCCCTAACAAGATCTGAGTATTCTTACATTCAATTCAATCATTCCTATTTTCATTCACTTCTCCATTCAAACCTCAGATCCCGCACGGTATGACAACCCGGAATGCAGTAAGTGATACAGGGGCCTTGACAAATGTTCTGACTGTATTCTGGAAGAGCCCAATGGAAATGTAGGGTGTATACTCCCCACCATCCTTCTCTTCCCATTAAAACTAAGTGTCCTCCAACACCCACAATAAAAAAAAATTACAACTATGAGCTGAGTTCCTAGCTCGTACATTAATGTTGCCCCGTGTTGACTTCAGGTTATAGTAAAACATGACATTATCCAACGTAACTTTCCCACTTTTACCCTATTTTCTATTAATTTTCATTCACTGTTTTTCTAAATATTTCTGTTTTCTGCCTTGTTTTTTACCTCAATTTACATTTCCTCCAGAAATCTTCTTGGAGGACGTCGATGACGTGGAGGAAGTACAATATCCTCATCATCATCATCTGGTTCATTATTTTCAATTAATTCCCCTAACTGTACTATAATATCACTGTGGCTCACATAGGGCTTAATCTTTTCTGCAGCCCTCTGGATGTTTTTCCCTGTAAATGGGTCCTCTAAAATATATATCAAACCATCTCTTATTATTTCTGCCACCTTGTATGGTCCTTTCCATTTTTGGTTCAATTTGGCACAGGTACCCGGTATTATTGTTTCTTGTTTTACCCACACTAATGTTCCTAGTTCTACTTTTTCATTTTTTCTATGCCTATTGGCAAATGCCCGATACCTCCTGAGAGATACAGTACTGGCTTCTTGTATTAGCCGCTTTAGTCTCCCAGCGTCGTTGTGGTCAGACGGGATGGTCGGTAGTGGTGCTGTAATGTTGCGTGGTGGATGCCTTCCGAAGAATGCGACATACGGCGTCACCCTGGTACTGCTGTGGACGGCTGCATTCATCACTTTTTGACACTCGGCCTTCAGGTTAGGCCAACGTTGTGGATAGCCCTCGCACAACTGGGCCAACACCGTCTTCAGGGTCCGGTGCATCCTCTCAATCATCCCGTTAGCCTGTGGATGATACGGCGTGGAGAAAAGCAGCTCCACCCCATGCTGGTCTGCCCAGGTCCGCATCTCGTGGCCAGTAAACTCCTTAGCGTTGTCACACAGCACCGATCTAGGTCCGCCAAAGTCTGTAACAAACTGGGTGAGCCTAGCAACAATTCCCTTGGCATGCTTACTTTTTAGTGGGTAAAACTTGGTGTACCTTGAAAAATGGTCTATGATGGTTAGAATATATCTGTTTCCATCTGCTCCAGAAGTCATATCAGTGAGGTCTATGGCAATTCTTTCTAAGGGTTCTATTATGGGTGGTAATTCTTTATATTGTTGGGAAAGACCCTTAGTGTATTTGAATTGCTGGCAATTAAGGCATTTCTTTATATATGTCATCACATCAGATCTTAATGTTGGCCAATAATACAATTCTTCAGCTTTCTTAATAGTTTTGAATTGTCCAAAGTGTCCTGATTGATCATGAGCTAATTCTAAGGCTGTTTTAATTAATGTCTTAGGGACTACTACAGTGTAAAAATAGCTGTCATCTACATAAGTTTTTACAAAATATAATATACCCTCATTCAGCTCGAATTGGTCTAAAGTGGCACGGGCTATTTTTCGCCTGGGCACTTGACCTCCCTCAAAATATTCAATTAATTCTCTCCATGTGTCATCCTGTCTTTGAGCTTGCTTAAAGGTTTCCTGAGTTAACCCCAACCATGTAAATACTGGTGGTCGTGAGATTACCCGCACTGGCCTCGATAGTTGGTCAGCCACGACATTATCCTTTCCTTTCATATATTTAATTTGATAATTGTATTCCCTCATTTCTAGCATCCATCTTGTAACCCTCGGTGACTTAGTTCTACGTCTAAAAATACTGGTTAGTGGCTGATGGTCTGTTTGAATTGTGAATGTTGTTCCCCACAAATAATGATGATAATGGCGACAAGCCAAGACCACTGCCATTGCCTCTTTGTCGGTGACACTATACCTCTTCTCACATGCATTAAGTTTTTTCGAGAAGTAACCCAATGGTCGGACTGTCTCATCTACTTGTACTTGATGCAAAACCCCTCCTACATACTCCTCACTAGCGTCTGTGACTAGCACTAGTGGTAACTCTGGTTGGTATTTGACTAGGATTGGAGGTGTAATTAATTTCTCCTTTAATTTCTCAAAGGCTTCTTGACATTTTTCATCCCATTTGAACACAGTGCTAGCTCTTGTAAGGTTTGTTAATGGTGTGGCAATTTTGGAAAAGTTTGGCACAAAGCTACGGTAGAATCCACACATACCGATGAAACGCCTCACCTCTTTTACATTTTTGGGTGGTACTTGCTTACTTATTGCCTCCAAATTTTTAGGATCTGGCAAACTACCATTCTTGGATACCTTATGTCCCAGAAACTTTACTTCTTTTTTCACAAAATCACATTTAGATAGATTTAATTTTACCCCTTGTTCACTGAATAATTGAAATAGTCTTTTAAGGCGCTGCATTAAGTTAGAAAAATCATCAGCCCATATGATCACATCATCCAAGTAATTTTTCACCCATCCTTCACGTAACAAAGGCGATAATAACTGAGCCATTTTCCTTGAAAATATGGCTGGTGCACAACTTAAACCAAAAGGTAGCCTTCGAAACCGGTACAATGATACTCCATCTGTGAAAGTGGTTAAGTTCCGACTTTTCTCATTCAGCTCTATCTGAAAGTATGCATCTTTCAAATCTAAGGTTATATAAAATTGATGTCCTGCTGCATGTCCTACTAAATCATCTAACCTAGGTAATGGAAACACATCTACCGTTAAATGCTGATTAACCCGTCTGAAGTCTAGACACATTCTTTTGGTTCCATCTGGTTTATTCACTAACACTATTGGTGACAACCATGCTGCACTAGAGGGTTCGATCACTCCTCTTTCTTCCATTTCACTTAACATCTTACCAATGGTTTCCTTTGCATGTTCGGGATAACGATACATCGGGGATCTACATGGGTTCGGATTTGCGACCTCTATGTTGGCGGGTTCTCCTTCAATTTTCCCCAATTCTTTATCCCCTAGCATAAACAACTCATCATGTGTTAGGACCACTTGTGTTAACTGTCTTCTCTGTTCATCATCCAGATGTTTCCAATTCTGTTGGTTAATTAAGAGTTGTAATCTTTCCTGTCTAGTCCCTTGTTCCGTTACTGTATCCTGATGTGGCATCAATTCATTCTTTATGGTTATCATATTTATTGGGACCTTAAGCTCTACATTTATTAAAGAGTCGTCCTCAATAAGGGCTACTATGGTATTTCTCTTTATCATTTTAGATATTTTAGTGGTGTTATCTAGGGTAATGGGAATAGTTCCTTCCGCATCTACCGTTACTAACAGGGTAGTAGTTTGTGATGAACTATTTCTATGGGGCCTAATCAGTAGGGTGGTACCGGGTGTCTCACTCACTTCCACACGTATGACCTTGGCTTGGTGTGGTTCCATATTTACGTTACTCTTCACATGCACTTTCCGTCTACTACTATCCATAATTTGAGCTTTGGTATGATCCCTTATTTGTTGAATGGTTCGTCGTCATAACTGTATATGATTCACCTGATATGGTGCACCTCCCCAAATCATTTCCTTATCCTTACAATTCCAAGTCAAGTTTGCCTTACTAATTATCTCACAACCCAACAAAATTTCTCTATCCAAATATAAATCTGGTACTACCGTTACCCACTGACTACATACTCCTTGATCACCTACATTAACTTCTATTTTCACCATACCCAACACTTTAAGCAGCTTTCCCGTAATTCCTACAGGATTAGTTCTACCCTTGGTCGTATCTATCTGTAACCCTAGTCGCTTAACTGCACTTCTTTTTATCAAGGTTATGACACTACCTGTATCAATAATAGCTGCACACACCTTTCCATTCACTATAATATTTATCACTGGTGATAATTCCCCCTTTGGTTTTGTTAGGTTCCTGGCTTGATGGTAATAATTAGTATAACCTGTATTATTATTAAGACCTGGCCTATACTGAGCTTTCCCAGGACATGCAGGACTAGTGCTCCAACAACCAGCACGTAAACAATTAAAACATTTTCCCTTCTCGGGTTTACTCCAGCAATTTCGCAAGTCATGCGTGGTCGTTTTACAGTAAGAACAATACCTAGAAGTTTGAGGTTTATTTTCATAGGACATCTTTTCCACCTTCGATGCTAATTTTTCTACCATTTTTGTTAAACTATATATTTCACTTTCTTCCTTACTTTCTACTTTAGTTTTGTTATTTTCTTCAGCCATTTGTATGTCTACCCCTGACAACATATTCGCTGGTTCAAGTCTCTGTATCAATAATAATCTTTCGTGTTCCACTCTTACAAGGAAATCTTTTAGGGGAATTTGATCATCCACAAAAGATTCCAATCTTTCCCTACTGATTCTCGGGAAACCTTGTAGCAACTTCCTTTTAATTATTCTGTCCCTTGAGGGTAGTTGTTGCTCTTGGAACTGTCCCTGTATTGCTGCATAGTGACACTTGTATTGGTGGGCAAATGTTTGTGGGTTTTCATTCCACACATACCTAAATTCATCACCCTGACGCCATGCCTGGTCGAAGTTTAACTCAACCCTAAATTCTTTCGTGATATATTCCCTTAACTCCCACCATGTTAATATCTCCCCCCGTTTCTGGGCCGTGTGTAATAAGACAGCCAGCTCCTTATCTACTCGAGACTTTGCTACTTCTACCCTAGTGCATGAATCTTCTGTGCACCTTTCCACTGCTTCAAAGAACATTTGTAGCCTAGCCGAGGAATCTAAACTCTGCAATGTATCTAACTCGAGTTTTGGAATATCTCGGGGTTTAACCAAGTTTGTATTAACCCTTTCTGCAGGGTTTGTTACATTAGGATTATAGGTGACATTTGATAATGGAGGTTGTAATACTGGGTTTGCATTTGTGCCAAATGTTACGGGTGGTTGATAACTGTGCGTGGCAGGCAGAGAAAATTGAGTATCTATTCGAGAAGGTATCGGGGACCACTGTGAACGTGAAACTGGTTCGGGTCTCCTCAATAATGGTGAGGATGGAGGTGTAACTTCCCTCTCTCTGACACGAACAAACTGCGTCTCTCCCGACCTTTCCAACTTACTCACACGCTTCGTTAAGTTACCAACTTGCTCCCCTATGTTTTTCAACTGATCTAAGTCTTGTACCTTCATCGCAATCTTAGTCATTTGTTCGGTTATTAGTCTCAATTCCCGCATTTCGAATCTTACCTCCCTATCTGAATCCATATCGTTAACTACCATTTCACTCATTTCTGACGCTTCCGCCATGACTTTCGCTCTCACGCCACTGCGTGTTAGCATTCTAATTGTTATATCCTGTATTTTTCTTTACCCCTCTTACTTTAATTTACTACCAGAGCTCCGTTAACCGTCAGTTCTCGAGGAACTTGACTGTGTCCTACTATTGCTACCTTAAACATCAGACCCAATTCCACGGATCTCCGTTAAAGCAATTTCTCTGGGTCTGATTTATCCCACCGCTGCCACCAATGTAACGTCGCTATTTTTATCCCCCTTACTTTACTGGAGGAGGATAAAAAAACACGGCCTTTTACAATAAAAAAAAATGACACACCAGTGTATGACAATCTATCCTATACTTGATCAACCCGGTCTGGGAAAAAAAAGGACTGAGAACTGAACTTGCCTTGCGAATACCATGAAAAAAAAATCATACAAAGGCAAGTCCAGCTCCTCGTCAGTATCGCTGCCACCACCAGACCACCGGTTGACCGCAGGAACCAAGTTATCACACACTGGGTGGGTAACGTAGCTTAAACCCCAGGCACGTGTGTAAGCAACCCAGAATTACTCTAACGGGGGTTCGATCAATGTCTTAAATCAAGTCAAAAATGCCTAAGTAGGGACACAGTCTATTAGTATGTGTACGGTAACGGAAAACTCAACTACTTATTATTTAATTTATTAACATTCATTTCATAAAAAAAAATATATATATATATATACTCCCTAACCTTCAATCCCCCCTCCCTGAATCCTACTCCCGCTGTCCCTAGAACTGGAATAATTCCGAGTTTCGCTAGGGAACAGCACTAAACAAACAGATAATAATAAAAAAAACAATTTACTTACTCCCCCCCATCAATAAGAAAAAAAAATACATCCCCATATACATACAATAGTTATAAAAAAAAACCATACATATATATAATAGTATCAAAAAAAAATATGGCCGAAACAAATGTTACTCTAGATTTCTTCGACTATGCCAGCAATTCTCCTAAGTATTTATATTAGTTTTGTACACCAGTATTAATATTGCTATGCCTTGCCGGAATGTGCTATATGGCTTTACCCAGTGGAAGACGACACGAGACTCATTAATAATCAATATCAAATGTATAATAAATATTTACCTCAATATTAACACGTGAAGTCACTTTGTAGCAGCTGTTTTAGTAGTTACCTTTACCCAGTGGAAGACGACACGAGACTGACTGTGAATCCTTGCCACAATTCATTCTCGCCTCTCTCCCCCCCCAATCTCAGCTCCTACACGGACACAAACTAGTTCCTTCTGCTACATTTTTCTATTATATTAAGTGTTCCTTCTCCCCTGATACATTCCTTTAGTTACACTAATGATTATTTAACATCCCTTAATACTCCAACCCATTATCTCTTTCTCAGTCACATAGCATACAATTATTCCTGATATTGCTTACAAATATTGTTCCGCCAACGAAAATATCACGTCCTTTTATTGGGACTCCATCCCTCACTCAACTAATTTTCTAAGTAAGTTACCAGAAATAAATGCAGGTATTTTATGGAGAGTGAAGTTAGTAATTATACATTAAAAAAACATCCTAAATAACATACATAATAAAATGGGGGTGTTACAAATATAGGGTAAGACGCGAGCGGCTGGGTAGAAACCTCTAGGCAGGGACCCCCCCTCCCGGTCTGCAGGGGTTATAAGGATACATTGGTGCCGGGGTAGTAATGTTTTTAATGCATATAAAAAGTACATCTTAAATGGTATTTATGTTAACAAATCAATATAACAATAGATAACTATGCATATCCCTTATCAGTAATATATAATATTTTATTCTCCATTTAATGGTATGAGTGAATGCTGATTAACCATGGTCAGTAACAGTTGATTGGTATGCAAAGTGCAATAGAGGAGAAAATGTGAATCTAGGTGAGTCTGTCCTAATTAGCTGGGAGACACAGAGAACGGGTTGCCTGTGTACCTAGTCAGTTGAGCAGTAACAATTATAAACTTTATTAAACATGTGTTATTTTTACAATTTACAATATAATTTATGCATGCACACTACAAATTAATTCAACAAATATCTTCCCCCTTACTCTATTACAATCTTCATTATTACAAAACAACTAAACTAGAACAAAACTAAATTAGAACAACCCAAATAAATTAGAACAGAACACAGCCTTGCACTTTGACACTATACAACAATGGTTCCCAACCGGGGGGAAATTTCCCCCAGGGGGAAATTTGGATGTTTCAGGGGGAAAATTCTAGTCTGGAATTAAAATTTTGGAAATTATCAGTAGTTATGTAACGCCCGGGAGATGGTATAGTTAACCTTGGAGATATTTTTTTTTTCCCACGCTCAAATGAAGCGGTTACTGATTCGTGATTAAAGATATAATTTGCTCTTGTATTGCTCACATGTAGTTTACAGTGGAATTTACAGTGGGGGAAATCTGGATGGTTGAATTAGGTGCAGGGGGAAATTACAGAAAAAAGGTTGGGAACCACTGCTATACAACAATAGAAATGAATTGGACTAAAGACAAAAGACTTTCTTATACCACTCCCCCTCCCATTTGTGAATGAAGCTAGACCTCGCACTCACAATCACATACCTTAGTAGTCAAGTTTCCAGCAGAGTGGCTTACAGGGTTATTCACCTGCCACACCTATGACATTTCCAAAACAATACATTGGCCAACTAGGGCTTTTACCAAATACCATTGCACAACTAGTGGCTTACCAAAAATAACACTGGCCAATTAGTGCTTTACCAAACAAAACAACACTGCACTATTGGCTTTATAAAAAAATACAATTCACAATTAATGGCTATACCAAATATAATACTAATGACTCACATCCTAAGACCTAAACCAATTTACCAACAGATTAGGTTAGCCCCACATGTGGACAATATGGCGTCACGACATCATGGAAGATGCCACACACTTCCACATTAATAAAATCTTTATAATTCTGTAACGCTCCTTTTTTATTCAATGGGTCCCTTTTATTCGTCCATCCTCGATAGTTATATTTACGGCGGGAAGAAAGAAAACGTGATAGTAGTAATTACTGGAATGTTAGTGTATATATATAGAATGTTATAGATGTGTTAGTTATTATAATAGGTAGGAAATTAATTATGTGTATTTATTTTGAGAGAAGGGATGATCGGGGACGTGATAAAATCGAGGTTGTTTAACGTAAATTTGTCATCTATTGCGTCAGCCTGTATCGAAGTAATTCACGTATAGCATAGTCTTTAAAATAATGTATTGTAATTCCCAGATTAGCAATAATGTATAGTTAACTAACCTCCAATATCACTTACCTAACTCACCAATCTCCTAGCTTATTTTTAAAACTCACTGCAAAAGTAATTAACAAGTTTCAGAGAATTATTGACGAATTAATTAATGTTCCAATATTTCGCTAAAGCTAGAGTAAACTCATTCTTTCTTCTGTTCTCATCCTCACAGGTTCGTTCAATAACAAGTCCGTAATATTTATAGTAATCAAGTGTTTATTAAGGCTATTATTAATAGTCAATAACTGTAGAGTAAATGTTAAATAAGTGTTTGTTGTGTGTTAAATAGTAATTCATCTTAAGATGATAGTGATAAAGTGAGATTGATTACATTCTTTCTTCTGTTCTCATCCTCACAGATTTCGTCCATCACCACGAGTCACACACGAGTCAGTCAATGATATATCTCTGGGACGTTAGTTATTAGTGTATTAGCGTTATTTTCGTAACATGGTCCAGGGTTCATTGCCTGCCATGTGCGTTAATAGAGTTTAGTTGGGTTGATCAAGTTCGGCTGTTAAGTTATATTCCGTGTATTAATATCTATGTAATTTCTCTCATTCGAAAATTCATATAATTTCTCTCATTTGTAATTCAATTATTATCTCATGTTTAAGTGTTCTTGTAGGCTTAAGTATAGTTTTAAGAGTAATTCTTACGGTACAGAGTACATTGCATGCCTGCCGTGAATATTCCATTCTATGAGTGATTCTTTCGATTATTTCTGTGTATAATCAGCAAGTCAGTTAAGTGTTTAAGTTCTGTGATCATTTCTATTCAGTATTATTACTTCCTATGTAATTTCTATGCCTTGGTGGAACTTATCTCGTGTACAAGTGTTCAGTTCAGGTTGGAGTGTGGTTCTAAGGACTTCTATTATAGTTATAAGTTTTAATTCAGTTCTATTCAAGTTATAAGAGTTATTCTAATCAACATTGATCTCCGTATCATATATTTCGCAGGGGAAAGTTCGTCATTATTTTCTAGTGAATTCTGTGATTATATTTAATTCATATCTTGTGGGAAAAATTAATAAATCCCGGTTAAACTTTATAGTTATCTTGTCGTTTGTTTGCCCCATTCCTATAGCATTCTTTATTCTCCTACCGCCTGGCCTGAGCGAGGAAAGCTAAAAAGATGCCAACAACATTATATATTTTTTTGTGTTAACACTCGTGAAATATTCTTTCACCTATTTTTCGAGTCGTTACAACTCCATTAAATTTACACCCAACAGACTATTCAACTAAAACCTGGTTATCATCTGCTTTTACATAAAATATAGATTCAGTCTCAGTTATATCTCTATCACAATATTATAATATTATCATTTAGGGAAGAGATAAATAACTACTGCCACCTCAACTATGTTACCGACCTAAAAATATTTAGGAATTTGTGGGACAAGACAATTTAACACATCAAAAAATGTTAGCAAACAAAAGTAAGTTTCAGATATGCAGGAATATAACATAAGGTTAGAAAGGCAAGACTATTCCTATTTACAATATTTACAACCATATTCTATCAGTTTCCATTGCAAACTTCAACTCCCAAGGTAAAACAACTTAATTAATTATTAGTAAAATTAATAGGAGCGTTACACAAGCAACAAATAATATTGTTCCCAATTTTTTTTTTTTTTTTAAATGCTAACAAAAAATTATTAGTCAGAATGCCATAAGATTTTATATGGACTATCCTATGACATATAGCTACACAGTTTTTGGTGAAAATGTCCACTATCAGTCCATCACTGCTATAAATGGGAAAATTCCTCGGCCGAAGTGAAGGAAAATATTTTTGTCTGACAAATAATCGCCAAAATAATAATCATTTCTGATCGAAATCCTGTTAGCCCCATGTGCGCATATATACGTATTTTACAGACGTTAAACATACAGATATCCCTGAGGCAGAACCTGTTGCTGGTCCACCACCATGGATGATTCCCTCTCCAACAATCCACTATACACCAACCACCAAGACTACTCTCACTGCTCTGAAGAAACAACTGGCATTATAGTCCATCACAAATGTATCTTCTTCTGGCCTCGAATTCCATAAGGTTTATACCAGTGGTTCCCAAACTGGGGGCCATGGCCCCCTGGGGGGGCATATAGAAGAATGTAGGGGGCCATAATCTGAGGCTATGCATAAATAAAACCAAAGGAGTTTAGCGGGTAGGTAGCCAGTGGAGGGAACTTACAGGTTCAGTACAGGTTTGTGCAATGCCTTGCTGCCAGACACATGTGTAAAACGTCCTTTTTTATATGATTCTGTGTTCTTGACATAAAACAAGACATGGGGATGTATTAGGGAAGCAAGATAATTTTAACTTAACATAATTTTAATCTAAGGCTTCCTAAGCTGTGTATTCTGTATAATAACCTGGTCTTGAATCTTAAGTATCAGCAAGGATGTTCATATTATTCAGTTAACGGGTTATGGTTGTGTGTGTGTGTGGGGGGGGGGGGGGGCATAGACAAGGATCATGTATGAAAAGTGGGTAACGACCAGAAAAAGTTTGGGAACCACTGGTTTATACAGATGGGTCTCTACAGCCGGATGGGTCAGCAGGATGTGGGGTTTTCTCATCAGACATGGATCCACCACAAGGAGGATGGGTTGGAAGAAGACTTCCCGACTCCTCCAGATCTACATATTGTGAACTGCATGTAATTCTAGATGCAGTTAGACTAATTTATCAAAAGAATGTTAATGCCATGGTGATCAGTGACTCTAAATCTGCCCTTCAGGCTCTGTCATCCCCCAAGCCTAGCTTTCACTGCTCTCTCACTCCACAAGTACACCCGGTGTCGAAACTTTCACCATCACATACAGCTGGAAAATTGGGAGTGGTACAGGAGCTGAGTACAGGAGTATAAAACATTAAACAATCACTAAAAGTAATAACAAATAATAAGTAAAAATCAAAAGCAGTTCTTCTTTAGAGTTTCCCTCACTTTTACATGATAATTGCTTTTTGCTTTTTACTTATTATTTGTTATTACTTTTAGAGATTGTTTAATGCTTTATAATGTGTCGAGTGCAATTTTCTGTAGCCTACAAAGGGTGGGATTATTACTATTGAATTGTGCCCAAACTCAAACCAGACTTAACCGGTTCTTTCCATTATCTCTTTTGTGTGGTGTGAGTGAACAGACAAACCCAGCTTGAGCCAAGTTGATTTGAGTGGCTTATCATCCCAAAGTTGGACTTTAAACTTTCTATAGAGCTCTGAGCTTGGCAGTAACAGTCAGCTCCTGCACCGCACCTAATTTTCAAGCTGTATGTGATGGTGAAAGTTTCGACACCGGGTGTACAACTCCGGACAGATCAATGGTCCACACTTCTCCCACCCTTGCCTTGGTGTGGGCCTCAACGGATATGGTATCACTGACAGGTGGAGGGGGGAGGGGAGAAATGTGGGCGGAGTTATATAGGGGGGGCAGCGTTACCAATGTTGAGCCATCCAGAAATTTGAATCCCGAACCACTTGTGATCATGGATGTGAACCACTCACTTGAAGGTGGTAGGAGAGGAGGGGTTGTGTTGGGGAGAGGGGGGTAAAGCTTCACCAGTGATCGAGATGGAGAGAATTATTGGATCAAGTAGCTAAATGATTTCTTCTGTAATCTAAATCCAACTCTGATGCTGCATTCCATGGGATATTCTTTATTATTTGAAATGAATCCAGATTTTACCTAATATAATTAACACGACACCAGATTTTGATGACTAATATATCAAGCGATGCACCACCTACCCAGTGTTAAGTTACATTTCAAGTAAATCCTCTATTTTTATCCTGTATCATTCATGACATTTTCTAAGAAACGTTTATTGTGTAACTGGTTACCAAAGGATAATAGTTATAGTGTAAGATGTTAATTACCCAATTACTACTCCATCTGTTCTTCCTCACCCCGTCCTCCCTTATTCAATTCACTGTTTCCTCTCCCTCCATCCCACCATTCCTTTACCACCACCACTACCATCATTCTGTGTGTTGCTGCATAATCTGTTAATGCGCAAACACGACCAGAATAGAAATAATAGTGATATCTGGTATGCAAATACAATCCGTTATATATGACGAATATATTTATTACCTTTATTTATTTATCTAGGCCAGCCATTCAGATGCCCAGTGTTAGTGAACCAATCACAACATTTAGAAGATATTGTGTAACAACTATTGTTTTTACTAATTAAAATAGGGAAACATTGAAATCAGACATTTATTGGTTATTGTTTACATGACTTTGTCAGTTTAGGTGAAAGCTCCACAAGTCCTCGTCACGAAGCATTCAAACCCATAATCCAACTGGGTCTGTAGGCACCACACTGTAAATGATGAACACGTTGGTGTCATACAATTATAATAACTCTGTTAACTTAATATAACCTGAAATTTTTACTTCGACCTCACGTTTGCATTAAGCATGTGTAATGTTTGTTTTGTTTTCTTATTATTATTATAAGCACCGATATATGTATTGCTTTAGACCCTTAGCCACGATGATATACAGTGTATACACTATTATACACTTCTATGAATATATTAAGGCTTGAAATACTGTAGATTACATATTTAATTTCATTACTCTTCAATTTGTTGCTAGTATCGTGTTCAACCACCCTCCTTCTCAATGACAGCCTACAGTTGCTCGGGCATTGAGGCACCATGCCTCCTCACTGTATAATATATATGGTTTTCCCCGAAAAATCTCCCACTGTGTTCTGGTGTGACGTAGCAAATCTGCTGTGGTTCTCTGTCGTTCTGGCTCCCACGTGTTAACGATAGAACCTCATACATTTTCTATAGGGTTCATATCGCAGTCTTAAATAGACAAATCTATCACCTGCAAATAATCATGAGCAGTAAACCATTTTTGAACTTTCCTCGCCATATGGATAGGGCATCGGTCGTGTATAGGACAGATAAGGGTGAGTAGTTGAAAAGAAATTAAAAACATTTAGAATATGTGCTTCATTATATTGCATTTGATCGATCTATTAAACAAAGACACTGTCTGTTGTTCACCCCCGTAGAGAGATACTAATTATAATTGTTCCGGTTTCACCTTCATTAGAGGGCTACTTATAATAACTTACTTAATACTTACTTATATGAGTCACTTAGACACTCAGACTTACACCCGTCACATGATGCTCTAATACTGCTGACCTACGCTTGAACAGGAAGAGAACGGGACTCACTTACTGTGGGAAGCACTAACACGCCAGCATAAAGTGACGACACAAGTCAAGGGAAGCGCCCTAGTTGCGCTCCTATAGCCTCAGTTAGCTACCGATAACCGATCCGATCACAGGTTACTCTAGCGTGTTATCTCTCTTTAAAGTTAGCTTCCTAGCCTAGCTTAAACCTGTGCAAGCTACATATTGTGACTCTGTATACTAACTCGTGTTATAAATAAAAAGTGAGTAAAAAACTTTAACCTTGTTGTATCTTCTCAAACCATAATAGTTATAGAAAACCTAATAATTAAAATCAAACTCCGAAGAGACAACAAAGACACTACAAAGACAAACCAGTCGCCAGCCACCCTACCATATCGACTCATATGTTTGGAAGTAAGTAAGTCTTTATTACACCAGAACATAATTATTATCCTTTGGATATTAAGCAACAAATAACGGAGCCGAGACAATTAATTTTCTGTCTTCAGCTTTAACTGTATTCTTTTCACCCCTCATGCTGGTAGTCCCCCTCTTTATCACCTTTTCTCGCCGTAAAATAAACTTAATACCTATATCTTTCAAGTAACTGGCAACCTCACACAACCTCCTCTCCCCTGTCTTTTCTCTCTCTCTCTTTCTCTCTCTCTCTCTCGTCCCCTTCCTTTCTTGCCTTCTGTAGTATTCTCTATCTTTTCTTTCTCATAATTTTAACCCTCTCATTCGTTCTTTCAAAGTTTAATGACATAGGCCTTTCTCTCTTATCCCCCATAGTCCTTCAAATTTATGCAAGCAAAAGGATATGATAATAGTTATGTAGAATATATATATATATATATATATATATATATATATATATATATATATATATATATATATATATATATATATATATATATATATATATATATATATATATATATATATATATATGACGGTGTGCAATCTTCCAACATGTTTTCCATTGTGACCTGGTGTGACTGATGCCCCGAGGTGGCTGATACCTCTGTGTTCATGGCAGGAACCCTAACCGCTGCGTGTAGTGTCACGTGACACAAGTTTATCTTCTAACTACTTTATTTTGTGTTTTCTTCGCTACAGTTAAAAATTTATAGTTCAGTAAGTTCACAGATTTGACAAATAATACTCATGTCAGTACGCCACCGTCTCAGTTGACGGAGAGGAACTATGTGATTCGGTACTTTCAGATTCATTAATTTCAACAGTTGACACAATATGGAACTGTTGGTCTGTCCTGAGTAACAATGTTTACTGTCATCCATATAAAAGACAACTGAACCACTGTAGTTTCTCGTTGATGTATAAATATCTTATGTATTTATGGTGTAGTAGTCATTATGGTTTTATTTTTCCCTCATCAATCCATGTCTGAGTTTCGGGAAGTGGGGGCAAGAGATGGGATTTTAAGAGGATGCTGTCTGCTAAATTGGAGCTCTATGCATCCTCCAAACTTTGCCACGAAACCGATCCCTCATAAGAAACACCAAGGTCGTCTGCTTTCTGGCATAGTCTGGAGTATTCATAGAACTTCAATTTAACACGAAGATATAGTGTTCCCTTAAATGTATAGCCTACTGTGGTTAGAAATTAGTTCCCTTAACAAAATTACCTTTCGTCACACCAATATTTACTCAATGTGGATAGATTATCTTTACGAAATCATATTTATCTTGTAATATAGACGATAAGGATATCTCTACCCAGGATCAAGAGAATACCCATTTATCAATTCAACTCATAACCTACTGAAATGTTCTGGAACGCAATAACGCTGACGTGCATATGTATAAAATTATTGTCAATAAGCTGGGTCTAGAATTATTACTATTCATTAATACTATCTTCAAGTAGAGAAAATTCATCTTTTCATTTCACTGGCTTGCGATAATTATCACCGTCGTCATCCCTGATATTTCCTTAATTAAACTCTACGATATGACATCCAAGTCGACCGTGTTAAGACATAGCTGGTATTGTAATATGCATGGATATTGTAAGCTTATGTAATTTGAAACCCTGTGGGAGTAGCTTGTCCTATGTAGCCAACACCGTATGGAAAACATGTTGAAAGATTGCACACCGTCATATATAGTGTGGGCTGGTTACTCCATTGAAACAGTAGCATCCTTTGTTGCGCAATAAATGTTAATTTGTTTATATTGTTTTCATTATATTTGGTTATCAATAACATTCTGAGAACATAATTCTGTAGTTGAACATAAAACATTGTTTTCAGTAGCATATAGAGAGATACATGAGAATTACGTTGACTACCACTACTGTCCTTGTGGTCCATATTGTATCACATGTTCTGCACAGTAATGCTGGATGTAAGTAAAAGTAAGTTTATATATCTATATATATATTTTGAAAACAAATGGCCATAATTCAGACTAGCAACATACTGGCAAATGGCAATACATGAAACCAATATTCCTTCTGATTTAAGAAGGCGAAATGCTGTGGGTGGGATTATGCAGGCAAGAATGCGTATCTGCCAACACCTTTGTTCTACATAACTATTATCATATCCTTTCGCTTACATAAATTTGAAGGACTATGGGTGATAAGGGAAAAAGGCCTATGTCATTAAACTTTGAAAGAACGAATGAGAGGGTTAAAAATATGAGAAAGAAAAGATAAAGAATATTTCAGAAGGCAAGAAAGGAAGGGGACGAGAGAGAGAGAGAGAAAGAGAGAGAGAGAGAAGACAGGGGAGAGGAGGTTGTGTGAGGTTGCCAGTTACTTGAAAGATATAGGTATTAAGTTTATTTTACGGCGAGAAAAGGTGATAAAGAGGGGGACTACCAGCATGAGGGGTGAAAAGAATACAGTTAAAGCTGAAGTCAGAAAATTAATTGTCTCGGCTCCGTTATTTGTTGCTTAATATCCAAAGGATAATAATTATAATCAGTATCTCTCTACGGGGGTGAACAACAGACAGTGTCTTTGTTTAATAGATCGATCAAATGCAATATAATGAAGCACATATTCTAAATGTTTTTAATTTCTTTTCAACTACTCACCCTTATCTGTCCTATACACGACCGATGCCCTATCCATATGGCGAGGAAAGTTCAAAAATGGTTTACTGCTCATGATTATTTGCAGGTGATAGATTTGTCTATTTAAGACTGCGATATGAACCCTATAGCAAATGTATGAGGTTCTATCGTTAACACGTGGGAGCCAGAACGACAGAGAACCACAGCAGATTTGCTACGTCACACCAGAACACAGTGGGAGATTTTTCGGGGAAAACCATATATATTATACAGTGAGGAGGCATGGTGCCTCAATGCCCGAGCAACTGCAGGCTGTCATTGAGAAGGAGGGTGGTTGAACACGATACTAGCAACAAATTAATGAGTAATGAAATTAAATATGTAATCTACAGTATTTCAAGCCTTAATGTGTTTATAGAAGTGTATATAAATTGTGTATATACTGTATATCATCATGGCTAAGGGTCTAAAGCAATACATATATCGGTGCTTATAATAATAATAAGAAAACAAAACAAACATTACACATGCTTAATGCAAACGTGAGGTCGAAGTAAAAATTTCAGGTTATATTAAGTTAACAGAGTTATTATAATTGTATGACACCAACGTGTTCATCATTTACAGTGTGGTGCCTACAGACCCAGTTGGATTATGGGTTTGAATGCTTCGTGACGAGGACTTGTGGAGCTTTCACCTAAACTGACAAAGTCATATAAACAATAACCAATAAATGTCTGATTTCAATGTTTCCCTATTTTAATTAGTAATAACAATAGTTGTGACACAATATCCTCTAAATGTTGTGATTGGTTCACTATACTGGGCGTCTGAATGGCTGGCCTAGATGTTGACCTCAGATAAATAAATAAAGGTAATAAATATATTCGTCATATACAACGGATTGTATTTGCATACCAGATATCACTATTATTTCTATTCTGGTCGTGTTTGCGCATTAACAGATTATGCAGCAACACACAGAATGATGGTGGTGGTGGTGGTAAGATGGAGAGTAAAGGAATGGTGGGATGGAGGGAGAGGAAACAGTGAATTGAATAAGGGAGGACGGGGTGAGGAAGAACAGATGGAGTAGTAATTGGGTAATTAACATCTTACACTATAACTATTATCCTTTGGTAACCAGTTACACAATAAACGTTTCTTAGAAAATGTCATGAATGATACAGGATAAAAATAAAGGATTTACTTGAAATGTAACTTAATAGTAGGTAGGTGGTGCATCGCTTGATATATTAGTCATCAAAATCTGGTGTCGTGTTAATTATATTAGGTAAAATCTGGATTCATTTCAAATAATAAAGAATATCCCATGGAATGCAGTATCAGAGTTGGATTTAGATTACAGAAGAAATCATTTAGCTACTTGATCCAATAATTCTCTCCATCTCGATCAATGGTGAAGCTTTACCCCCCTCTACCCAACCCAACCCCTCCTCTCCTACCACCTTCAAGTGAGTGGTTCACATCCATGATCACATTTCTCCCCTCCCCCCTCCACCTGTCAGTGATACCATATCCGTTGAGGCCCACACCAAGGCAAGGGTTGGAGAAGTGTGGACCATTGATCTGTCCGGAGTTGTACTTGTGGAGTGAGAGAGCAATGATTGAGAGAGAGAGAGAATGATACCAGTAATGATCATTGTGATGTGTTGCCTCGCACTGATTACTAGTGTTTGTAATTAATTTGTATTTATATCCATGTTTGTGTTTATGAGTTGGAATATTTATGTTTATGTACTTTATCTGTATTATATTTATTGCATTACTATGTAACTATATTACTAAGTAACTATAAGGATAGATGCCGCAATGATTGGTTTAGTAAGGATATTTTCGAGTGAGTTGAGAGGTATGTACACGTATGTGTTGAAGTTATAGGGGTTATTTTTTATTAATACTGATTATCTGTACACTCGCCCCAAAAACTCGTGGCCCCTTTTCGCATCGAAACAATGTAGCATAATGAACGAAACATTCTGCTTATTTACTGTGAGACTTGTTTTATGTTGGTATGCCTGCATTTGAAAGGTGCATGATGTGTCTGTCAATCCCATCCCATGTGTTTCATTGAGCACGACAACTTTTAGTGTGAATCAGATAATGATTAGTTTTCGTTCAGGGTCATCTAATGATGACATTTGCCACATAATCATCTGAGACAAATGTATTATAGAAATACAGGAAATCTTGTTTCCATTATAGCTGTCATTAATACGACACCAATAATTAGAGTATTTGCAAATTATGTTAGTACTCCACCCCTGTGAGTAGGGGGTGGGAGGTTTGAGTCGGCTGTTTGAGGTCTTCCTGCTTAGTCAACCATAGCCGAAGCTGACTCGGGTCTCAGGTGGGTGGAGAGATCGCTGGGCCATGCATCGCAGGGATCATCCTTGTGATGTGTGCTATAATTGTGTTTCATACACACTGTGTGTGCTATACTCTGTCCCAGTGACTGCCACTCGCTGGCACCTTTAATAACCTGTGGTTATTTTTAATAACCACACCTTTTAATAAAGCACCTTTAATAATATGTGGGTTTACACTTGACAGTAGTGGTTATGTATACATAATCACATTCTATCCAATTTCATAACGTTATGTGACACCCGGTAGTATGCTGTAGCAGTTTAGAGTATTTAACGTGGGATGACGAGATAAAGGTGCAACGTAGTAAACATACATTCAAGAAAACAAACTGAACCAAACCAGATGGATATGTGATTTTTTCTTTCAGAAACATCAAGACAAAGAGGGGGCGATAGTTTTTTTGGGAGTATACATTATCAATCCATTGATTTATTGACTTATCTTACATTCGTAATCATGTATCGGTGGGGGTAACCACCTGGAGTTGGGGAGGTTACAGTTTTGTGGGATGATTGTTGTTGCCACCAAACGTATTAGGAAGGATAACCACAAGGAAGTTGTAGTAGTTGTGCTGTGTGTCGTGGCTAAGTAAAATCTGAGTTAACACGGCAGACACTAAATGTAGAGTTGTTCAGAGCAGGTATATGTGTTACTAATAGTGTGTCTCTTTGTTCATCAAAGTATATCAATACCTTCTTTGTTTTGTTACCAGGGTAGAAGGTTAAAAAGTATTGAGTTATTTTCTTACCTTTATTATTTACAGGTTATTTACAAATTTCAGCTCTTGCTCTAAGTCTAAATATTGATTTAAACTCTGTTTCTTGACTTGGGGGAACAGTTAGATCAATAAGCGTGAAGAGTAGAGAACTATGTGTCTTTTTTCAATGACATACAAGAAGGGACTGACAAACTGTGAAGTGACAATCATACAGGCAACTTGAGGCAAGACTCCTTCTGAGGTGATTACTAGGCTGGTAGTGCACAACAGAATATATATATATAGGTAGTGGACAAACACCTGTGTAGTCTTCCCGCTGCCTGGATGCGTGTGTTGCTTGGAGAGACTCTTCGTGGTGTGGTAAGGTGTGTGGCAGGTGTGGCATAATGCTCTTGCTTTACCTTCAAGTAATTAATTAATTCTCAATAGAGTTATTATACTTTGTCTCTTTGACCATAAGACTAGTGTTTAAAAAGTCACACTTAGTTGTCCTATAAATGTTGTGTTGCAAGAAGGAAAATGCTTGTACAGTATGTTTCAATGTAACCTAATGTGTATAATTCATTGATTATTGATGCTGACTGAGGAGGTATATGATGTTACTTTTATTATGTGTGTGTGTGAGAGAGAGAAATAGAGTATATTTGTTTCTTGTAAGTGTGTGTCAAAGAGAGAGAGAGATTTTGTGTTTTTGTTTCTTGTGTGTGAAAGAGAGAGGGAGAAAGAGAAAGTGTGTGTGTGTTCTATATCTAGAATAAAACGAATGAGTAATTCTTACACTCTGTGGTTGGACTGACACACACACACACATTCCTTTACTGGTTTTTTAATTGTATTTACGGGATAATAGTTTATACTTTTGATACACCTGAGCTCATTAATAGCGACCACGTACAGTTCCAAGCAAATGAAATGGAGATATGCTAGCCACCAACGAGTGCTTCGAGTTAGGGGTTCAGGATTACTATCTCGACCAGAGTTGACAACGCTGTGTGACCCTTACGGAAGTGCGGCCAACTGTACATAGATGTCAATGCCATTTGAGCTGGTAACATTAATTTGGTGAGGAATCCGAGTAGGCGGAACATAGTAGAGGGAAATGATACAATCCTTCACCTACAATGACACCTTTCTCACATAGTGCTACCAGCTCAGATGACATTATAACGACTGGAAAAGTTCGTTACTACCGGAAAGATGTACAGCAGACTCAATACTTAAGTACAGTTTTATTCACTAGTAGTGCACACAACAGGATAAATATAAGTAGTGGCCATGCACCTGTGTAGAGCCTTCCCGCTTGCCTGGATGTGTGTGTGTGTAGCTTGGAGAGGGTCTTGATGTGCTTGGAGAATGTCTTGGTGTAGCGTGGTGGTGCGTAGAGCCTTGGCGTGGTGAGGCAAGGTGAATGGCTGGTGTGGCAGGAGCGGGAGAGAGGCAGGTGTGTGCTGGCTAGAGTCACGAAGCTAAGTGGAAGAGAGTTGGCTCCGGCGTGATGAGCTAGGCTTGGTTAAGGGTCGCATGCTGGCATAACATGTGAAGGCGAGGACAGTGTTAATTGTAATGCCTTGATTCACCCAAAGTATGCAAGGAAATAATACCAGATGAGTAAAAGTAATTGTGGCCTGATGTTACTGGGAATAGTTTATAGGAATAATTTGCTCTGATTGTAACCTGTAATTTAATGAGATAGTAGCCTATACTTTTGGTAAATTGGAATACCTTGATTGATTAGTAAAAAAAAATGTTGCCTTGATGTTGCTGAGAATAATTTGCTTAGATTGTAACCTGTGATTTAATAAACACAAAAAGTTTCCATTTTTTGGCAGATCAGTGTTTTATTATCTGTCCTCCTTTGTTTATTAAAGTCTTTTTTATCTGTGATGGACAGTGAGGGTGATGTGATACATACATAGACGTAATAAAGAACTGACGATAAACAACATTACTCTATAAAAACAAATTTAAAAAGAAGCACACACACAGACACAGGACGAGTATTTGGAGAATATGTAAGTTGAGACTTGCTGTTATGAAACGTGGGTATTGACCAAGACAATGAAGATATATTGGTTGGCTGTGACAGGAGAACACACACACACACACAGTGGTAGTGGCTGACAGTGGTAGTGAACGGACGTGTTTGTGTAGGCGTCTCTGAGCTTTGGGATATTTTGAAGACAACATGTGGAGTCCGACTGCATTCTCTACTTTGCTCACCTGGTAATGTGTAATATAAGGGTAAGTGGGCGAGGAAATCCTGTCTCCAAAAGTTTATAGCTAAAAGAAAAGACGATAGTTAAAGTAAGAAATAAAAGTTGATGAAAGAGTCGGTGACGAAAGTGAATTTAGCTAGACATGGCTGGGAGATATACTAGGCAGAGAGGAACATCAGATGATAAAACAGAGAGAGTTGAAGAAGGGAGTGATAGTGAAGGGAAAGGAAGAGAATATGAACTTCAAATTAAATGGGTTACACTGGAACAGAGATGGAAGGAAATGGTACAGTCATGGTCAAAAGTCCTGCAACCTGGTTAATAAAAGCAAGACATTTGAGTGAATCTTATGAATCAATATTGCAGAGACCAACAGCTATGGTTTCGGATAATTTTTCGAAGCCATCTCATTGGAAGGTGTTGCATGACTATTGACCATGACTGTACATGAGATGAAAGAGGTAAAGGAGATATTAAGTGATAAGATAGACAGGGGTGCTGATGGTGTAATGGTTAGCACACTCGCCTGGCAAGCGAGAGATCCCGGGTTCGATTCCCGGGTCAGTGGAATTGTTGGACAATTTTCCTAAGCCCCTATGTCCCTGTTCACCTGGCAGTAAGTAGGTACAGTCCTCCTCCACTCCCGCTTTCACCAGTTCAGCGTTGCTAACGTATACACCAGGCATCGTGTGAGCTACCAGTTTCGACTCTCGCATCCGAAACACCTGCCAGTAAGAGTAAGGGCTGATGGCAGGTGTTTTAGCCTCTGGCTAGCACAGTGGTAACAGTTGTGGCTGCAATTCTGTGGCCCAGCATTCGATCCTTGCTCGGGACACTGTTAAAAATACCACTGATGCCAGAGGTTACCACCCCTGTGAGCAGGGGGTGGGGGGTTTGAGTCGGCTGTCTGAGGTCTTCCTGCTTAGTCAGCCATAGCCGAAGCTGACTCGGGTCTCAGGTGGGTGGAGAGGTCGCTGGGCCATACATTACAGGGATCATCCTTGTGATGCGTGCTATAATTGTGTTTCATACACACAGTGTGTGCTACACTCTGTCCCAGTGACTGCCACTCGCTGGCACCTTTAATAACCTTTTGGAGGCGAGAGTCGGAACTGATAGCTCACACGATGCCGGGTGTATACGTTAGCAACACTGAACTGGTGAAAGCGGGAGTGGAAGAGACTGTACCTGGCTGTAAAAGGCTGGGGGAAGATATGATGACTGCCTTAATGACCATTACGAGTCGATAGGCATAAAGCCCTAAAATTATTCTTCTTGTTCTATAAGATAGACACAGAAACTGAAGGTGTTAAAGGTCCAGGATAGATGATCGAGAGGGTCGAACAAATGAACTCTGGGCATCCACACATTTTTCACCTCCCGAAGAATAATTTTTCATCTCTTGTATAGGCACCCCCCCCCCCCTTACCCTCCTCAAACCCCTTCTTACTTCTCCCTCCCACCAGTGAATGGTTCGAACGAGCAGAACTCACAAAAAGTGATTCGGGGTTATCTCAACCAACGTTGACAACGCTGGGTGGGCCTCACAGGAATTTGACCAGCTGTACAGTCGGCGACATAAGTCCTGTCGCCTCACTTGCTTCAACGAGATAGGCAGTGTTTATGGACTCGAGAATACACACGTTTTCTACACCCTAAAATCTCGAGTCTATGAACATCGCGTGCCTCGGTGAAGCAGGTGAGGCGACAGGACTTTTGCCGCCGACTGTACATTACATTTCGCTTTGGTTCGTAAATTCTGTCTGTGCCTTTGTCTTAAGTCCACTCCCCACAAACAGAGGTCTCATCCATGGACAGAGTGCACAGACGTTCTTTGTCAGTCATTCTTTCAGACTGGTGCTTCAACAGTCTCAAAACTGAATGCAGGATACCTGGTTCCACTGATATCTTTGATACCCAACGTTTGAGAGTAGTGACGGAAGGAAGTGGAATCATCATTTTGTTATGCAGGAAATGGTATGATTTGGTGCTTAATCTGCGAATTGCGATGGCGTTGCTAATGTCCTCCTCCTCCCACCGCACAATGGGTTTTCTGCTTATCAAAAAATCAACCTGGGCATTTGTAAATTTTCCACCTAATGATTCCTTCAAACATGCAGTTGCTTCAAGCAAGGAATTCTGTTTCTGTTCCTCGCAAATCTCGAGCTCCTTCTTCAGCTGAGCAATTTCTTTAACTAAATCTGCAACCTGCTTTTTCAACTGCAATACTTGCTGATAGAGGTTATGGTTTATAGTCTGTTGCAGATTTAGCATCTCAACTGCAAAAACGGGTTGACGAATTGCCTGCATCTGCACATCCCTCATAAGTCTCATGACCCCTCGTTCCTCAGATGTCAGTGTTGCATCATCTGCAATGACTATTATCAGTATATTTATAATGATGCCACGAGAGAAAGAGACAGAGAGACAGAGAGAGAGAGGCAAGCTTATTCAGGTACAGTGATATCATCTATCTTGTAAAGGGTCAAGCTACATGGTTACTTCATTGGTGCAGAAATATATAAATTCAGTACATCATAGTATTGTTCTCAATATTCCAACGATGTGAGTATTATAATATGGGAGTGAAAGTTTTAATGACATTGGCTTTTCTCCCTTATCACTTATAGTACAATTATATTATTTAAAAAACTGCGGCTGAGATTATGTTGTTGATAGCATTTTGGTTCTCAAAAAGTAGAGGTTGATTGATTAATTGATATTAGGCGCCGCAACAGCGAGGTCATATAGCGCCAGAAAATGGTGATAGAGAGTTAGACAGCAAGCAGGAACGGAATAGAACGGAAAAAAGAATAGGTGATGAACTAAAAGCGAGTGGCTGGGGCCGAAGAGGCGCCAAAACCCTTAAAGTATTGCCCACATCACTAATGCAGGCAATACCCCCCAACGGGGTCAATATGTATAAAATTTAGAAAACAACTAAATATTGATGGGGAAAGATATATAAATTAATTTAGTGTTGGCAGATACACATTTTTGATGGGATTATCCCAGCCACAGCATTTCGCCTTCATAAAACTGAAGGACTATAGATTTCATGCATTGCCATTTGCCAGTCAGTTACTAGTCAGAATGTTAACTTTTTTAATTAAACTCATTTGCAGGAGAGATAAATATATTATATCTTTCTTTTATCTAGTTCCAGCATTACTGCACAGAACACAATATGACACAATAAGGACCACAAGGATAGTAATGGTGATCAACGTGATCATAATCTTAAACATACATTCTGAAGTACAGTCGCAGTCGCAGGGGTAACTCACGTAAGAGTTTGACAGCTTCCCTCTGTTCTTTATATGATAAACTTTCCAATAAATAGGTTAACTACCATCTTTTAATTTACTACAAGCAGCTACACACTACTTAAAACAATAACATCATATGTGAACATAAAAACATTAGACCGTAAATTGTATGAGATACCCATATGTGGATGATTATTGAGTGTCGCCTCAGACGCCAACCCATACACCTGTGCGCCATAGTCAAGCTTTGAACGTATGAGGGACTTATACACCATCACACTAGTTCACACTAGTCCGTTTGGCCGGATCCCTCTCCGATCATCACTTTAACAATGACGTCACTACACTCTCCGATCGGACCCTGTAGTTGGCATCGGGCTACTTGGCTCAAGGAAACGGATGGTCCTCCTTGGCCGGACGAGATAAACTCAGTTTAACTTTTCTTGTACAGTGTTGTCCGTGCTGATGATGTTGTATATTCTTATATACGATGTGAAATAGTTTTGACATTATGACTGATTTTCAAGAATGCGTACCATTGTAATATGAAAATAATTGTATCAAATGCGATTGTTCAGTGGCAAATTACGAGTGAATTAGTCCTTTTATATGATATGTGGCACCACAACAGTAATGTACACAAGCGAACGACATCTCTTGAGAATTGACCGCTCAAACCCACGTGTGTAGGCCTACAGACCACACATTAGTATTTGAGTTAGGCCTATGAGAGAAAGGATGGTGTGTACCATACAGTACAATAATTCCACTGTTTACTGATGGAAAGAAAGAAAGAAAGTGGATAAAAAGAGGATAGGTCATTTATATAGTTTAATTATTAATGAAAGTGTTGTTTATGTATCAGAGAAAGTGAGGGGTTGGGTGTGATTTTTTATGCTTAACATAAAGTTTAATATCCATATAATTTCCTTAATAAAATCTGTGATATAAGTTACACTCCGAATTATTGTTTCATTCGTGAAATACTGTGCCGGATCCGTCCAGTCTATCTCCTCCGACTTGTCTCAGGTCGGGGCTGTGACCAGGGTTCATATAGATAAGGTTCATATAGATAGGGTTGGCCAAGAGAGGAACGAGTTTAGGCCACCTCTGCGCACCCCATCACAGGAGTCCAACATCGGTCTGGCTCTGTCGCCCCGGCTCAGTCTATATCTGGCAGCCCAGTGGGTAGGATGTGCTGTTCTAGTACGACCCGCTCTGCTGGAAGCAGTTTCTCTCTCTCTCTCTCTCTCTCTCTCTCTCTCTCTCTCTCTCTCTCTCTCTCTCTCTCTCTCTCTCTCTCTCTCTCTCTCTCTCATTCCTGAACGAGAATACCTCTCAATCGCATCATTTTTATATACACTCATACACCATAAGTTTTTTTTATAAAATATATTATGAAGTAGGAAGTTACATTGTTCTTGACATGAACTATATACTGTAGATAAAGAAATTGTAAATTGTCTCTTCTGAACAAGAATTGGTATAAATATTGTTATATTTTGAAGTAGAGATTCACATAGCTCTTCAAACTAAAAAAGTAATAATTAAAATATCTCGAATAAGAATAGATACTTGATCTCCCTCTCTCTCTCCTGAACGAAAATAGCTACTATCAATTTTTTTTTTTAGATTTTTCGTTGGCTAAAACTTTACAATTTCTCTTAAATGAGGTGGAAGTAGGAATTAATTAACGTAGCCATTAATCTTGTGCTAGCCTAATCTGAATAAGGAAATCGTAATAATTCCTCGTCATACTGGACAACAACAAAAAAAATATTTATAAACCTTCCTTTATAACAACAGTATCTGTACTTGATAGAGAGGAAACATCGTGTAAGAAGTCCTGCTGTTGTCCATCCTCCTCTTTGGATAGTCTACCAGAGAATGCTGATGAACTTGCATCTGAGAAAATGGATTATACATAATGAATGTCTTGCTTTCCTTATCACTGATTGAACATGGATGCTGGCAGAGAGAGCTTAAAGTACATATGCAAAGAATATATATATTTATTCCAAAATTCCAAAGAGTGTGAGTGAGCGATTATGCATTTCAAAGTTGTTTTCAAAATTCTACCTTAAACCTTATCAAATATCTAAAGAGAAATATTCTGAAGTGCCCTACATACCTGGTACTCTGCCAGACGTGTTTGATAGAGAGGATACATCGTGTAAGAGGTCTTGCTGTTGTCTATCAACTTCAGATTCTCTATCAGGAAATGCTTCTGTACTTGCATCTGAAAAAAGTAACATGTTGCTTATGTTTTTGTAACAAAAAAATGAACTTGGTTACTGAGAGAAATTAATGTTCGTGTATAAACTCACTCTCTCTCTCTCTCTCTCTCTCTCTCTCTCTCTCTCTCTCTCTCTCTCTCTCTCTCTCTCTCTCTCTCTCTCTCCTTATCTACGACTATCACTGGGGAGAAATTCTTTCTCCACCAGTAACCTTCTAATCAGATCACCCCGTGTGGACCGTAAGGTCTGTTGTGGTCTGTGATTCTATGTAACTCTATGTAACTCTCTCTCTCTCTCTCTCTCTCTCTCTCTCTTTCTCTTTCTCTCTCTCTCTCTCTCTCTCTCTCTCTCTCTCATATATGTATTCCAAAATCCTCTTGTGTCATTATATGAGCGTATAATTTATAGTGCATGAGGAGGTATATTTCATTCCATAATACATGTATTCTCTACTTGGAACTGTAAATTACATTATTCAAAATTAGTTATTTGTTTCCTTGGTGGAAAAAATATCCTTATATGAGCGTATATATATATATATATATATATATATATATATATATATATATATATAGTGCCTGAGGAGGTATATATTATTTTACTTGCATACAATACTACATACCTGATACTCTTCCTGACATGCTTGATAGCAAGGAAGCATCATACAATAGGCCCTCATCAGCAGCATCCTCATCTGAAAAATGCATTTTTCAAAATGAGTTGTTTGTTTTCTCTAATGGAAAAATACAACACTACAAAATGAGTCACTTACTCACTGAATGAGTCAGGTAGGAATGGTCCATTCCCATTAACACCTATGTCTGACAGGAGTGTACAGTTGCCTCCAGTCGTAGCGACCCCAGTCTCAGATGTGTGTAACGAAATGTGGCAGCACTGGGTTTGTTTACTCGTGGTCAGAGTCAGTGAATGGACTCAACTATCCCTCGCTATTGTCTCCAAATGGACACTATATAAGTAAAATTGTCTATCTAAATATGCATACGTTTCCTACATCAATACAAATACAACATATACTAGAATATATAACATATAAAACTCAATTTCCGTTGTTTGGTGCGAAAAAACGGTGTAGCGAGGTGCAGCTTGTAACAGGAAGGAAGGGAGAGGGTATGGGGAAACGGGGGATATGGGGATATGCGGGTTGGTTTTAAGTAGCGATGCTTCGAGACTTCTTGTTCAGTGAAACAATCCACAAAACTACATATTTTAGCTAACATTTAATAAAATTGTATTGACCAATATTTAAGTGCTTTCCAATTAAAGTTAGAAGGCTCATTGTTCATGTTTAATTAGGTCAGTCATAATGTCATTGGCGTAAGGATGTGGCGACCAAGGAAGCGAAATTGTGGGTGAAGTTAGAGTTAATATGGGAAGAAAGATGGGTGAGAGAGATGCTATGCATGTAATACAACATAAAGAAATATTAACGAATCTTTAGGAAATTCAGTCAATAATCCCAATTTTCTATGTTTGTGATTTATATATAGTTAATTGTAATAAATTAATATCACAGTTTTTTGCTAGCTAGGATCGGCGTGAGCGAGCCTCTACCAGCTTGTAAAATTAATATAGTTCTATATAGCCTTCAATATAGCATGTACACTATAGTCTACTATTCATGAAAACTATATCCACAACTATCAATAAACTCTTTTAGAGAACACCACACACGTGTGATGTATAAACAATGTATTAAAACCGAGAAAAAGGAGCGCGTGACGTCACGGCTGAATTGATGACGTTTCACTGAACTATCCTTACTGTTTCTCATCCTTGGTGGCGACCCCATCGCCCACTGAAGAAGGCTCTGGTTCAAGGCCGTGAGGAATATCAGGCCACGGGAACCTTTGACGTCAAGTAGCTCCACCCCAAATCTGTCTCTTGGCCAACCCTATCTATATGAACCCATGAACCCTGGCTGTGACGTCACTGTTGGAGTGACGATCGGAGTGGTATCCAGCCAAACAGACTATAGTCGGATTCAAATATGAAGGTAGTTTGGACGGTAACCTTCCTACTCTACTCTACTGGGGTCAGGGTGTGAGAGTTACTGTACACCTGGGATATGATGTCAAATACATGTGGGGCGATGTACAGTTCATCTCGGCAGAGCCGTAGATTAGAAGAGTTTGGCCACTGTCAGTACAGGCGCCATCTTGCCTCTATACCGCTCGCTCTCAGCCTGCCTCCCTCAGTCTGTTCTTCCACACCCTTTTTGTTCACCTTTGATTTTCACAGGATATTCATTTACAATATCAAGGATGCTTGGTAGTTTTTTAGATGCATAACAGTACTGTCTTACATTTTTGTCATTTGAGGAAGGGAGAATGAAATGAGAGTTTCTTCCTTGTATCACACACCCTGGTATTACCATTGTACAAACCTGGAACACTCTCCCGATATCCAATCACACAGGTCTTCCACACATCTTACCAGGCCTACTACACATCTTACCAGGCCTACTACACATCTTAACAGGCCTACTACACATCTTACCAGGCCTACTACACATCTTACCAGGCCTACTACACATCTTACCAGGCCTACTACACATCTTACCAGGCCTACTACACATCTTACCAGGCCTACTACACATCTTACCAGGCCTACTACACATCTTAACAGGCCTACTACACATCTTACCAGGCCTACTACACATCTTAACAGGCCTACTACACATCTTAACAGGCCTACTACACATCTTAACAGGCCTACTACACATCTTAACAGGCCTACTACACATCTTAACAGGCCTACTACACATCTTAACAGGCCTACTACACATCTTAACAGGCCTACTACACATCTTAACAGGCCTACTACACATCTTAACAGGCCTACTACACATCTTAACAGGCCTACTACACATCTTAACAGGCCTACTACACATCTTTTGTTACTTAATGCCATATTATTACATCAGAATAAGAGAACAATGTGTTAATAACTGTATTTACCTGTATTTCCTAACTGCAGCCCTCATCATCATACTCTTACTTCCTAACTCACTTCTCTCTTTTGCTGCCTGAACATTTGTCTTCTGAATACTTTCTTGCTTTTTTTGCATAGATGAAGAAACGCTTGAGAAGTTTAGTTTTAATATTATGACAAGAAGGAAATGTAATACTGATTGTTTGGGTTTCTGTTGCATGAACCAAGCGGTCAACCAAACTGCTGTTGTTCATTAAACTGTTTTAAGATTATCTGAAGATTGTCTCTGCTTTTTCAAATAAGCAAATGCAATCATTTGTACAATAAAATAAGCTATTTTCTTTGTACTCTTTTAGGCTGCTCAACTCTGTCTGATCTATGACGTCATCTCTTGAGATCTGTTCTGGGACATTTGTTTCATGGTCTGAAACTTTATTTACACAATTTTTTATAGGCTTCTCAAGGAAATCAGCAAGAAATTCGCTGTCGTGTACTGTGTAACTGCTGGTACGTGAGCACTTAAGAAACTGAGCAACTGAAATCGATTTTACAGCTTGTCTAAACCCCAGAGCAGTTGACACCGGGTTCTTCAGTCTTACGGAGCTAAACAGTTTTCTAAGCAGTCCTGTGTGAACCTTGATGTGAGCAAGAATTTATGACCTTTAGCAGAATAATTACTTTGCAAATCAAGGATAATAGTAGTTCGACATATTACGCCAGTTTGAACTGGCATGCACTGTGCCTTTAATCCAAATGTTATATCAGTGAACAGAAATATTACATCATCAAGGTGTGAAATAGCTTGTTCATAACAAGATTAATAGAACTTGCTTAGTGCCATCTTTGGATGTCTACTGGACATCAAGTCAAACCACTTGTTTATCACTTGAATGAACCATGCTGTTGTAAGCAAATCATTGCTGTATCCTTCACACTCAACTAAATATTGGAGTCCTGAATATACTGACTGGCTAAAAAAAAATTTAATGCACCTGATACTTTTATTTTCTCAAAATAAGATGGATTAACATTAAATAAAGTACAATAATATTAATGCACCAACACAATGAATAATTTAAGAGCACGTGCTTCACTACTCCAGTTTAGACAATGAATGGGCCAGAGTCCAGAGAATACATGTATTCCCTGGACCCTGGAATGGGCTACAAGTGGGTGGCAAGTAGCTCGTATGGAGGCAAGATGGCTCCTTGATGTCAGGTGACCTGAACTAGCCAATCACGCGTGACCTGTCTAGATCAGGCATGGCCAAACTCTTCTAATCTACTGCTCTGCATCTTGAAAGTGTTGTCAGCGTTGGAAATTATTGTTTATATATCTTTGTTACTGTAACAGTGTAATGTGAAAAAAACGAACACACATAACCATATATAATTAATTATAATTATATTATACAAAACTTGAAAAACAATGTTCAATAGTATTTTGATAGTTGTGCTGTGTCGGAGTATTCTGAGTGTTGTGTTGTATTATATTTTAAACTTTCTCTCTGTATAGGAGATTGATTCTTTGTGTATTTAGATTCTTTTTAAATTCTCTTTACTGTTGGTTGTTACCTACTTGTGTATTGACTTTTGTCCTATAATTGCTGTTTTTTTCTAGGGATTATGTCTAGTTTCGGGCAGCTTAAGGAGCAGGCCTTGGAGCTGGGCCTCTCTGGAGCTGAAGTTGGTCGGTATGTGGTACAACAGCAAAATATGGAAAGAGAAGAACGTGAGCGGGAAAGAGAAGCCCGTGATCGAGAAAGGGAGAGAGAAAAGGAGGAAAGATTAGCCCAGCTACAGGTCGCGGAATGTGAACGGGAAAGAGAAGCACGTGATCGACTGGCAAAACTACAGGCTGAGAAGGAAATCCAGCTGGCCCAAATTGCTGCTACACAGAAGCCAGCTACTCAAATTGTTGAAGGTGAGAGTAATAAATTCTTATTGCCTGCCTATAGAGATGGGGATGATTTCGCTGCATATCTGACAAGGTTTGAGAGAATTGCTGAACTCACAAATGTGGCTGCAGATACATATGCCCTACGACTGGGAGCTTCTCTCTCGGGCAAGGCTGGGAAAATATATTCCTCCCTTCCTACCGAGATTATTACATACTACCAGCTGTTGAAGAAAGCTCTACTGAGGGGCTTCTGTATGACTCCCGATGGATTCAGGACGGAATTAGGTCTTCTAGGATTCAGCCAGGGGAAAGTTACCAGCAATTTAGCATACAACTTAATCGTTTGCTTGAACAGTGGCTAGAATATTCTAATGTCGACTCTTCTTATAAAGCTCTGAAAGAGTTCATGGTTTTGGATCAATTTTTCTCCTCTCTAACTCCAGATCTTCGTGTCTTCATAAAGGAACAGAGTGTGTTCTCTTTGGAGAAGGCAGTCCAGCTTGCTGATAGCTGGACCTCTGCTCGTCACGCATACCCTAATTCTGCTCGTCAACCATCAGGTAACAGGAGGCCTGCTACCAAGGAACAAGCCTCTCCTAATACCAACGTACCGAACAAGGCTCCTACTTCAGTGATACGGTGTCATAATTGCGGGGATGAAGGCCACATACGTCCCAGGTGCCCTAAAAATCCCCGTGCCTTCAAAGACGCCATTTCTACAGTAAAGGTAGGATTCTGCTTGTCAGACACTAGGGCTTCGGAATCCGAATACTGTGTTGCAGGGACTATTAATGGATCCTGGACCTCCACCATTCTACGGGACACTGGTTGCTCCAGTCTCATTGTCGCCGAGGAAGCTCTACCTGATGTGGACACCACTAACTGCCGACAGGTAACAGTCTTTGACTATTTAGGCCGAGCAGATACATTTCCTGTTGTTCGGTGCTTCTTAAAATGTCCCTATTATGATGGTTGGGCTGATGCTATTCGTGCCCCGATTAAGTTTGCTACTGCATTACTGGGAGATATTCCAGGGGCTCGTAAGCCTGATAACCCTGCTTGTAGTCTTGCTACTGCTAATGTACCTACAACATTTACCTCATTCCAGGGCTATGTCCCTGATGCTGTTACTACTCCTCCACCTGATGTCACCCCTACACATCGTGCTGAGCGAGTGTGTGCTGTTCAGACACGTGCTGGTGCTACTCGCATGAAACGCATACACCCACTCATACTTCCTAAGCTGGAACCACTCCAGGTAACCCCAGCTGAATTTTCTCGATTGCAGGAATCTTGTCCCTCTCTGGCAGCCGTACGTGACAAAGCCTCCTGTGGACATCCCGAGCCAGCCAGGAATGGCGCCACCTACAAGTTCTCCTGGATAGATGGACTCCTGTACCGGGAATGTGTGTCATCTACGAGACCAGGGAATGAAGGTACCAAGAAGCTCGTCGTTCCCGCTGACTGCCGAAGAATTGTACTCCAGGTGGCTCATGAGAGTCCGCTCACCGGCCATTTTTCCCACAGGAAAACGGAAGAGAAAGTCGGCAAGCATTTCTTTTGGCCCGCCATGGCGACGGATATACGGGACTACTGTAGGTCATGTGACCTGTGCCAACGTAAGTCTTCCAGAGGCAGAGTTAAACCTGTTCCTCTCATACCTTTACCTGTCGTTACCGAACTCTTTTCCAGAGTGGCTGTAGATATTGTTGGACCCATCTCTCCCCTTTCTGCAGAAGGTCACCGGTATATTTTGACATTAATTGATTTTTCCACTGGATTTCCAGAAGCCATTCCTCTGAAGGAGGTAGATTCTATTTCTGTTGCAGAAGCTTTACTGTCCATCTTCTCCAGAGTAGGAATACCTCGTGAGATCTTGAGTGACAGAGGCACGCAATTCACGTCGCAACTGATGGCCGAACTCCACAAGCTTCTGGGTGTGAAGCCTCGGTTCACTACACCTTACCATCCCGCCGGAAATGGACGGGTAGAAAGGTTGCATGGACCTCTCAAGGCGGTCCTTAGAAAGTTGTGCCATGAGAAACCGCGAGAATGGCATCGCTACCCGGTTCCCACCCTCTTCGCTCTTCGAGAACTACCAAGTGACCGTACTGGCTTCTCCGCATTCGATCTTCTCTATGGACGAAGTGTGAGAGGACCCCTTACTGTTCTGAAGGATTTGTGGGAAGACAGACGGTTGAAGGCAGACGATAGGACCAGTTTGCAGTACGTTATCGAGATGCGGGATAAACTCCAGGAGTGTGCCCAGCTCGCCGCCCAGCAGGCCGACGTAAGTACTACCAGGTACAAGACTTATTTTGATATGAGATCCCAAGATAGGCAGTTCAAACCTGGTGATGAAGTTCTCGTTTTGCTTCCTGATGATACTAGAAAATTGCTCGTATCTTGGAGTGGTCCATATAAAATTCTTGAAAGACGCAATAAGGTAGACTATCTTGTGGATGATCCTAAAGGACCTAAATTATATCATGCCAATATTCTCAAACAATACTTTCGGCGTGCTAGAGTCAATTTAGCCCATGTATTGGATGAAGTTTCAGTGTCTGAGGATGAAGAGACCCTTCCAAGAGGATTTGTAGAGATGATGGATGAAGAAGATCTGGTTTCCTGTCCAACTGCTTCCCCACGTCCAGCCTCTGTCTCCAGTAATGAGCTGAAGATCTATCCATCGCTAGAGTGGGACAAGCGTGCTTCCTTGGAGGAAGTAATCTTCACCTTCCCTGATGTATTTTCAGAAATGCCTGGCTCCACAGAGACTCTACAGCATGATATCGTACTTACCACCTCCAGCAGGATCAAGGCCAAGCATTATCCGGTGCCGATTCATCTCCGCCCTTACTTTGAGCAGGAAGTGGAGGACCTCCTTCAACTTGGTATCATTGAACCCTCCTGTTCTCCGCATTGTTCTCCTGTAGTAATGGTACGTAAGGAGGATGGAAGTTATCGGATGGCCATAGACTACCGACAATTAAATTCGGTTACAGTTTTTGATGCTGAGCCAACTTGTTCAGCCGAGAGTGACCTTTATAAGTTCTCAGGAGCTACTTATTTTACGGAGCTCGATCTAGCCAAGGCCTACTATCAGATCCCTTTGACAGACCGTGCCAGGCCGCTCACAGCCTTTTCCACTCACAGAGGATTGATTCAGTTTTGTCGTCTTCCTTTTGGTCTCGTCACTGCATGCTCCACCTATATTAGACTCATGAGGATTGTTCTAGCTGACCTGTTGAATGTTTCTTTCTATTTTGATAACATCTTCATCTATTCATCAGATTGGCCTAGTCATCTCTCGACCCTAGCATTAGTACTTCAGCGGCTCAGGTTCCACAAACTCACCGCTAAGCCCTCGAAGTGCCGATTTGGTTACTCTTCCCTTCAGTACCTGGGATTTCGGCTGGATGGAATACATCTGTATCCCCTTCAGGACAAGACTGAGGCCCTGAAGCATATTGAACTGCCAACAACCAAGAGTCTCCGCAGCTTTCTTGGTATGGTATCATTTTATCGATGTTTTATTCCCATGGCTTCAGACTTCACTGGACCCCTCTCTGACCTCCTGAAGAAAGGACAACCTGAACCCCTACAGTGGACTGAGGATCGTCTGTCTTGCTTTAACCAACTTAAGAAAGCTTTGTCTACTCCTCCTGTGCTTAAACTTCCCGACCCCTCTTTACCTTTTGTCCTCAGGTGTGATGCATCAAACTTGGGACTAGGAGCAGTCCTCCTACAATTTTATGATGGAACTCCTCACCCTGTTGCCTTCGCCAGCCGGAAACTCCTGGATCGAGAGCGGAGGTATGCAACTACAGAGAAGGAAGCACTTGCCATCATCTTCGGGGTCAAGAAGTTCGACTTCTACCTACGAGGGAAGGAGTTCATACTGGAGACGGACCACAAGCCCCTCGTATATCTCCAGTCCTCGCGATGCTCCAATGACAGAGTAATGAGGTGGGCTCTTCAGCTACAGAACTACCCTTATAGAGTAGTCCACATTGCTGGTCGAGACAATGTTGGGGCAGACCTCCTGAGTCGCTGTCTAGGGAAGTGAATGTTTTCTTTTAACTCAATTAGACTGTCACATATGTAGAGTATTTCTGTTTAATCTACTTGCAGTAGATTTTGTAAAGGGGGCTTATGTAAGGGCCGAAATACTCGTACACATTTATACATATTCATACACATTTATACACATTTATATGCCTTTAATCACATGTTCCTGTTAAATAACATCTCAATATTTCATTGATAGTATGTGGTGTATTTGTGGAGGGCGAGAATGTAACTGCTTGTTTAGCAGTCTCATCTCCCCCCCCCCCCCCTTCCTTGGGATGTCGACGTCAGCGCCATCTACACTTCTCAACGCAGGCAGCGCCATCTATCCGAGGCTTCGTATGGATAGAAGACCTGACTGGTGGCAGAAAGGAGCTGCACTCTGACTTGTACGGAGCTCTGAGCCTCCTCTGCCTCCTTCTCTCACCTGGAGCTTATTCCAGCGCTTGGGCAGCGTCTGGTCTGCCTCCTCTTACTTTGCTCCTATTGATCCTAGTGATCCTATTGCCATTATCTTGTGTTAGGACTCTGCTACCTGGCCAAGAGTTGTGTGTTGGGACTTGTACTGTGGTGTGTGGAGTGATACTGTGTGGTGTTGGTGTGGAGTTTGTGTGGCGGTGTTGATTGTATTGTGGTGGTGTTTATGTGTTGTGGTGGAGATTGAGTTAATATATATCTGTCTTTGCAACTTTTGTTTGTAATATTCCCTCTGACTTTGGTGGTGATGGAATCCTTACATCGAAGACGTTGCCGACGTGCCACTCTTCGATTCGAGCCTTTACAAGTGGCGACCTCGCCAGGATTCTGCTCCACCAAATTCTGAGGGTTATGTTCCAGGTCTTTCGCTTTGCAGACCTGTTTAAGTCGCCGTTGCGCGCCCTCACTGTCGTGGCCCAGAAGTGTTTATTAGCGTCATGCTGCAGATTAGTGGTTGTCATTCCACTGTCTTTACTACCAGAGTATTTTGATAGTTGTGCTGTGTCGGAGTATTCTGAGTGTTGTGTTGTATTATATTTTAAACTTTCTCTCTGTATAGGAGATTGATTCTTTGTGTATTTAGATTCTTTTTAAATTCTCTTTACTGTTGGTTGTTACCTACTTGTGTATTGACTTTTGTCCTATAATTGCTGTTTTTCTCTAGGGATTATGTCTAGTTTCGGGCAGCTTAAGGAGCAGGCCTTGGAGCTGGGCCTCTCTGGAGCTGAAGTTGGTCGGTATGTGGTACAACAGCAAAATATGGAAAGAGAAGAACGTGAGCGGGAAAGAGAAGCCCGTGATCGAGAAAGGGAGAGAGAAAAGGAGGAAAGATTAGCCCAGCTACAGGTCGCGGAATGTGAACGGGAAAGAGAAGCACGTGATCGACTGGCAAAACTACAGGCTGAGAAGGAAATCCAGCTGGCCCAAATTGCTGCTACACAGAAGCCAGCTACTCAAATTGTTGAAGGTGAGAGTAATAAATTCTTATTGCCTGCCTATAGAGATGGGGATGATTTCGCTGCATATCTGACAAGGTTTGAGAGAATTGCTGAACTCGCAAATGTGGCTGCAGATACATATGCCCTACGACTGGGAGCTTCTCTCTCAGGCAAGGCTGGGAAAATATATTCCTCCCTTCCTACCGAGATTATTACATACTACCAGCTGTTGAAGAAAGCTCTACTGAGGGGCTTCTGTATGACTCCCGATGGATTCAGGACGGAATTAGGTCTTCTAGGATTCAGCCAGGGGAAAGTTACCAGCAATTTAGCATACAACTTAATCGTTTGCTTGAACAGTGGCTAGAATATTCTAATGTCGACTCTTCTTATAAAGCTCTGAAAGAGTTCATGGTTTTGGATCAATTTTTCTCCTCTAACTCCAGATCTTCGTGTCTTCATAAAGGAACAGGGTGTGTTCTCTTTGGAGAAGGCAGTCCAGCTTGCTGATAGCTGGGCCTCTGCTCGTCACGCATACCCTAATTCTGCTCGTCAACCATCAGGTAACAGGAGGCCTGCTACCAAGGAACAAGCCTCTCCTAATACCAACGTACCGAACAAGGCTCCTACTTCAGTGATACGGTGTCATAATTGCGGGGAAGAAGGCCACATACGTCCCAGGTGCCCTAAAAATCCCCGTGCCTTCAAAGACGCCATTTCTACAGTAAAGGTAGGATTCTGCTTGTCAGACACTAGGGCTTCGGAATCCGAATACTGTGTTGCAGGGACTATTAATGGATCCTGGACCTCCACCATTCTACGGGACACTGGTTGCTCCAGTCTCATTGTCGCCGAGGAAGCTCTACCTGATGTGGACACCACTAACTGCCGACAGGTAACAGTCTTTGACTATTTAGGCCGAGCAGATACATTTCCTGTTGTTCGGTGCTTCTTAAAATGTCCCTATTATGATGGTTGGGCTGATGCTATTCGTGCCCCGATTAAGTTTGCTACTGCATTACTGGGAGATATTCCAGGGGCTCGTAAGCCTGATAACCCTGCTTGTAGTCTTGCTACTGCTAATGTACCTACAACATTTACCTCATTCCAGGGCTATGTCCCTGATGCTGTTACTACTCCTCCACCGGATGTCACCCCTACACATCGTGCTGAGCGAGTGTGTGCTGTTCAGACACGTGCTGGTGCTACTCGCATGAAACGCATACACCCACTCATACTTCCTAAGCTGGAACCACTCCAGGTAACCCCAGCTGAATTTTCTCGATTGCAGGAATCTTGTCCCTCTCTGGCAGCCGTACGTGACAAAGCCTCCTGTGGACATCCCGAGCCAGCCAGGAATGGCGCCACCTACAAGTTCTCCTGGATAGATGGACTCCTGTACCGGGAATGTGTGTCGTCTACGAGACCAGGGAATGAAGGTACCAAGAAGCTCGTCGTTCCCGCTGACTGCCGAAGAATTGTACTCCAGGTGGCTCATGAGAGTCCGCTCACCGGCCATTTTTCCCACAGGAAAACGGAAGAGAAAGTCGGCAAGCATTTCTTTTGGCCCGCCATGGCGACGGATATACGGGACTACTGTAGGTCATGTGACCTGTGCCAACGTAAGTCTTCCAGAGGCAGAGTTAAACCTGTTCCTCTCGTACCTTTACCTGTCGTTACCGAACTCTTTTCCAGAGTGGCTGTAGATATTGTTGGACCCATCTCTCCCCTTTCTGCAGAAGGTCACCGGTATATTTTGACATTAATTGATTTTTCCACTGGATTTCCAGAAGCCATTCCTCTGAAGGAGGTAGATTCTATTTCTGTTGCAGAAGCTTTACTGTCCATCTTCTCCAGAGTAGGAATACCTCGTGAGATCTTGAGTGACAGAGGCACGCAATTCACGTCGCAACTGATGGCCGAACTCCACAAGCTTCTGGGTGTGAAGCCTCGGTTCACTACACCTTACCATCCCGCCGGAAATGGACGGGTAGAAAGGTTGCATGGACCTCTCAAGGCGGTCCTTAGAAAGTTGTGCCATGAGAAACCGCGAGAATGGCATCGCTACCCGGTTCCCACCCTCTTCGCTCTTCGAGAACTACCAAGTGACCGTACTGGCTTCTCCGCATTCGATCTTCTCTATGGACGAAGTGTGAGAGGACCCCTTACTGTTCTGAAGGATTTGTGGGAAGACAGACGGTTGAAGGCAGACGATAGGACCAGTTTGCAGTACGTTATCGAGATGCGGGATAAACTCCAGGAGTGTGCCCAGCTCGCCGCCCAGCAGGCCGACGTAAGTACTACCAGGTACAAGACTTATTTTGATATGAGATCCCAAGATAGGCAGTTCAAACCTGGTGATGAAGTTCTCGTTTTGCTTCCTGATGATACTAGAAAATTGCTCGTATCTTGGAGTGGTCCATATAAAATTCTTGAAAGACGCAATAAGGTAGACTATCTTGTGGATGATCCTAAAGGACCTAAATTATATCATGCCAATATTCTCAAACAATACTTTCGGCGTGCTAGAGTCAATTTAGCCCATGTATTGGATGAAGTTTCAGTGTCTGAGGATGAAGAGACCCTTCCAAGAGGATTTGTAGAGATGATGGATGAAGAAGATCTGGTTTCCTGTCCAACTGCTTCCCCACGTCCAGCCTCTGTCTCCAGTAATGAGCTGAAGATCTATCCATCGCTAGAGTGGGACAAGCGTGCTTCCTTGGAGGAAGTAATCTTCACCTTCCCTGATGTATTTTCAGAAATGCCTGGCTCCACAGAGACTCTACAGCATGATATCGTACTTACCACCTCCAGCAGGATCAAGGCCAAGCATTATCCGGTGCCGATTCATCTCCGCCCTTACTTTGAGCAGGAAGTGGAGGACCTCCTTCAACTTGGTATCATTGAACCCTCCTGTTCTCCGCATTGTTCTCCTGTAGTAATGGTACGTAAGGCGGATGGAAGTTATCGGATGGCCATAGACTACCGACAATTAAATTCGGTTACAGTTTTTGATGCTGAGCCAACTTGTTCAGCCGAGAGTGACCTTTATAAGTTCTCAGGAGCTACTTATTTTACGGAGCTCGATCTAGCCAAGGCCTACTATCAGATCCCTTTGACAGACCGTGCCAGGCCGCTCACAGCCTTTTCCACTCACAGAGGATTGATTCAGTTTTGTCGTCTTCCTTTTGGTCTCGTCACTGCATGCTCCACCTATATTAGACTCATGAGGATTGTTCTAGCTGACCTGTTGAATGTTTCTTTCTATTTTGATAACATCTTCATCTATTCATCAGATTGGCCTAGTCATCTCTCGACCCTAGCATTAGTACTTCAGCGGCTCAGGTTCCACAAACTCACCGCTAAGCCCTCGAAGTGCCGATTTGGTTACTCTTCCCTTCAGTACCTGGGATTTCGGCTGGATGGAATACATCTGTATCCCCTTCAGGACAAGACTGAGGCCCTGAAGCATATTGAACTGCCAACAACCAAGAGTCTCCGCAGCTTTCTTGGTATGGTATCATTTTATCGATGTTTTATTCCCATGGCTTCAGACTTCACTGGACCCCTCTCTGACCTCCTGAAGAAAGGACAACCTGAACCCCTACAGTGGACTGAGGATCGTCTGTCTTGCTTTAACCAACTTAAGAAAGCTTTGTCTACTCCTCCTGTGCTTAAACTTCCCGACCCCTCTTTACCTTTTGTCCTCAGGTGTGATGCATCAAACTTGGGACTAGGAGCAGTCCTCCTACAATTTTATGATGGAACTCCTCACCCTGTTGCCTTCGCCAGCCGGAAACTCCTGGATCGAGAGCGGAGGTATGCAACTACAGAGAAGGAAGCACTTGCCATCATCTTCGGGGTCAAGAAGTTCGACTTCTACCTACGAGGGAAGGAGTTCATACTGGAGACGGACCACAAGCCCCTCGTATATCTCCAGTCCTCGCGATGCTCCAATGACAGAGTAATGAGGTGGGCTCTTCAGCTACAGAACTACCCTTATAGAGTAGTCCACATTGCTGGTCGAGACAATGTTGGGGCAGACCTCCTGAGTCGCTGTCTAGGGAAGTGAATGTTTTCTTTTAACTCAATTAGACTGTCACATATGTAGAGTATTTCTGTTTAATCTACTTGCAGTAGATTTTTTAAAGGGGGCTTATGTAAGGGCCGAAATACTCGTACACATTTATACATATTCATACACATTTATACACATTTATATGCCTTTAATCACATGTTCCTGTTAAATAACATCTCAATATTTCATTGATAGTATGTGGTGTATTTGTGGAGGGCGAGAATGTAACTGCTTGTTTAGCAGTCTCCTCATCTCCCCCCCCCCTTCCTTGGGATGTCGACGTCAGCGCCATCTACACTTCTCAACGCAGGCAGCGCCATCTATCCGAGGCTTCGTATGGATAGAAGACCTGACTGGTGGCAGAAAGGAGCTGCACTCTGACTTGTACGGAGCTCTGAGCCTCCTCTGCCTCCTTCTCTCACCTGGAGCTTATTCCAGCGCTTGGGCAGCGTCTGGTCTGCCTCCTCTTACTTTGCTCCTATTGATCCTAGTGATCCTATTGCCATTATCTTGTGTTAGGACTCTGCTACCTGGCCAAGAGTTGTGTGTTGGGACTTGTACTGTGGTGTGTGGAGTGATACTGTGTGGTGTTGGTGTGGAGTTTGTGTGGCGGTGTTGATTGTATTGTGGTGGTGTTTATGTGTTGTGGTGGAGATTGAGTTAATATATATCTGTCTTTGCAACTTTTGTTTGTAATATTCCCTCTGACTTTGGTGGTGATAGAATCCTTACATCGAAGACGTTGCCGACGTGCCACTCTTCGATTCGAGCCTTTACAAGTGGCGACCTCGCCAGGATTCTGCTCCACCAAATTCTGAGGGTTATGTTCCAGGTCTTTCGCTTTGCAGACCTGTTTAAGTCGCCGTTGCGCGCCCTCACTGTCGTGGCCCAGAAGTGTTTATTAGCGTCATGCTGCAGATTAGTGGTTGTCATTCCACTGTCTTTACTACCAGAGTATTTTGATAGTTGTGCTGTGTCGGAGTATTCTGAGTGTTGTGTTGTATTATATTTTAAACTTTCTCTCTGTATAGGAGATTGATTCTTTGTGTATTTAGATTCTTTTTAAATTCTCTTTACTGTTGGTTGTTACCTACTTGTGTATTGACTTTTGTCCTATAATTGCTGTTTTTCTCTAGGGATTGTCTAGTTTCGGGCAGCTTAAGGAGCAGGCCTTAGAGCTGGGCCTCTCTGGAGCTGAAGTTGGTCGGTATGTGGTACAACAGCAAAATGTGGAAAGAGAAGAACGTGAGCGGGAAAGAGAAGCCCGTGATCGAGAAAGGGAGAGAGAAAAGGAGGAAAGATTAGCCCAGCTACAGGTCGCGGAATGTGAACGGGAAAGAGAAGCACGTGATCGACTGGCAAAACTACAGGCTGAGAAGGAAATCCAGCTGGCCCAAATTGCTGCTACACAGAAGCCAGCTACTCAAATTGTTGAAGGTGAGGGTAATAAATTCTTATTGCCTGCCTATAGAGATGGGGATGATTTCGCTGCATATCTGACAAGGTTTGAGAGAATTGCTGAACTCACAAATGTGGCTGCAGATACATATGCCCTACGACTGGGAGCTTCTCTCTCAGGCAAGGCTGGGAAAATATATTCCTCCCTTCCTACCGAGATTATTACATACTACCAGCTGTTGAAGAAAGCTCTACTGAGGGGCTTCTGTATGACTCCCGATGGATTCAGGACGGAATTAGGTCTTCTAGGATTCAGCCAGGGGAAAGTTACCAGCAATTTAGCATACAACTTAATCGTTTGCTTGAACAGTGGCTAGAATATTCTAATGTCGACTCTTCTTATAAAGCTCTGAAAGAGTTCATGGTTTTGGATCAATTTTTCTCCTCTCTAACTCCAGATCTTCGTGTCTTCATAAAGGAACAGAGTGTGTTCTCTTTGGAGAAGGCAGTCCAGCTTGCTGATAGCTGGGCCTCTGCTCGTCACGCATACCCTAATTCTGCTCGTCAACCATCAGGTAACAGGAGGCCTGCTACCAAGGAACAAGCCTCTCCTAATACCAACGTACCGAACAAGGCTCCTACTTCAGTGATACGGTGTCATAATTGCGGGGAAGAAGGCCACATACGTCCCAGGTGCCCTAAAAATCCCCGTGCCTTCAAAGACGCCATTTCTACAGTAAAGGTAGGATTCTGCTTGTCAGACACTAGGGCTTCGGAATCCGAATACTGTGTTGCAGGGACTATTAATGGATCCTGGACCTCCACCATTCTACGGGACACTGGTTGCTCCAGTCTCATTGTCGCCGAGGAAGCTCTACCTGATGTGGACACCACTAACTGCCGACAGGTAACAGTCTTTGACTATTTAGGCCGAGCAGATACATTTCCTGTTGTTCGGTGCTTCTTAAAATGTCCCTATTATGATGGTTGGGCTGATGCTATTCGTGCCCCGATTAAGTTTGCTACTGCATTACTGGGAGATATTCCAGGGGCTCGTAAGCCTGATAACCCTGCTTGTAGTCTTGCTACTGCTAATGTACCTACAACATTTACCTCATTCCAGGGCTATGTCCCTGATGCTGTTACTACTCCTCCACCGGATGTCACCCCTACACATCGTGCTGAGCGAGTGTGTGCTGTTCAGACACGTGCTGGTGCTACTCGCATGAAACGCATACACCCACTCATACTTCCTAAGCTGGAACCACTCCAGGTAACCCCAGCTGAATTTTCTCGATTGCAGGAATCTTGTCCCTCTCTGGCAGCCGTACGTGACAAAGCCTCCTGTGGACATCCCGAGCCAGCCAGGAATGGCGCCACCTACAAGTTCTCCTGGATAGATGGACTCCTGTACCGGGAATGTGTGTCATCTACGAGACCAGGGAATGAAGGTACCAAGAAGCTCGTCGTTCCCGCTGACTGCCGAAGAATTGTACTCCAGGTGGCTCATGAGAGTCCGCTCACCGGCCATTTTTCCCACAGGAAAACGGAAGAGAAAGTCGGCAAGCATTTCTTTTGGCCCGCCATGGCGACGGATATACGGGACTACTGTAGGTCATGTGACCTGTGCCAACGTAAGTCTTCCAGAGGCAGAGTTAAACCTGTTCCTCTCATACCTTTACCTGTCGTTACCGAACTCTTTTCCAGAGTGGCTGTAGATATTGTTGGACCCATCTCTCCCCTTTCTGCAGAAGGTCACCGGTATATTTTGACATTAATTGATTTTTCCACTGGATTTCCAGAAGCCATTCCTCTGAAGGAGGTAGATTCTATTTCTGTTGCAGAAGCTTTACTGTCCATCTTCTCCAGAGTAGGAATACCTCGTGAGATCTTGAGTGACAGAGGCACGCAATTCACGTCGCAACTGATGGCCGAACTCCACAAGCTTCTGGGTGTGAAGCCTCGGTTCACTACACCTTACCATCCCGCCGGAAATGGACGGGTAGAAAGGTTGCATGGACCTCTCAAGGCGGTCCTTAGAAAGTTGTGCCATGAGAAACCGCGAGAATGGCATCGCTACCCGGTTCCCACCCTCTTCGCTCTTCGAGAACTACCAAGTGACCGTACTGGCTTCTCCGCATTCGATCTTCTCTATGGACGAAGTGTGAGAGGACCCCTTACTGTTCTGAAGGATTTGTGGGAAGACAGACGGTTGAAGGCAGACGATAGGACCAGTTTGCAGTACGTTATCGAGATGCGGGATAAACTCCAGGAGTGTGCCCAGCTCGCCGCCCAGCAGGCCGACGTAAGTACTACCAGGTACAAGACTTATTTTGATATGAGATCCCAAGATAGGCAGTTCAAACCTGGTGATGAAGTTCTCGTTTTGCTTCCTGATGATACTAGAAAATTGCTCGTATCTTGGAGTGGTCCATATAAAATTCTTGAAAGACGCAATAAGGTAGACTATCTTGTGGATGATCCTAAAGGACCTAAATTATATCATGCCAATATTCTCAAACAATACTTTCGGCGTGCTAGAGTCAATTTAGCCCATGTATTGGATGAAGTTTCAGTGTCTGAGGATGAAGAGACCCTTCCAAGAGGATTTGTAGAGATGATGGATGAAGAAGATCTGGTTTCCTGTCCAACTGCTTCCCCACGTCCAGCCTCTGTCTCCAGTAATGAGCTGAAGATCTATCCATCGCTAGAGTGGGACAAGCGTGCTTCCTTGGAGGAAGTAATCTTCACCTTCCCTGATGTATTTTCAGAAATGCCTGGCTCCACAGAGACTCTACAGCATGATATCGTACTTACCACCTCCAGCAGGATCAAGGCCAAGCATTATCCGGTGCCGATTCATCTCCGCCCTTACTTTGAGCAGGAAGTGGAGGACGTCCTTCAACTTGGTATCATTGAACCCTCCTGTTCTCCGCATTGTTCTCCTGTAGTAATGGTACGTAAGGCGGATGGAAGTTATCGGATGGCCATAGACTACCGACAATTAAATTCGGTTACAGTTTTTGATGCTGAGCCAACTTGTTCAGCCGAGAGTGACCTTTATAAGTTCTCAGGAGCTACTTATTTTACGGAGCTCGATCTAGCCAAGGCCTACTATCAGATCCCTTTGACAGACCGTGCCAGGCCGCTCACAGCCTTTTCCACTCACAGAGGATTGATTCAGTTTTGTCGTCTTCCTTTTGGTCTCGTCACTGCATGCTCCACCTATATTAGACTCATGAGGATTGTTCTAGCTGACCTGTTGAATGTTTCTTTCTATTTTGATAACATCTTCATCTATTCATCAGATTGGCCTAGTCATCTCTCGACCCTAGCATTAGTACTTCAGCGGCTCAGGTTCCACAAACTCACCGCTAAGCCCTCGAAGTGCCGATTTGGTTACTCTTCCCTTCAGTACCTGGGATTTCGGCTGGATGGAATACATCTGTATCCCCTTCAGGACAAGACTGAGGCCCTGAAGCATATTGAACTGCCAACAACCAAGAGTCTCCGCAGCTTTCTTGGTATGGTATCATTTTATCTATGTTTTATTCCCATGGCTTCAGACTTCACTGGACCCCTCTCTGACCTCCTGAAGAAAGGACAACCTGAACCCCTACAGTGGACTGAGGATCGTCTGTCTTGCTTTAACCAACTTAAGAAAGCTTTGTCTACTCCTCCTGTGCTTAAACTTCCCGACCCCTCTTTACCTTTTGTCCTCAGGTGTGATGCATCAAACTTGGGACTAGGAGCAGTCCTCCTACAATTTTATGATGGAACTCCTCACCCTGTTGCCTTCGCCAGCCGGAAACTCCTGGATCGAGAGCGGAGGTATGCAACTACAGAGAAGGAAGCACTTGCCATCATCTTCGGGGTCAAGAAGTTCGACTTCTACCTACGAGGGAAGGAGTTCATACTGGAGACGGACCACAAGCCCCTCGTATATCTCCAGTCCTCGCGATGCTCCAATGACAGAGTAATGAGGTGGGCTCTTCAGCTACAGAACTACCCTTATAGAGTAGTCCACATTGCTGGTCGAGACAATGTTGGGGCAGACCTCCTGAGTCTCTGTCTAGGGAAGTGAATGTTTTCTTTTAACTCAATTAGACTGTCACATATGTAGAGTATTTCTGTTTAATCTACTTGCAGTAGATTTTTTAAAGGGGGCTTATGTAAGGGCCGAAATACTCGTACACATTTATACATATTCATACACATTTATACACATTTATATGCCTTTAATCACATGTTCCTGTTAAATAACATCTCAATATTTCATTGATAGTATGTGGTGTATTTGTGGAGGGCGAGAATGTAACTGCTTGTTTAGCAGTCTCCTCATCTCCCCCCCCCCCCCCTTCCTTGGGATGTCGACGTCAGCGCCATCTACACTTCTCAACGCAGGCAGCGCCATCTATCCGAGGCTTCGTATGGATAGAAGACCTGACTGGTGGCAGAAAGGAGCTGCACTCTGACTTGTACGGAGCTCTGAGCCTCCTCTGCCTCCTTCTCTCACCTGGAGCTTATTCCAGCGCTTGGGCAGCGTCTGGTCTGCCTCCTCTTACTTTGCTCCTATTGATCCTAGTGATCCTATTGCCATTATCTTGTGTTAGGACTCTGCTACCTGGCCAAGAGTTGTGTGTTGGGACTTGTACTGTGGTGTGTGGAGTGATACTGTGTGGTGTTGGTGTGGAGTTTGTGTGGCGGTGTTGATTGTATTGTGGTGGTGTTTATGTGTTGTGGTGGAGATTGAGTTAATATATATCTGTCTTTGCAACTTTTGTTTGTAATATTCCCTCTGACTTTGGTGGTGATTAGAATCCTTACATCGAAGACGTTGCCGACGTGCCACTCTTCGATTCGAGCCTTTACAGTCTGCTGAGTAGTATTTCTTGGCTAGCCTCCATACCAGCTGAAAATGAAATGAATGATACAACTTCAGACCTAATCAAATCCATGGGAAAAATCATGATTGCATATACAGACCAAATATCCACATTAGAAATACTACTGATTTTCTACCACTATTTCCTACTACTGTAAACTACATTAGGCCATTGAATGAGAGTTTTAATGTATTAGATCTACCACAACTACTTTAGTTTTTAAATATACCCTACCCTACCCCTGAAACAATAATGGAGAAGAGAAATTGTTGGTTATAGAGCATTAAAAGACTGTAGCCTACTTAGATATTTCAAAGTTATCACTAGAAGATGCTGTCAGTATTGGGCTACATTTCTAACAGAATTAGGTAGACTTGGCCTGGTCTAACCTACATACTGTACAGTAAAGTATCATAAGATGGGGTGAAGTTTAAAATATGTACAGTATAGGAAAATAGCTGAGGGTGTAATGATACAATAACAATAAGTTAGGCCTTTGATAGATCTCAACATACCTGGTTCTCAATTAGAATTTGAAAGGTGCAGAGTCGGTACAGTTCAAGGTTGCAATATTCTGATGATCTTTGGAGATCCATTACATCGTTGATTGTTCAAAGCATCTCTTGGGATGTAATCTGTTGTTGTCTAAAAGTGTAGAGAGCATACTCTACCATTAGATTTGTCCTCACGTTTGCACGCCGATATCAATATTTTGGCTTTCTCTTGGTCTCTTAGGAACTGATAGAGCTTTACCCAGTCTCTTTTTGCATGTCTACTGCCATTATTGCAATTGTACACAGCACATACACCCATAATATGCCATAGACACTCACGGTTCACGTACATTTTAAATTGGACTAGTGACAGTCTGTGCTCCAGCCAGGTTTGTTTACATGTGTGACGTCACTACCGCGGTGCAGTGTGGGAAAACAAGTGTCTAGTGGACTATCCTTTATAGTCTATCATCCTTGCTATCATCCTTGGTTGGACTGCACCTATAGACATCCTCCCCCCCCCCCCCTGTCACCCTTTTCCTCCATACCATGGGGTAGTGACCTGAGACCCAGGAGGGGTGACCTGACCACCTTCACCACAGATATGACAACAACACAGAGTAGTACACTGTTGTCATGTGTATTGGATTCACTTCCATACATAAAACATTGTTATTATCCTAAATATTAACACATTTACAACATCATATAATCAAGGTTTATCATATACAATAATTTTTTGAAGATTTGAAGACTATTTAAAACACTAAATAACGAAGGTATGAAATATTGTATGCCTTGTTTGTGTTAAATGACAACATTGTTGGGTGAGGAAAACCATTAGCTCCCCCGACCAAACTACCTACATATTGGAATCCGACTACAGTGTGAACTCCGTATTACAGTGTTTATGTATATTGGGGGACGAGATTATCACAATTACCACCTCGACAATGTTACCAACACCCAAAAGTAATTTTCAGAAATGTAGGCCTCTAATATGAGGTCAGAAAGGCAAGATTATTCCTATTTACAATATTTACAACCATGTTCATTCCGCTTCCATCGCAAGTTTCATCTCCCAAGGTGAAACAACTTAAGAATTAATGATTAGGAAAATAACAGGAACGTTACAATAGGGTTGGGTGGCTCGGTGGATCTTCTCTCGCCTCCTGTACAATATGTTTATTAGTTTTATTGTTGTCTTATTTATCTTTCATTAATATTACTACCACTGTTTACGTATAGTTACTCTTATTTACTTGATGACCATTAGCGGCAACATTCCCTATAGTTGCACCACTCTGAAAATGGGGTTTGGGTGGGAACTTGAGGGACCTGTCACCGTTTACAGGGTTGCCGCGAATTCTGAGCTCTGACTGACAGAAGGATGACCTGACATACCTTCGCCTCAAGTCTGCCTCAGGACAATCTTTTAATCCTAGTCCAACCAAACACCTTACCAAGACGCCTACTGGTGACCACGTGTCTTGCTTCCCCGCCTCCCTCTTCGTCAACCATTCTAATTTCTTCACTTTATGCACATGTTCTCAATTCTTCTTTTGCTGATGTTTGTTGCTGCGGCTGTTCTGCAAATAGCCTTGTTGACATCCTCCATTCTCCTTCTCTTCTCCTGTACCTCCCAACGGGAACTGCCTTGACGTGGTGGGGGGCTTGTGTGTCTCTGAGACCGGGCGAGCTAGACTAGAGGGGGCTCCGGCTCCTGCTCTGTCCCGAGTTCGGGGAGAGAGTGTTTCCCCTAGGAAGGTCGCTAGTGAGAGACCAGACTAAATTGTTCCTATCTTTTAGTTCTTCAACGTTCCTCATTTCTTTTTATTTCCTTCCTGCTTGTTGTCACACCGTTCTATCACCTTTTTTCTGGCGCTATAGGACCTCGATGTTGCGGCGCCTAATATCCATCATTCAATCAAAATCCTTCTCCTATACAAAGTACTGGCTTACTCTGAAGACAATTTCCTTGGTTTGATTATAAAGGTGGGAGCTTGTTTACTGAGCTGCCATCGTGTCACAGTCAAGATGGAAAATGAAGAGTGGGAGCATTGTTGTTTTTTATTGCAGGGGAAATTACCTCTGCTTGTGCCTTATGCCTGTGCTGGCGGGGCCAACAGGACAGACAGTGGGAGCACTTGACAGAAATGTAAATACTTCCCTTCCCTGTTAATTACCTCCCAGCAGACAGATATGTACTGTGTTCCAGGTGTTGGCAGTGATGGTTATTGCCGCTCATCATAGTTTTAACATTTATTTTTATCAAAGAACGAATACATATATATATATATATATATATATATATATATATATATATATATATATATATATATATATATATATATATATATATATATATATATATATATATATATATATATATATATATATATATATATATATATATATATATATAGTGGTGGGAAAGGGGTAAGAATTTACCACCCCCGCCTTCCGGTAAGCTGGGGGAACAGATTGGCCACGTTGTCACAACCCAAGGTGAGTGCATTACTTGAGCATGATGAAGGTCGCTGGCCTCAAGATCAAGATCATGATAAACGAACGTGACAGCTGTCTACGTTGCAAGTAAGTTAATATTTTGTTTGCAAACTTAGTTGGAATTCTTACCTTCCATGGTGGTGGCCATGGAGGTATAAAAGGAGAAATAACCTAACTGACCTCATTAAATTACTGACCCCACAGTCAAGCATGTATACAGTACAACGCTTGATGGCAACCCTGCCCCATGGTGTGGTATCTGATAAGAGTAATGTAGATTAGAAAGCCTGATGTGGCAATGCTGCTTATGGAAAGATCCCCGCCATGTGGCTGACTATAATTCCGGCCTGCCTTGATGTGTATATATAGTTAATGTGTGTATCCTCCCCTCCCTTCCTGGTATATATGTGGCGGTGTATACGAGTACGTGGCAATGTGCGTGGTAAAGTATGTGGACCCTGATGTGAGTAATGTATTGTCAGTTTATATTATTAACCGGCCAGTTTGTAATTGCAATTTGCAGTCTGTAGTGTGTAATTTATACTTTTCTAAGACTTATTTATGGTAGAATGTTTCTGTGCTAACTAAGTAATTGTCGTGACGTGTGAGGAGCAGAGGCTACTACCTTGTGGAAGCTACATGTGTTACAGAGTTGTGAAACTATTGTTCATATTTATTAATATTCCTTGTATGTTGGTTGAACTGGCTTGATGTTTTTTGTGCCTTTTTTACCGTAACAAACCTGTCTTAGTGTTTGTCTTTTATTATTTTGTAAGTAATCATTGTCCATGTGCTTATTCGATCTCCCAACCTATAAGTTACGATTCGGGCACACTAACCACCCAGCCAATGTCACATATAAGTGACATTGCACCCAGCCACCTCCCCTACTAGTCACGCAGCGCGACCAGCGCGGCTACACACTCGTCAATTCCAACGGCTCAGTACAGGTACAGAGATATAGTGGCATAGAGGGAGTAGCTGGAGGTGTATCGAGTCTTAAGTTCTGGGATATTTTTCGAGGTTGTAGAGAATAGTTTTTTTTCTCCTTTTATAATCTATATTGATACTTTATGGTAGTATCTATCTACGTGTAAATCGTTAAGACAAAGTAATCTTATTTTACTTGTACGTGTGTGTGTGTGTGACAGGGGAAGGTAAGGATGACGTACAGAAAATCTCTACTCATCAATACACCTACTATAAGGATGTGGTTCCTTGTGGTGTTGGGTATCACCATCATCATCATCATCATGGCTGACCTGTATCGTGATTCAATACCACGTTACCTTAGTACAGCTGGCTTGGTGTTACCTCCAGTACATCAAGTACCACTCAGAAATTATGACGGACTCTTGAAAAAACAACAACAACAACAACATCAACAACAACACACAGGAACAAAGCCATTCCAAGCCAATGTGAAGAAGTACTCGTCACACCCGGAGCCTCATCAGGTGTATTGGGAGAAGTGTTACGTATACCATCCTGAAAACTTCACAGCTGAGAACAGGTGTTGCAGAATGTATGAATACACAAGTTCCCCGCTGGCCTTCCACACCTGTATTCAGAAGGACCTCCACGTTAACAAAAGGTATAGTGTGTGTGTGTGTTCTTTCCTATTGTATTCTTACCTATTTGTGTCTTTACAGGATTGAGTCAAGCTCGCAATGTCCCTTTTTTTAAACCCAATTATAAAATTGTTTCTTTGCACACTACACTTCTTCTGGTAATATATTCCATTGCTCTATTACTCTGTTTGGAAAACTATATTTATGTACTTCTTTGTGTGTGTTTTCTTCTCCAGTGACACATTTGTACACAATAATCACATCTCTCTTTTTCGTTTTTCTTTCAGTTTAGGTAACTTTAGTTTCTCTTGTCTTTCTTCCTTCATAGCTTAGTTCTCTTAGGCTTGGTACCCATCTTGTTGTTGCCGTTTTCACTTTTTCTAATTTAGTGATATGTTTTATAAATGAGGGTTCCATACTACTGTAACATAATCCCAGGTAGGCCTTATATAGGATGTGATTATAGTCTTGATCATTTCTTCCTTACAATATATATATATATATATATATATATATATATATATATATATATATATATATATATATATATATATATATATATATATATATATATATATATATATATATATATATATATATATATATATATATATTATGATCATCTGGTGTCAATTTCTCATTAATCGTTGCCCCCAAATATCTTGCTTTTTCTGCTTCATTTAACATTTTATTACCAAACTTGTACTGATGATTTGGTCTTCTTTCACTCCTACCAAACTTGATTACATAACATTTATCTGTATAAAACTCCATCTGCCATTTCTTACTCCAGTCAACCATTTTGTCCAAGTCTTCTTGTATTTTTTTACAGCAGTCTTCATTTTTAATTGTTCCTTTACCTTTGCATCATCAGCAAACATATTCATATAAGTGCCATCTATAACATTTACTTCCATATTATTTATATAGATTGAAAACATTATTGGTGCCAATACTGAGCCCTGAGGAACTCCACTTATGACTTTTAGCCTCAGAGAATATTTCCCTCTTAGGGTGCATTCACACCAAGCGAGTCGCGTCGAGTCGCGTCACATCAAGTCAGTGTACGTCACGATGCGTCATTATTCGCCACCCGCAGTTAACATTAAATCATATGGATGTAAGCCAAAGCCGTTCACACCGGATCCGTCGCGTCGAGTCGCGTCTCGTCGCGTCGTGTCGCGTCGAGTCACCGATGGCGCCAGACCCATTTTTGTGTCAGTCACACCGAGTCCACGGTGGTGAATTTCTTGTTTATCAGTTGCATTTTCACTTATCAGCAGGAATAAATGAACTATTACAATGTTTCTTTTATTCATTATTGCCCTACACACATAATTATTGTTGAAATTTTCGATAAGATATTTCTTACCTTAAAAAAATTGTCATTATTTCTTCAACCCCAACAGCACGTCTGTAATTAGTGTTCCTTTTCTTTATGGAAGATCCTGACAAGTCCACCACCTTCTTGAAGTTTTTAATAGTCATCTTAAAGGAGTCGTAGTATTTTTCTGGATGGTTCAGCAAGTCTGGGAATAAATGACTGAAGTTTCCAAAATCTGGCCTTTTGGTGTTCAGTTCATGGATCTAGATTCGGGTTATCTTACGTCTACAACGACGACAAAGCCTTAACAGAACAGCTACCTGCCATTGTTCTTGAAATCTGGCAAACCACTGAGTAAACAGAGTAATGACTTGACTTGGGCTGACGCTGTAGGTGTGAACGGAGATTTTGTGTTTTGACTCGCACCAATTGACGTACACTGACTTGACGTGACGTGACTTGACGCGACTCGCTTGGTGTGTATGCACCCTTAGTATTGTTCTCTCTTTTTTTTTTTTTTTTTTTTTTTTTTTTGCCTCCTAGGAATTGCTTTATCCATTTAAGTAGTTTTCCTTTTGACTCCTCGTTTATGTTGTAATTTCTATATAGGCCTAAGCATTTGGAGTATGTGTGTATGTGCTATAAGCGAGGTAGGGAATGAATAATGGTGTTGACAGGAAGGTAGGGAAGGACAGGAAGGTGTTGAGAGGAAGGTAGGGAAGGACAGGGTGGTGTTGACAGGAAGTTAGGGAAGGACAGGAAGGTATTGACAGGAAGGTAGGTAAGGACAGGAAGGTGTTGACAGGAAGGTAGGGAAGGACAAGAAGGTGTTGACAGGAAGGTAGGGAAGGACAGGAAGGTGTACCAGTTCCCAACTGTCGTATTCACTGAAATTTTGCACATGGATAGCAATGCACCAAACATGTTTGCACACCGAGTTCCGACCCGGAGTAAACTTTAAAAGTTTTTTATTTGGGGGGGGGGGGGGGGGGTCAAAGTCCCATAGAATCAACACAGGGAAATCCAATTTTTTTTATCTTACTCAGTCACTTTTGATGGTATGGCGTCCATTTTGGTACCGTTGGACATGTCTTCCTGAGTTACATGCATCTGTATAACTCATTACCGGGAATCACCAATACTTGACCTCTCAGATCAGGTCAAAGTTCACGGAAATTTACAAAATCTAATATATGGCCTGATTAACGGATTTGGAAGCCGTTGTGGCCAGTTTTACGATAGTCATAAGAGCTCAACTAAGTGAGAAGTACTGTTGACCCCAGCCCATACATAGGTGGGGTCATGCGAGGTCATATGGGGTCAAAGTTTCAAGCTGTCTGAATTTAATTAAACTAAATCAGTTTTTATCGATGAAATTTTATCACAAATCTAATGATTATAAGTAAGTGCCGAATATCAGGGATGTATTCCTGACACCAACAGTGCTGGCGGTTAGAAATGTCGCGGTGACGTAAACAACGTAGCCTCTGGCTAGCACAGTGGTAAAGTCTGTGGCTGCAATCCCATGGCCCAGCGTTCGATCCTTGCTCGGGACACTGTTAAAAATACCACTAATGCCAGAGGTTACCACCCCTGTGAGCAGGGGGTGGGGGGTTTGAGTCAGCTGTCTGAGGTCTTCCTTCTTAGTCAGCCATAGCCGAAAGCTGACTCGGGTCTCACCTGGGCGGAGTGGTTGCTGGGCCATACATTACATCCTTGTGATGTGTGCTATATTGTGTTTCATACACACAGTGTGTGCTACACTCTGTCCCAGTGACTGCCACTCGCTGGCACCTTTAATAACCTTTAATACTGATGAGGGGAAAATGGTCTGTGTGAAAATAGTTTTAATGAGGATACTCACCTAAATTAGTAACTGATAGGGTACCCTCGATTCTTTTTTAACATGTTGAGTCGTTTGGGAAGGAAGTCAGCCAAATTATGAAGGTATTCCAAGTTAATATTGTCCCAGATATCTTGTATGACTGCTTAAAGGCGTGGAAGTGAAGATGTGTCACGATCCTTTAGTTGCCGTTTAATATACGACCATAAGTTTTCGATTGGGTTTAAGTCTGGTGAATTTGCTGACCAAGGTTTTAGGAGAGTAACACCACAGAATTCAAACCAATTGGTAATTAAATGAGCGGTATGGCAAGGAGCACCATCTTGCATAAAATAATCAGAGTTGCATTTCTCCATACACTTGTCTAGTTCATCAAGTATGAGTTCAAAGTAATTATCTTTATCCATACGAACATTCTTAGGGAAAAATACCAACTTTCCCACACTATAGTACGAAAAACAGGCCACACCATCAATGAATCAGGATGTTTTACTGTGTGGTTAAGATATCTGGGGTCATGGGAATCACTACCACGTCGGCGGTACACTCCACTTTTCTGGTTATCTGTAACTTCAAAAGTGGATTCATCCGACCACAACACCTTTCGCCACTCATCAATACCCCAGTCATGATATTGAGAGGCAAAAGCTAATCTTTTTTTGAGATGAACACCAGTTAACCAGGGTTTGTGTACTGCGCGGCAACACCTGTAACCCAAGTCGCGTTTGAAATAATCCCACACTGTCCTGTCAGCCACTCCAGCCAGCAAATCTGGGTTCTTAGTCTTTAATTCTCGGCTTGTGATGCGAGGTTGGACCTCCAGCTGTCTACCAATAACTCTCAAAGTCCTCTCAGTCACTTTCCGTTTACGCCCTGGTGGTTTGTATGGTGGTGGGATAGAGTCACTCCCGCCCGCACCGAATTTTTTTGTCCACCTCTGTACTATTCTTATTGATAATCCTGTGTTAGCTGAGATTTCTTGATTAGTTCTATTGTCCTTGGCTAGAGCACAGATAGCTGCAATGTCAAGTTCTTTGAGTCATTTCTTGGGACCCATACTAATTAGTAACTGGAGGAAATAGTGAACCAATACACACAAAAAACTAGGGTAATTAGGAGCTGCAGGATCCCCCCCCCCCCCCACTGAGAGTGTAAGGAAGCACTATCCCGTTATATTGTTTAAATTTCCCAGACAAAGCTTAGAGTAGAGTTGCCAGATATCGCTACTTTCTACAATCCCATATAATATTAGCCTACAGAGAGTAGCACACAGAAATTATGGTATATGGCAGCACGCCGGACTTCACGTCATCTCGCGCCATTTCTAACCACCAGCACTGTAGATGAAGGAACATTACTAAATGACCAAATTGGCAATTCTCAATAGTTTTCGTGTTATACCATCTTAAAGTTCTGCCAGGAATGTGTTTAAATCAAAGTAGTGTACCATTATATTACAGAGACATAACTGTGAAATCCTTTATCGACCATTAAGTCATACGATAGGCAGCAAAGTTGAGTGGTTAGTTAGGAATGTGCCAAAAGCTGTGGATTGTACAGTTGCAGCAAATAGACCTGGAACAGAGTATAAGGGAAACCTTGATAGAGGACTATTTGCCACGACTGTACAACATATGATAGTCGGTACATAAGTTTCGCAGTAATATTCGAAAATTAAAACATTTACAAAATAACTTAATTTATGAACGAAAACATTATTGTAAGTTTGATGACAATAACATTCACAATAAGTGTTCGTTAATGAAACAAATACAAAGAATAAATTGATGTATTAACAAAGAAAACATGTTTTCAGTAATAAGACATTAACATTAACAATAAATATTTAAAGTTACGTCATGTTTGTTGAATAGATGCTGCAGCCCGCCTCAGAAGTGACTGTTACACACACGTTCCTTGACCCCAGCAGTTTGGTACACGTACCACGCTAACAGAAGTCCAGATGTCTGGGTGTGGAAGAAACTGTGGATCGTGGCTATACAATCCCTAGATTCAAACACATTCTTGTAGACCTTTAAGGTGTAATAACTAAACAAGAACATGAAGGAAAACCTTTCAAAAGCTCCGGCTCTTAATGATTCAAGTGAAATAATAAAATATCCATATGTAAAGGTCTCAAAAATATTAATTATGTTTTATCTGGATTTTCGTATTCATATGGTTATATTGAAATTTTGAAAATGAACCCTTTTTATTGAGGGTGAACCCCTCGGATAAATGATTCAATGTCGGTAAAAGAAAATGGAGGGGAGGAAGAGAGTGAGTGAGTGAGTCAGTAAGTGAGTCAGTTGAACCCATTTTAAGAAGTGGTCGCCCCAAGAATAAGAATAATTACGATAAGACCTAGAGCTCTCGGCTTAGGCCGGAGCTAAAAACTATTGAAAATTGTTAATATGGTTATTTAGTAATGTTCCATCATATAGGTGCCAGGAATACATTTCGGCGCGTACTTACGGGACACCATATATATGTATTTATTTATTTATATATATATATATATATATATATATATATATATATATATAGAGAGAGAGAGAGAGAGAGAGAGAGAGAGAGAGAGAGAGATTAAACGGAGGGAGGGTATGAGTTCAGGAAGAGTGGAGGATGAGCACACACACACACACACACGAACACACACACACACACGTGGCTGGTCTGGTCCGTCACAATTTCTACATAATATGTTATCTCTATAAAAGTAATGTTTAGTTTGACATGTCTGGATTGGATGTGGAATTATAGTAATACTTTACCAAAAAGTATAATTAGGATTGATTTATTTGAATAAGATTAGACAATATATCTGTTTAACATAAACCAGACCACAGGTGTTCGTGGAAACCTACAAGTGTTACCAGATCAAAAGTACACCAGCCTTCTCGATCTGACTCTATAAGCACACCTGTACAAACACTGTCAGGTGTTCACTACTCCACATATACATTTATACAGACATCTCCATGTATAGGATAGGTTACATATACAACTTCACTTTGTTAACATTCATATCACATCATCTTACACATTATCTTCATGTCAAAGTTCAATAGAGACTATATATGTGTGTGTGTGTGTGTGTGTGTGTATAAATCGGCCTAACATAGTTATCATAATGTATCAACATAATGTATCATTGTTTCATAATGCACATTTTTAGCTCCGGCCTAAGCCGAGAGCTCTAGGTTTTATCGTAATTATTGTTCTTGTTCTTCTTCTTGGGGCGACCACTTCTTAAAAGGGGTTCAACTGACTCACTCACTCACTCACTCTCTTCCCATCCATTTTCTTTTACCGACATTGAATCATTTATTATTATTATTATCATTTTTTTTTCTTCTTGGGGTGACCACTTCTTAAAATGGGTTCAACCAATATTTAAGTGGCTCAACCGAGAGGGGGTTCAACCGAGGGGTTCACCCTCAATAAAAAGGGTTCATTTTCAAAATTTCAATATAACCATATGAATACGAAAATCCAGATAAAGCATCTATCTTCTATATATTATATAAAACAGAGTGTCTGTCTGTCTGTTTAGCCGCTATACACAGCCACATCGTTCTACCTAGAGTAATAATTTTTACATACGTTTTTTAGCTGAGACCTGAAGAGTGTCTTGGCCCTATATTTTTTTTTATTTTTTCAATGATTAACCAATTAAAAACGACTTTTTTCCTCCCCCCCCCCAGCTGACAAATGGTGGTAAATTTTGTCATTTTTCAACTTTCATGTATGCCAAAAAAAAATTTTACAGAATGAAAGAGCTTGAATTAACACGCCAGGAACTGAAAATAGGAGCCTTCTAGGTGTACGCAAAAGCTTATAACTAGAATATCAAATTTTTCAAAAAAAAAATTAAATAAAATAGTTTCTCCGTAAACAATCAAAGAAAATTGCTAGAAAACCACATGCTCTCTCTCTCTCAATGTAAATGTAATCATGTTTTTAGACAGACAGACAGACAGAATCACAGACAGACAGAGACACAGACAGACAGACAGAGACACAGACATACAGACAGATAGACAGACAGACAGACAGACAGACCGACCGACAGAGAGATAGATAGATAGATAGATAAATAGATAGAGATAGATAGATAGATAGATAGATTGATAATGATAGATAGATAGAGACAGAGAGATAGATAGATAAATAGATAGAGATAGATAGATTGATAATGATAAATAGATAGAGATAGATAGATAGAGATAGATAGATAGATAGATAGATAGATAGATAGATAGAAAGAGATAGATAGATAGATAGAGATAGATAGATAGATATAGATAGATTGATATAGATAGATAGATATATATAGATAGATAGATAGATATAGATAGATAGATAGATAGATAGATAGATAGATATAGATAGAGAGATATACATAGATAGATAGATAAATAGAGATAGATAGATAGATAGATAGATAGAGATAGATAGATAGATAGAGATAGATAGATAGAGATAGATAGATATAGATAGATAGATAGAGATAGATAGAGATAGAGATAGATAGATAGATAGATATAGATAGATATTTAGATATAGATAGATAGAGATAGATAGATAGATAGATAAATAGATAGATATAAATAGATAGATATACATATCGTTATAAATAGATATAGATAGATTGATATAAATAAAACTTTACATATGGATATTTTATTATTTCACTTGAATCATTAAGAGCCGGAGCTTTTGAAGGGTTTAACTTCTTTTATTTGTTTTCTATTGATAGATATTCATCATAAAACAAAATTATTAACTTTTGGGTAAAATCGGTCGTCAAGGTCAAGGTCACAAAAAAATTAAGATAACCAAGGGCGAGTGGCGGTGTTGCCATCGAATGATGTCTTGTTCATTGTTGTGTTGTTTTGTTATGTTTTCACGTGTCTGTCTGTGTGTCTCTCTGCAGGGACGTCAAGTGGATGTTGGTGGGAGACTCACACATGCGAAATCTCTTCTCTGACCTCCTCACTACCATCAGCGGACCTCACTTGAAATTCATGTTGACGGTGAGGTGTGTGTGTGTGTGTGTGTGTGTGTACAGTAAGTTACAACGACCCTGCACACACATATGCCCACATTTGCTAGTAAACAAACATAGGCTACTGACTACACGAATTTCCAAAAACTGTTGTATATTGATCTTAATTTGTTTTTTCGTGTGATGTGGCAACTTGATTCGTAGAACATGATACACTCAGTGACGCAACTAAAGGGATACAACGGTGCCACAGATGTTCACTATTATTCCCAGCAGGTGATAGAGACAGGATTTCAGAGTTACACAATACACCACGAAAGAGAGAGAGAGAGAGAGAGAGAGAGAGAGAGAGAGAGAGAGAGAGAGAGAGTCTTCAGGAAGAATTACTCATTTTTATTCACGACAACAAAAGAGAGAGGGAATGTACAGCTTTTATTATGCATTTTTATTCAAGAGAGAGAGAGAGAGAGAGAGAGAGAGAGAGAGAGAGAGAGAGAGAGAGAGAGAGAGAGAGAGAGAGAGAGAGAGAGAGAGAGAGAGAGAGAGAGAGAGAGAGAGAGAGAGAGAGACATCAGATTGTCTGAATAATTCATTTTCTTCCACAACAGAATACTGAGAGAGTATGGAAGGATGGGTCTAATATCACCACCACTATGTTGATTCGAGGTAAAGCCCTACACGAGAAACTAGTGGCTATAGACAACCATATCAACTTCACCCTCACCTTCCACTGGGACCACTTACTGAATCGCCTGCCACGCATGATCAACGAGTGGCTGGAAAACCCGACGCAGACGCCTTCTCTCGTCGTCTTCAGTAAGTTGTATACATGAAGATGATTTATTTCATAGTATTATTTTGCTGGTTCTCTCGTCTGTAGTCGTAGGTTGCATGTATGGAGATGGGTTAATACTTGCTTGGTAGGCAAGATAAATGCATGGGAGAGGAAGGGGAGGAGTAGAGTAGGTAGATAGGGACGAGGGGCAGGATCGTGCGGAAGACGTGAGGGGAATTAATTGAGAATGGTTAACAAGATAGGCAAGTGGGGATAGGGAACAGAAGCTATGGGAAGGAGTTGGGTTCATATTTGTTGTTGTTGTTGATTTTCTCCCGGGGCAGAATGTCCTCCTGTCCCACACACACCTGGTACGCTCTGGTCGCAGTGAAAAAGCACTGGACCAGAGAGCTGGGGGCCTCCCACCGCCAGGGAGATTGGGGGGGAAAGTCTTTGATCCCACAGCCAGTGCTGTGGGCCCAAGTCCACGTTACCACAGGAGCTACATGTGGGGCTGCATCTTCCATGAGACCAGCCTTGAAGAGACCACAAAGGGGGAGGGAGTTTAGACTACTGCCTGCAAAGAGATAAAGCACCCCCGTGTGCTGGCGATCTACACAGCAGTAAAAAAAAAGAAAATAAATGGAGAAAGAGCCTCTGGTTGCATTACACCTCACGTGTATTTTTATATCCATGTGGACAGATCTCGTCAAATCCACTAGAAACTCACCAGATCCTACAACAATCTTTATTCTAGCCCTGTGGGGAATCTATATATATATAAAACACTTTGTCTGTCTGTCTGTGTGTGTGTCTGTTTAGCCGCTATGCATGGCCGCATTGTTTGACCTAGAGTAAACAAGAACATGAAAGAAAACCCTTCAAAAGCGCCGGCTCTTAATGATTCAAGTGAAATGAGTGAGTGAGTGAGTGAGTTGAACCCCTTTTAAGAAGTGGTCGCCCCAAGAAGAATAAATGAGTGAGTGAGTGAGTGAGTGAGTGAGTCAGTTGAATCCCTTTTAAGAAGAATAACAAAAACAATAATTACGATAAAACCTAGAGCTCTCGGCTTAGGCCAGAGCTAAAAATAATAGGTCATTCTGATGGGCCCCCCCAAACGGGAACCGCCTTAATGTGGTGGTGGGGGCTTGCGTGTCTCTGAGACCTGACGAGCTAGACTAGAGGGAGCTCCGGCCCCTTCTTTGCCCCGATTTAGGGGAGAAAGGGCATCCCATGCTAGAAAGGTCGCCAGTGAGAGACCAGACTAAATGGGTCCCATGCAATAGGCTGCCAGTATGGGCCAACAGTGCTGCCCTCCAGAGGGACTGCCTTCTAGGGGCAGTCCTATGTTGGATGGTTGGGTGTCTGGGCCGGGAGATATTGGGGAAGGGGATCTCGGCACCGTCGTGGGCAAACTTTCGAGCCATTGGGGAAGAGGAACCCCGCCCACGGCGACCAGCGCTCGGTCCCCACATCTGCCCGGTTGGTAGTAGCTCTTGGCTCCTGGGGCCAAAAACATTATATTAATAATATATGGATAAAGTAAAGCCCAAATCTCTTCCTCGAGTTTTGATCGACCAGGCCCTCGAGACATCACTCTCTGGTCGTAATGATATGCAGAAGTCTGCAAAAATGAGTAGGCCTAGCAGGTCGGGTGTTGTGGCAACGATTCCTGTTAACAGTAACGACACACTAATGTTAACAAACGTACTTCCATCCCTTTCATATGGCGCTATTCATTCAATTTTTAAGTGTTTTGGAGTGGTTCAACGTATCCGAATCACTTATGACAGTGACTGTAAGTCTAATCGTTGCTACATTACTTTTAATACAAATGCTGCTGCCAAAGCAGCATTTGAGGCAAAAGATTCTCTGACTGTGGGGGATACTCACTGTAAAGTCCAGATGATGCGGTCCATCAATGTAGTTGACAGTGACAATGACTACTGCCCTAACATCTTTGATGACTCTATAGAGAATGTCCCAAAGGAACATTGAGTTCCTACACCCTTTTGGTTTGTGGCTTACTACAGGGAGGGACGTGGTAACCTTGTCCATGCTTCCCGTTATTTGGAGAGAGAAATTGGAGCACTACCAATGGGCCACATAAAGAAATATGGTAAGGGCGTTTTAATCAGTGCCAAAAATCTTACACATGCCATGATGCTCCTCAATCTCCCCCGTTTTTCTGACAGCATGTGTGAATCTATCAAACCACACCGAACATTTAATTATAGTAAGAGGCGTATATATAATGAAGACCTGTATGAATTCTCAGAAGAAGACGTTCTTGCTATGTGCCCAGACAATGTCCAACGAGTAACAAAGATGCAAGGCAGTAAAAATATGATCATCCTCACTTTCTATGGCTCGCATATCCCAGATCGCATTAACATTAACCCCACTTCTTTTGAGGGGAAGCCTTTTGTTGAGCTTCCCTTACAGTGTTGCTGTTGTTATGAGTTTGGTCATGGGAGGAGGAACTGCAACAACTGTTCCCGGTGTGTTAATTGTTCTGCTCTTGACTCACATTTTTATTTCTGAGTGTCGGTCAGAGAGTTATTGCAGAGATGCTCACCCCTTGCATTCTCGCCAGTGTAAGTTGTACCTCCTTGAAGAGGACATCCTCTACTTGGCTAGTACCAATTCATCAGTATTGGTAGTGCCAGACGGCAACTCAACTTCCGGCAAAAGAAGGATGGTGGTGTTAAGACATACGCCTCCTCCCTTCGCCCTAAATCAGTTGCAGCACCCTCTCAACCCTCTCAAGAGGCAGCTGCTTTATGCTCCAGTGGTGGCATTTCTAAGGTTACATTACATATTAGCTTCTCTGTTTTGGAAACCTTATCAGACACTCATTCTGATGACCCTTCAACTGATGACAATTCTCAGACTTTAGCTAAAGATGTCCATGTGGTAGAGGTTCACGCTGCCTCACGCTCTCCAAAAAGGAAACTTAAGTCACCTAAACGGCCACAGAGACGCCTTCATGGTTCCTCTGAGGCACTAGACTCAAAAGAAGTTATTCCTAATCTCTGAGTACTCAACCGTAGTTTCCTTTCAATTTCACCAGAAGCGTTTTCGTAGCTCTGATGAATCTCTTGATTCAACAGAAATTCCTCCTCGCAAGTTTTCTTCAGGACCATCAGAGGTGCGTAAAGTTAATGTGGATGCCACTGATGTTGCGACTTCAAAAGATTCAGTTTCTTCTCCACTAGAACAGCAGAGTGATTCTACCACCTGTATTATGGATGTTGATGTGTTTGATTGTGTCAGTGATACCACTGCTGCACAGGACAATACCAATGTAAATGTTTCTAAGAATATCCCTGCTCATATACCTTCATCTTCTTCGAACATATCAGATGCTTCAGGGACTCGTCTACGGGTCCCAATTACTGCCCCAAGTACTACTCCTTGGGTTCGCTCTTCTAGTGGCCCAGGATTAGACATAACGTATCGTTTGAGTAAACCCTCAGGTCGAGGTGATAGTGGAAAGTACCTCCATGAGGCTTCCCAAACACCAGGACCAAAGTAACACTGTTCAAGGTCCTTCAGTGGAATTGCCGTGGCTTGTGTGTTTCTTGGGAAGAACTGCGAATTCTTCTCTTTAGCTTCTCTCCTGCATGCGTTTCTCTTCAAAACACAATGCTTGGGGACTACATTCCTGCCAGTCCTCCAGCATTTTATTCCATTTCATTTGAAGGGCAGGGTCACCATGGTGGCTCTGTCATCCTCTTTCGTCGAGGTATTCCATGCACGAGCCTGGAGCTTGACACACGGCTCCAGCCTGTTGCTGTTAAGGATTTTATGGACCGCCCTTACACTGTGTGTAGTCTATACCTTCCCCCCAGTGTTACAGTAGAGAGGGGTGATCTCAACCGTCTTGTACGGAACTTTTCCTCTCCCTTTATTTTATTGGGTGATTTTAATGGTCGTCATCCTCTGTGGGGTGACAGTTCGGTCAACCCCAGGGGTGTTTTATTGGCTTCTTTTATTGAGGATGAATGATTAGGGGTTTTAAATACGGGAGATGTGTCACATTTTAATTGACCAACTGGGACTTTTAACGCCATTAACAAATTCCTTTACTCACCCGATGCTCTGTTGGAGAAGCGCGCTGCTTTCTCTCGCCTTCGTCTCAAACGTGGGGACCCAATTCTTTTAGAGGACTTCTGACGGGCAAGGGCCCGGGCTAGACGAATTTTAAAAGAGGCACGATGTGCATCTTGGAAGGCCTATGTGTCTTCAATTAATAGTAAAACTCCACTCACCCAAGTGTTCAAGAGAGTCTGTAAGATAGCGGGGAAGTTTTCTCCTAGTTCTCCACCTGTACTTACGGTCAACGGAGTTAAGATTATGGAGGCGTTTGCTAGAGTCTCTCGCCGTGACTCTCGACCTCTGGCTGTGAGGCATGAGTTAAGAACCAAGGAGCGCACTGCCCTGGATTTCTCAGGGAACGAGGATGAAAGATATAACCATATATTTATCCTGAGAGATCTGTATTCTGCTCTCTTTCTCTGTGGAGACACTTCTCCTGGGCCAGACAACATACCATATGCAATGTTGCGACACTTGGGTGAAGAGGCGATCTCATTTCTTTTAGCTTTATATACCAGAATCTGGCTGGAGGATGTCTTCCCTTCTGGGTGGAGGGTTGCTACCATCCTTCCTTTCCCCAAACCGGGCAAGGACTCTAGTGTTGTCCTCAATTACCGACCAATTGCCTTGACCTCCTGTCTCTGTAAACTATTTGAGAAGATGGTGAATGTCAGACTCATATACTTCTTGGAACGGGATGATTTTCTGTCTCCGTCCCAGTCTGCCTTTCGTAAACATCGTTCCACTACAGACGCTCTGGTCAGGTTGGAAGCTGCTGCATGTGAGGTCTTTGCACGACATCAACACCTTGTCTGTGTATTCTTTGATTTAGAGAAAGTGTATGACACTACATGGCAATATGGCATCCTGCAACAGCTCCATGTATATGGCCTGCGAGGTCCCCTTCCATGCTTTCTTAAAGAGTTTCTCAGTGGTCGCAGTTTTTCTGTAAAGGTTGGTACAGCTCTCTCAGCACTGTTGCACAAGAGGAGGGAGTCCCCCAGGGAAGCATCCTCAGTGTCACATTGTTTGCAGTAGCAGTTAATGCCATTGCCTCATCCCTTCCAGACGGTATAGCCAACTCGATGTGCATTGATGACCAATCAGTCTGGTTTGCTGCCTCCTGTATTTCAGTGGCAGAGTGGCGCATGCAGCTTGCCCTTGACAGGGTGTCATGTTGGACTGGTTCTCATGGATTTCGATTTTCTCTTGCCAAGACGGTTGCTATGCACTTCTGTTGTATCCGAGGTGTCCACCCTGATCCAGACTTATTCATGTATGGTCATCAGATACGATGTGAAAGGGAGACTTACATTTTTGGTCTCCTTTTTGACAAACGTTTGATTTGGGTTCCCCACTTACGTACACTTGCCTCAAGGCTCTTAATCTGTTGAGGGTCCTGAGCCATACAACTTGGGGGTCTGATCGGGTCACGCTCCTTCGCCTATACCATGTTCTTATTAGGTCAAAACTCGAGTATGGGTGTGAGGTGTACTCCTCTGCGACATATGCCCGTCTCAGGATTTTAGACCCTGTTCATCAGGCTGGGGTATATCTGGCGACTGGAGCGTTCAGTTCATCACCAATCCCCAGTCTCCTGGTGGACGCTAACGAACCACCTCTAGATCTCCATCGCCAGTCCTTCATGGTTCGTTGTTGGCATTGATTATATCGACTTCCCGACACCCTTCCCTGCTTGGCGGTGTCATCTGAAATCATGTCTAATTATTACTACCTTTCACATTCTCGTACACCATGGTCCTTTGGCTTCTGGGTCAGGAAGGCTATGGAGGAGATGGGAATTGAAGACTTCCAGATTTGTCCTGTGTGGGTCTCCAGGGTGGCTCCATGGTTTCTTCCAGAAGTTTTCCCCTGCACCTGTTTTACAGACAAAAAGGAATCTCTTCCTCCTCCAGTGGCTTGTTCCCTCTTGTTAGAACATGCCTTCACTCACAGGGAGTCCCTCCCTGTGTACACAGATGGGTCAAGCTCTGATGCTGGATTTGGCTTTGGAGTTGTCTTTCCTGACTTTTGCCGTGGCGGTAGGCTTCCTTCTGTCTTGTCGATTTTTACTGCTGAGCTCTCAGCCAATTTATATGCCACCCAAGTGAATTTTACTCTCCCTCAGCCTTCTTTTACTATTTTTAGATATTCCTTTAGTGCCTTGCAGGCCTTGTGCAATTTTAACTTTCCCCATCCCCTGGTGTTGGCCATCCTTGAGTGGCTTGTCCTCCTGGGTCGTCGTGGCTGCAAAGTCACTTTCTGTTGGGTCCCGGTCATGGAGTTGATATAGGTGGAGCCGCCATGGCTCGCTAATCCGGGGGATTAACCCTTAGAGTCCGGGTAGCGGTAATAGCCGCTCCCTTGGGAGAGTCCGGGCAGGGGTATAAGCTGCTCCCATGGGGAGTCCGGGCGGGGGATATGCCACTATTGCCAATGTCGACATTTGCACATCAAATTTGGCATTTTTTTTCACTTGGCTATACTTCACCACCAGCCCTACAAATCACAATAATGAATCAGTGTGTTACTGACCGTGAACATGGCTGGACGTGGTTCTGATTTCTCGCGCGTGTCCGATTCGTTACCCCTTACCGCCCTTCCAAGCGCATCATCGCTCGTGACTTCAACTCCCCGAGTGCAGCCTGCAAGAGCTCGCAAGTCACCTGCTAGGCTCTCAGACTCTGCAACTGCAAGGGAGTTGGGTGATATATCAGATTTATCCCTTGGTAGTGAAGACCATGACAGCATTTATGATACGGAATGGCAGCATGACCAGTCATCATCAGAGGAAGAAGTGTGTGACGCTATATCGCACACAGCTCTTCCTTCAACGTCAGGTGTGCATGACGTATCCGATGTTGCAGCCCCTGTTGCAATTCCGTCCACCAGCGGGGTGGGAGCTTTGAGAGGTAGTTTGGGAGACATTCTTTTGTCTCCTATTTCTGCTACTTCTCACGTAGTTGCATGAGATGAACAAAAAGCTTCCACCTTCAAACTCCACTACTGGGTTATTCCCCAAGGTAAGAAGAGGCCAAGGAGGAGGTTGTATTTTTCATCCTTCTCATCTTCCTCTTCGGATGAGGTGTTGCAAAAACGCAACATAAAGAAAAGTGTTGGACAAGGGAAGGGTAAGGGAAGAGAACAGAGTAGCGGAGGCTTATCTCGCCTGACCTCGGCCCTGATAATCCACCAGACCTGACGCCATCTCCCCCCTCACCACCACCCCCCGCTACTCATGCTCCCTCTCCTTTGTCTGACAACCAGGGGGTGACGACTCATCACTGTTGCTTGCCCCCCCACTGTCGCCTGCCCCCCCACTGTCGCCTTCCGCACCTATGTCCCCTACCGCCTCGCCGCCGCCACCACCACCACCACCACCACCAACACCACCACCACCACCGGCAGTTCATTGCAGCGCACCTTATTCACAGTGGACAGATTGCGTTGCGTTTGTGCCTGATATACCGACGTTTGATGACAGTCGGTCAGGTATTCAAGCCACATTTCCGTGTCGTCCGTTGTCATCAATATTGGACTACTTCACTGCCTTCTTTGACAGCGTGTAGGACCATTATTTGTTCGTCCTCAGTCATTCAATTTATACCATTTCATCCTTAATTAATCAATCAATTTATGCCACTTCATAATCAACCAAACAATCAAATCAATTTACATAATTTTACCCTCAACTAATCAATCAATTCATATCATATCATATCCTTAATTAATTCATTAATTTACATCACCTCATGCTTTATCAATTAATTTACACTATATCATCCTCAACCATCAATTTACATCATCTCAATTTCTTGGTAAGGTGGTGCGCTCCACAATATAAGGCAAGCTCAAAATCTGTTCATAATGGGAGGACCCAAGGCTGCAGCTCGAGAATACCGTCAACACCTACTCCAGCTCAGACCCTCACTGATTCGTCTAGCAGCCTCCACCAGAGTTGTCTTCAAATTGGTCGACCACCTCTGGGTAATACATACAGTCGCGGTCAATAATAATCATCCCCATATGGGTAGCCCAAACAATTTGTTGTCTAATATTTTCACGTTCACATATGATGTTATTGTTTTAAGTAGTGTGTAACTGCATGTATTAAATTAAAAGATGGTAGTTAACCTATTTATTCCCTCTAAAGAACAGAGGGAAGCTGTCAAACTCTTACGTGAGTTTCCCCTATATGGATGATTATATTTGACCGCGACTGTAAATACAGTAGTATATTATATATATATATATATATATATATATATATATATATATATATATATATATATATATATATATATATATATATATATATATATATATATATATATATATATATATATATATATATATATATATATATAAATATATATATGAGGAACCAAGGGGACTTTTTATATTCAAGGTTCAGGCATAGTGTCCCCTCCCTGGGCCTTCCTTTAATCCTTAAGCCGCGGGTGACAACATTATGTCATTAACGAAATCTTCAAATTTGCGAGGCTCCCAATATTGTTGTCAAAAGAGTGTAAAAGTGTTATATCAGTGGTGGTCATTGTGAGCTGGCAACCCTTCCTACAGATGTTCATATTGTTTTTACAAGTACATCAGGAGAAAACTATAGGTTGTACTTCAATATCATGTATAATTTATTCATGTAGGTTCAGTGGTTTATAAACTACAAGCCGCCAAACATTTGTTTACGTTTTGTAAAATGTGCCCGCGCTGGAGAGCAGACACGAAAATATCCCCACGATTTTAGAGTTAAGGGTTCTGTGATGTCACTGCTTGGCCAACTGAAGCCTTTTGAGTCCTTCCTCTTCCCATTTGTGCCATGGAATACAACTTTTTTGGTCCACTGTGTGTACTGTTTTGTGACAAGATAATTTAAAAAAAATTGCTGGATGTATTGGAGGACTACTGATTTCTCCAAACTATGCATGGAAACATACTACCTCAATATTATTCCAGAACGGAATTTGTCTCACGGCATAGTTTGAAGGAATCGGTAGCCCTCAAGTTTATCAACAGAGTCCTCAATGATACTTAATCCACCTTCTTTTCAACAGCGAACTATGCTTAGAAAGGAAACCCAAAACGCCCTCCACAACGGATGGAATTACGCACTCTTCAACGAGGTGGCCGAGGATGTACTGGCTGGGACTGGAGTGGTGCTGTGGAACAGTACTTTACCTATGTCATACCTCTACGCCCTCGAGTGTATACGAAGCCCTCACAGAGAAACCCTACCCTCTCGTCACTGGAACTGTCCTGACACTGGCCATGTGGGGTACATCTTAGTGAGCCAGTATACGAACATGGTCCTCAACGACTATTGTAACAGATTCCTGGGCTTTGGGGAGGAGTATTGTTTGTAATAAGATCCCTCATAAGAGCGGTCTATGATTTGTAGGGCATGCATGAACTACAATATGCGTCGGAGACATGGACATGGAGTAGGGCTCATCAGTCTAGAATAGGTGCTGTAAAAATGAGTTACTTGAGAGGTGTGGTATGAGTGAGAAGGCAAATGATATTGAGTGTGGAGTGGTTGAGAGAGTGAAACGTAATACACTGAGATGGTTTGGACATGTAGAGAGAATGAAAGGTGATGAGTTTGTAAAGAAGGTGTATGGAAGTGAAGTTGTGGCACCTGGTGTGAGAGGCAGACCAAAAGTTAGATGGCAGAACAGAGTGGAAAAGTGTATAAAGGAGAGAAACATGAGGGGCAGGGGAGGGCTTGACCGAGTAAGGAGGGAGTGTTGGAACAGGGAGAACTGGAGACACTTCTGCCGTGGCCACCCCCTTGGGGGCAGTTCCAGGAGGGAACGAGACGTCAGAGCTATAGATAGATAGCCCTACAAGTACATCATCAGATCAGTTAGCCATCTTTCTTCTTCTCTTTTACTGTTTAATTTATTATATTTATTATTAAGGTCTTGTTTTGCTCTATCAACAGGTGAATAACCAGATAATTTAATAATGTTCGGCGACCATCATGACATGAGGTTTGAAAACTCACTCAGTGACTCAAGGTATTGTACAGTTAGTGGCAAGAGTCCTGTTGCCTCACTCAGAGCTTCTTAGAGCCGGACTGCCACCTAGCTGACCTTCTCTCCCGATGTCTACCAACCATTCAAAGTGTCAGTGGTCTGCCCACATCATCACCGTGATAAGGAACAAGACCCTCAGGGACCCGTCAGGACACCCATAGCTGCCTGGGGTTGGAGAGGCAGGAGATATGTTTTTTCGCGCTCAGAATTGGATGGGAAGAATCAAGGTCTAAAAAGTAAGGTCTGTCAGCCAGCTGTACACCCAGTGCGCATACCGTCAGCTGAGCCCACATACCCAGAGGTCTCATTGGACGCTCTGCCTCAGTGACTCAGTCTCAGCCTCTCAGGTAAAGAATATCACCTGACTTTGGGCTCAGTTGATGCTGCTCACCCCCCCATTTCACACCCCAGCCTGCGCGCTGACAGACCTTACTTATTAGACCTTGGGAAGAATAGGCATGGTTATCAAAAGCCAGCTTTGGTCAGGTCACTCTTCCCCAAACGCCCATTGACCATATTTTTGGTTTGGGGCTGTAGGGGATGTCCCCTACAGGATGACGTGTCTAGTTGTCCATAAACGGTTTCCTGTAGAAAGGTTCTTGCTTCTCTATACGATGACAAACATGTTCACAGATCTGGTGGGACAGTTTCTTGTCCAGAAGCAGAAAATTCCTGTATTATTCAGAATCTTTTCTCAGCAGTTCCCAAAGGAGGTTGTGGTAGTAGCCTTGAGATTCCTCTGCAGAAATTAGGGTTTCACTCACACTGATTTTTGGTTCTTTTGTACAGGAATTCTCAATGCGAGAGCATGTCACAAGGGCTGAGGACAGACATTTCCATGTCAAAGTTGCATGGATATTTGGAGTGAAGATATACTGTACTTGTAGAAGGGCTGAGTAACTCAAGACAATGTTGGCTGACAAGAACTGAATCAAACGTACCTACATACACACTACGCTTTCGAGCCAATAGTTACTTATCTTCCACACATAATATCTTTAGACCACGGAGTCATAGAGATATATGGTGGGTCTCATTCGAAAGAGGAATGGTTCCTGTTGAGGCCAGAACCAAATTTAAGTTCTTAGGCATTGTAGTTTAGACGTAGGGAGTAAGTGAAGTAGAGCGATTTTAGAAAAATCACACCTCACAAGAATGGAGGGGTTAAATGTCAAATGGACACTCCATTTGAGGTTTTGTTCCAGTTGTGTTCTAGTCCTGATCTCAACTATCCAAGATCATTCATCTCTGGTCGTCTTCAATCAACAATATACCGGGGTCTTGTCCTAGTTTGGTCCCAGTTTGGTCCTAGTCTGGACGGCTGTTGTTGGAAGTTGGACGTGGAGGTGAGGGGTGTGTGTCACAGTCATTCTAAGTCGGGCATGAATGAGTACGTTCCTTGGAAAGTTTGGAGGTTGAGAGCCATAGAGAGTGAAGGTCGGCTGCCGGGACCCTTTTGACTTGGTTTTGTATGGCGGGTACTAGTACAATATGATCCAAACTTTGGAGTACATGGCCAAAGTACTGAAGCTGTAAAAAGAATCAGAAAAAAAAACAAAAGAAATGATTAGTGGGGGTGAAGCTCTATTTGCTGTGAAGGTAATCTCAAGGCCATTACCACAACCTCCTTTGGTAATTGCAAAGAGAATATTATGTTTGGTCGTCTTATATGCCCGGGGTTGCACCGCACACATCATATTATGACGCACTTCAGGGATAACTACCATGTTTTTTTCGTCGTCCTGTCCCTGTTTATGGACAACTAGACATCTCCTGCCCTACAGGTCCCTTACAGGTTTGGGATGAGTGAACCAATTATAGCCGATGTTTGACAACCATGCCAACCCCTCTCGTCCAACTTTGAACACCTACCTAGCTGACCCCAGGCAGCGATGGGCATCCTGATGAGACCACGAAGGTCTTGTCACCAAACATGGTGATCGATGATTTGGACTGACCACTGATGATTTTAATATTTGGGAGAATCAGGAGTGAAGGTTGGCTAGGTGGGAACCTAGATTAAAAGAATAACGTATAGATAATCATGGAATAAACAATTTCACCATACAAAATTACAATATTCAGGGGGAAAGTTACTAAAGTTCTCTGGCTCTTCATTTTATGAGTCTGTGGAACATCTATTTCCATACTATTCTTCATGACTTGGCACATATAACCACCAGACTTTTGTCACCTATTGTATTGTACAGCCCAGTGTAGCTTTAGGCAGGATTCTCACTACCCTGTTTTAATGATGGACATTCATGACAATAACGTCACAAGTTTCCATGTATGAGTTCCAACAGTGTGAACCAGAGCCCATCAGCCACCTCCCGAGACCATCCCACGTTCAAACTTATAGATAAATTCAAGTCATCTTATTGTTTAGCAACAATGACGGTTCTGCCCGTGTATAATGTTGTAGGTTATATCTTCCTAAACATTAACTTGCGACGATTGTGGACAATAAATTCGTTCAAAACACAATATAAACATTGCATTCTGAAAACCTCAAGTCAAAAGCAGATTATGGACAAACGCTTGACTATTACCCTTTCTTCAAGGTACTGTACACTTAACACCTCCCAGTACTCAGATCACTGTACACTTAACACCTCCCAGTACTCAGATCACTGTACACTTAACACCTCCCAGTACTCAGATCACTGTACACTTAACACCTCCAAGTACTCAGATCACTGTATACTTAACACCTCCCAGTACTCAGATCACTGTACACTTAACACCTCCCAGTACTCAGATCACTGTATACTTAACACCTCCCAGTACTCAGATCACTGTACCCTTAACACCTCCCAGTACTCAGATCACTGTACACTTAACACCTCCCAGTACTCAGATCAATGTACACTTAACACCTCCCAGTACTCAGATCACTGTACACTTAACACCTTCTATTAATCGAGCTGGTCTCTCAGTTGTCTTCTTTTGTTGCTGTCACTATCTCATCAAATAATATATATGTTAAATAGTCAATCTAAGCCAATTTTGTCAAACCTGGTTTCAATAGGATGTGTGATACTGCTAGACACTACATTGTAGGTTTGTTTTATTTCGCTACCTTTGTAAATATACAGTACCAGCAGCGATACCTGACATTGTCCGGGTGAAGATTCTACAGGTGGTTTTGTCAATAAATTTCCTCTAATTAATTTTATGTGAACCTATTAGGATGGTGGGAGGAGTCCATTATCCGGTGTGGTTGCTGGTCCCCCAGCTTTACAACGTCAAAAATTATACATGACGCAACTACAACAGAAGGTGGCATTGTAACAGCCACGATTAAATATCAAGGCCCGAGTGGCGAATTGGTAACAGCCTTCGGCTTGAGCTACAGGAATACTGGGATTGACCCCTCCCCCCGAATTGGTAATTTTAAAACTTTTTTTTTCATTGTCCCTAGATTTTGTATTAAATTTAGGTGTTCAACATTTTGTGTTTTGAATTCATTCCTAAACTGGAAATGCATCCTTGATGCTTGAGACCATAGAGTCTATGTTGAGAAAGCCATAAATCTTTGGTTGTTTTAAGCTGATAATTCAAGAAACACTTATCCACCAAACATAAAATTAGACCGAGGACATTCCCGGGACTACACTAGTCAGAAGGGTGTATCATTTGTCAACAAAGAAAATTTAAAAAAAATGTAACAGCCTTCGGCTTGGGCTGCAGGGGTACTGGGGTCGACCCCCCCCCCCCATTGGTTATTTTTTAAACTTATTTTTTTTAGGCTGAGGACTCTTAACAGGCTTCACCGGTCAAAATGGCATATTCATTTTTACTCTAGGTTAAAACGATGTGGTCGTGCATAGCGGCTAAACGCACACACACACACAGACGGAGTGTTTTATACATATAAGTATTGTTATTAAGTTGTCACCTCACTTGTGGAATATTATAGTATCACTACAATCTCTCTTCACATATCCATAGGCAAGGATAATGGTTCAAAAAGTGAGAAAAATATAACTCGCCACTAGATGTGTCCAGATCAGCTGACCCAGGGTCCTGAGCTGACCAAATCAGACCAATGTTTTGGGTGTACTTGACAGATGACCAATAGAAAACTGGCTTCAAATATGTGACGTCATGCATTCTCCATCTTTTATACTGTACAGCCAGGTACCAAAGTTTCTGTACCCCCTCAGTGGAAGTCAGGGTCAGAGAGAGCAGAGAGGGTAGGTAAACGGACAGTAGCCACCACAGTGTTGTCAACTCTAGCCAAAATAGTTTTCCCGAACCATGAGTTGTGAGCTCCATATGACGCATTCACTGGTGGGAGGGAGAGTCGGAAAGAAGGATAAGTGGAAGGTATAGTTCTCAAATCTCCACATCCTGTCTGCTTAAATAATTATGTGCTCTATTATTTTGACAAACTTAGAAATAGTTTAGTTCTACTTTGTTATTGTAGTTATTATAATTATCATCAGCATCATATGTTGTCGCGCCAAAACCGTATCCAATTTAGGGCAGTGTCATTTGCTTCCATTTTATGACTCTGGTATAAGAACGGGTTTGTGCGTTGTGTAACAATTGATCTCCGAAGACTAACAGGGGCACCACGGGAATTTTTGCTACTTGCCCCCAATTATTATGATAAAATAAAAGAATTGAATACCTATACACATTAATATGGTGTGAGACTGCTGCGGTCTCCTTTATGTTATATAGACAAACAAAAATACCTCATGTGTATTCCAGCACAGAGAGTTTAATCTCGTATCTACAGTATGATATCCCGCTTGTTTCTGAAGCCTTGGCTGGCCCTGATAACTGTAAACTTCTCAAATACTTAACATGGAGTAAACCTCACATTCCTCTTTGACGTGATGAAGTAACAGCTGTATGAACTTTATTATCTCTCAGTATTTTATTTCATAATCCTCCACCCCCTCCACCTTATTACCCCCCTTCCCCCACCCCTGAAAGAAGACAGGAGCAGAGGTACCACCAGCAATGAGACCTGCCACACGAAGAAGCCCCAACCCTCGCCACCCAAACCCAGTTCCTGAGCCTGGGCCAACCTGTCCTTCTCCAGCAGCTTCTGACTTGCCGCCTTTAAGGAGGAAATTCAGTGTTGGTAAATTTGGAGCAACAAAATCCTTGTAGCGGCAACCTTTATTACATTGTATACCATTGAACATATTCCAGGGTGGTTATAAAAAGTTCATATACAATGTAATAAAGGTTGCCGCTACAATACTCCCCTCCTTGGTAAAAAGGGGAGGGTATAGTCTTGACATTCCTGGATGGACTTGTGGGTTGGAATGGAGTGAAATGGAAGATGCCATTTCTGGTGGATGTAGCAGGAAAGCTGGTTTCACTCGATCTATCGAGACCACGTAAGAGGTTCCATTGCGATTAATCGTCATGGTTTTCCTTGTCCTCTTGATGACTGCGAACGGACCCTCGTATGGAGGTTGCAATGGTTTCCGAACAGAGTCTACTCGTACGAAGACGTGTGTACAGGTGGAGAGTTTTTGACTGACGAATGTTTTTTTAGAAGAGTTTTTCCGTGGTTGTACTGGCTGTAGGTTTTGCATGGATTCTTTGAGGTTACTGGTGAAGTCTTGGACACTGCAGGGCTTAGGATCACTGGTGCTCGAGAGGAACTCACCTGGGAGTCTGAGCGTGGTTCCATAGACAAGTTCAGCAGTGGAGTAACCTATATCTTCTTTTAGTGAGGTATGTATGCCAAGGATAGCGATCGGCAGAGTCACAGTCCAGAAAGCACGATTTTCTGCCGTAGCTGTAAGTGATGATTTAAGTTGGCGATGGAAACGCTCAACAACGCCGTTTGACTGAGGATGGTAACTCGTAGTTCTGTAACGTTGGGTTCCTAGTAGAGACATTATTTTGTTCCAGAGGCAGGTACCCCGAATCTAGAAATCCGTGTGGCGATGAAAGCTCTGGCAACAGTGTCTGTTGTGATATTGGCAGCTTCTGGCCAGCGAGTAAATTTGTCGACGCAGGTGAGAATATACCTGAACCCATTGGAGTAAGGTAGCGGGCCGACGATGTCAACGTGAACGTGATGATTTTTTTCCGTAACTGGTGTGAATGTTGCTGCAGGGGAGATTATGTGGCGTGTCTCTTTTGAAGCTTGGCACTTGACGCAGGTGCGAGTCCAACTCCTGACATCTTTGTTAATGCCCGACCAAATGAATCTTGAACGCATCATTTCTTGGGATGCTTTTATTCCAGGGTGAGAGAGGTCATGCAGTTGATGGAAGAGAGGGTATCTATGACTCTTTGGCAGGTAAGGTCTGTTAGCGCCAGTAGACGTGTCTACATAGAGCTGTATGAAAAAAAAAATGAAAAAAAATATGCTCAATGTTATACAATGTAATAAAGGTTGCCGCTACATCCTCCAAACTATTTCAAGCAACAACAAAATACCATTATTTTTTCCCCTATGGTCCTGGTTTCCTAGCATACTTTGGAGGAATCAAGGTACTCCAATGTAACAAAAGCGAATTACCCCCTTAATTAATAACAGTCCAAGTCCTGCACCATCAGAGATAAGAGTGGCAGTCAGCACACACGACACAATGGAGGGCCTCTACCCCACGTCCACACTCAACACCCCAGCAGGAATACACTCAGTTGTACGGCCCCCTATCCGACAAGTGCTGCCCTCCACATTGATTTTTTTTCTTTATACTTATTTTTCTATGAAATATTGTAATAATAATGTTTGGATAATACAATTCATGTTTCTACTATTATGTCTTTTAATTATTGTACCTTTATTTCCTTACATTTATTTAGATTTATTATTATGGCATCATACTACAATATACTACAAATAACATAAAATACGAAGGACAAATAAATGTGATAAACAAATAAGGAATTAGCATAAAAAAGGACAGTTGCATGACATGTTCACAGTGGCATCATCCTGTCCTGCCATTAAACCTTGCCCACAGAGAAGTTGTAAAACTCCATGAGGGAGTTTCTGATGTTCTTGGGGTTCTGTGTTGTACGGGGATGTATGAGGTGGTCCAGTCCAGCCAGTTGAGGTTCTCTCTGCCTTCGCCTGGAGCAAGCTCTAGACAGACAGGTCAGCCATCGCGCAGATCAAGGTGTTAATCCCCTCCCTCGTGACGTCAGGTAGCCCACTAGGATAAATGTTTCTCACAGATACCCTCACCACTTCACCAGTCCCTCACTGTATTTCAGTCATATTCCTGCACTTCCAGTGAGGAAAACAGTGATAGAAGACCAGTGTATTCAATATAGATGTACAAGCTACCTGGCCCACCGATGCCGAGTAATTGTGCAGTGTACGTGTGTTATAACACAACGAAAAAGACAAAAGGAACTGGAAAAATAGATTACTCTTTTCCTTATTCCTTAAAATATCTGGGAGAGAAGGGAGTTTTGGAGAGTGATAACTGGAAAGTGACATATCATTTTATTTCTCTTATAAATGATTGGTTTGATATCATGAACTCTTGTCATATGTATGGCGATATACCAACACACCATGCATTTGACATTGATATGGAGAGTCACTTAAACATCCTCAATGCTGTTACACAACTTATGACATCTATGAGAGTCAAGAGTCCTAAAACAAGGTGTCTTTATAAATTTCAAAAGGGTGTCATATTATCCAGTCAGTCAGTCATAGATAGGACTGTATAATATGCTAAAAGCTACAAACATCATTAAATATATAATGACACGAAGGCTTAATCAGGACTGCCTGGAACATTTCTTTGGATGTATTAGGCAAATATATGGTCCTCATGATCACCCCAATGCTGATAAATTTAAGTATAGGCTTAGGACATTGTTGTTAAGTAGAAACGATGCTCTAGTCAGTGAAAAAAACAATACCACTTTAGTGACTATTGATCATGATAATATTAAGTGAAGGTAGATTAGATATGAAATGTGTAAGCCAAGACAGAGAGCTGGCATTAGAAATATGTCTGACAAACCTTATGTTTAAAGATTTTGATGTAGGAGAGGATGAAGTATATGTAGATGAGGAGCAAGATTGTGTATTGTCAAGTAAATGCATGGAAAAAGCAGCAGTGATATAATTGGAAAAAGCAGCAGTGATATAATTGGAAAAAGCAGCAGTGATATAATTGGAAAAAGCAGCAGTGATATAATTGGAAAAAGCAGCAGTGATATAATTGGAAAAAGCAGTAGTGATATAATTAAAGAAGAGGCATTATCTTATATTGGTGGGTACATAGTAAGGAAATTCAGCCTAAAATACACTCATTTAGGAAATAAGTAATCAGGTAATGATAATACCAGAAGAAACTGGACAAGTCTTGTTAACAGAGGTGACCTGTATTCACCCTCTGACGAGTTCTTTTCTCAGCTACTAGTAATGAGAGAAATTTTCAAATCAATACATGGGGAAACTCTCAGAGAGGGAAAATAATGTGTAAAGACTCTTTGTTTAGAATTGGAGAAAGGTAAAGTTAATTTACTTCTTGAGGTAATTCAATTATTTTCTACAATTTCTATCTACTTTAGGATTAGACATCTAAACAAACTTATTGCAGTCAGGAACAAAATGAACTCGTCTAGCAGGGAAAGTGCAAGAAAAATATTGAAAATTACCACCTAAATATATCTATACATACTTAACAATGAGTACAGAATCATAATGCAAAAAGTAACTTATTTAAAACTTAGATAAAAATGTGCCACCTGTAGTTGTACAGTTTAAAATAAATTCTACTGATAATTAATTATAGATATGCATGTATATTGTATTAAAATGTGAGATGTAGTACATGTATAAATAAATGTGTAAGTTATTATTTCTACCCTGTATTGTATTCCAGCAGTTCAATAGTGTGTAAACTAAATGAGATGTAAATATAATTATATTATAATTATCTAACTCATACTCTGGTATTTTTAACTATCATCCAAAATATATACAGATGTGTATGTGTATATTAATGCCATACTTATTATGTTATTTGCAATAGGCTATAATAAGTGGAATGCAGAAAAGAAACGAAAATAAGTCATGTATAAAGGTGAACATATAGGGATTTGTATGGTGCGATAGCGGTGAGAGCGTGAGGGAGTGGGCTACCTGACGTCACGTGCGCAGAGGAGGCAGAAACTGGTAGGCTGTCTGGCTGACCTGTCTGTCTAGATCTTGGCCTGGAGTTACTTCATGGGTCACGGGATCCTCAAAGTCCGCTTTCGCCAAGCAGTAAGTAGGAGACCGGACACACAGAATGTTGTACAAGCAGTATGCAGCATGAATAGCAGCTTTAACTACCCTGGGGTGCAGCGCCAGGGTTCCAAGCATGCACCTAAATCTGAAATTAAAGTAAGAATAGGTTAGTTAGCGCTTTTATAGGCCTTCATAGAAAATGCGCAGCGCAATAGTCAACTAAGAAATCTTAATTGAAAGGGTAACTAAAATAGTTTGACACATCATCCAGCACACACACAACAAATTACCTGCTGCTTGCTAGGATGCCAAAGACGTTTTCAACCACTCGTCTGGCCTGGTGAGACGGTAGTTGAAGACTCGTTCCTTCTGATTGAGACTTGGTCGGGGTTAGGGCTTCATCATCCACGACTGTAGGGCGAATTAAGGCTTCATCTCCTATTGTGAAGTAGGGAAGTGTGTGGTCATCGCCTTCAATAGGTTCACTTGATGGCAAATGGAGTGTCCTCTCTTCGAAGGCCCTCTTAAATCTTGACATGTTGAACACCTGGGCATCACATGTGGCCCCGTTGGCGCCTACATTGGCGTACATAAACTTGTACTCGCTGTCATCTTCGGTAAGCAGGACAAGAAAGTCGAAGCCCTTGTAATTAAAGTAAAAAAATCCACTATGGCTGGGTGCACTCATAGCTATGTGCTTGCCGTCAATGGCCCCTATGGTACTCGGCGACGATGGCCTCACACGTATTATATAGTACAATACCGGATATAGTGTTGGGGGGTACCGTACTCGAAACCCAAACGAGAGGGTGCGGTAGTTGTCACCGGTGGCCAGGTATCTGAGGGTGATTGTGAGCCTTAAGCCAGGTTACAAAGGCTCCCTCCAGAAGGTATGTTGCTTCTCGATGCCAGGAGTGATCTACTCCAGTATTTCTGTGAATGTGTCCTCATCCATGTGTAAGAAATTGTAATATGTTGTCTTGTCCTCCAGTATCAACTCATGTATTATAGTAGGTTCTCTCACTGGACAAACTACTTCCTTCTTGCTACCCATCCATGCGTCCAACACCATCTTTTCTTGAGGGACTTTCTATTCTTCTTATTTTTCTTCTGCTGTTGTTCTTCTCTTTGCTTTTCTTCTTCTTCATTTTCTACCGCTTGCTGATACAGGAAAACCAACCCTTTTGTCGCCAAAGTTTCCACTGCAAGTCGGTGCCACAAGTGAAGCAGGCGAAGGTTGTCGTCACTGGGAATAAAGTATGGAGGGATAGGGAGCTCCATCGTTGTTGGCTTCTGGCTGTGTAGAATGTAACCCGTCCAGGGGCTGGGGGCCATATATATACATAGTGTCAGACTTCGGTTGGTAATCGGCTGGGGTTCGGTTTGCATTCGGTATGGCATCTGTTTGCGTTCTGTTACTTTTCGGTTTGTATTCGGTTTGAATTCGGAACGAAAAAAATGAATTTCAAACTTCGGTTTGAATTCGGAACTACTTCGGTTGGCAATCGGAAACTATTCGGTATGCATTCGAAAGTGCGTTTCGAATACATACCGACGAAAATTGACCTTGAAAAAATCACCGAACATGCCCGAAACAAAACCTAAATAACTTTGTGATGAATTTGGAAGCAACTCGGCTGTGTGTACCCCAGACTTTATTAGGTTAGATTACATTTGGTTAGATTAGGTTGGGATAGGTGTGGCTATGTTAGGTTAGGTTAGGTTAGGTTTGCTAGGTTAGGTTTGGTCAGGTTGGCTTAGGTTAGGTTTGGCTATGTTTGGTTAGACTAGGTTAGGTTTGCTAGGTTAGGTTTGGTCAGGTTAGGTTTGGTCAGGTTGGGTTAGGTTAGGTTTGGTTAGGTTTGGCTATGTTTGGTTAGACTAGGTTTGGTTTGCTAGGTTAGGTTTGGTTAGATTAGGTTTAGTCAGGTTGGATTAGGCTAGATTAGGTTAGGTTAATTTCGTGCAAGGCTTTCTCGGTAAATGTAATACAAGCAAAGACAGAAAGTATAAACACCAAGAAAGAAAAAAAATACAATATAATATAATGTATATACACACCAAAAATGTAGAACTCTTAAAATTATGTATATATTTTATAATTATTCAGAAAATGAAGTGTGTGTGTGTGTGTGTGTAGAATGAAATTGTGTGTGTAGGTTAGAATGAGACGTGTGTGTGTGTAGAATGAAATTGTGTGTGTGTGTTATATGTGTGTGTGAGTAGCATAGGGTAGGGTGAGATGTGTGTGTGTAGGATGAGACTGTATGTGTGTGTTATATGTGTGTATATATAGCATAGGGTAGGATGAGACGTTGTGTGTGTGTGTAGGGTACGTTGTGTGTGTAGCATAGGTTAGGATGAGATGTTGTTTGTGTGTGTATAACACAGGGTGAGACGTGTGTGTGTGTGTGTAGCACTGGGTAGGGTGAGGCGTGTGTGTGTGTGTGTGTGTGTGTAGCACTGGGTAAGGTGAGGCGTTTGTGTGTGTGTGTGTAGCACTGGGTAGGGTGAGGCGTGTGTGTGTGTGTGTGTGTGTAGCACTGGGTAAGGTGAGGCGTTTGTGTGTGTGTGTGTGTAGCATAGGGTAGGGTGAGGCGTGTGTGTGTGTGTGTGTAGCACTGGGTAGGGTGAGGCGTGTGTGTGTGTGTGTGTGTGTGTGTAGCATAGGGTAGATGAGGTGACACATTCTATTCTATAGGCTTGATAAAGAGTGTCTGTTTCATCCGTCCTCAACTGCACTTAATTTACATCTACGTGAAACTTTTTTAGATATCGTGCGCTAACTAACTAACAAACAGACAGACACACAAACAGATTTTATTTCTATAGGCCTACTCTTGTTCCCCCCCCCCTCTCTCTCTCTCTCTCTCTCTCTCTCTCTCTCTCTCTCTCTCTCTCTCTCTCTCTCTCTCTCTCTCTCTCTCTCTCTCTCTCTCTCTCTCTCCACTGGAATTTGACAACAACGAGGAAACAGTGAAAAACAAAACGGAAGCTTTCAATAACTGTTTTGCCAATGTCGGGAAGCTTACTTAAGAAAACAAAAAGTCGTGTGGATAACCAGAACGTGCCTGTACCTATCAACACCAACACCAACAACCAATCTGGTAACATGTCTCCACTTCAACCGACAGACAACGACAATATTATATTAGTAATCAAACACTTAAAAAAACACTTCCTCTTGTGGTTCTGACAATATCTCACTTCGATTTATAAAAGAATCCTTACCAGTAATAATCACGTACCTTACATGCAGACTTAACTCGTCAATCGTAACAGGAAATTTACCTGAATCTTGGAAACACGCTATTGTAGTCCCTATTTTCAAGAAAGGAAATGTTATGGAACATAAATTTTACAGTGATGGTGATATTGATTTCTTAGCTGAAAGAAATTGCTGCATTATTCCATTGCCAAAATATGGGTTAACCTTTCTCGACCTTCAAATTATGGCCTACGCTGCATGGATTATGAAACTGTCAAGAAGTAACACTAATTTAAATTAACTAATAGTGACTACAGCTATCTATAGTATCATGCCATGAGTCCAGCACAGTGTCACAACACAGGATATAAACATCTTTGACCTTTAGCATTATCAGTTTTCCTCTCAGATAAAGGTTGCTTTTTTAATTTGGAACATCATCAACATTATCATCAACATAATCAACATCATTATCATCATCAACATAATCATCATCATTATAGGCATACCAAGAGGAGCTTTCCCCACCCTCCTGGCATATTTCAAAGATTTTTTTTTTTCAGCCACGGGTTGTACGATCTACTTATACTATATAGTGACATCCTTCACCTTTTAATTTTTGTTGTAAAGAGCCTAAATACGTAATGGTAAAGAAAAGTCGAGTAGGCTACGTGTAAATTACATTCTTATAGGTCCAGGAGCTAGACCAGCCCGGAGGGTTGAAAGACAAAACCCTCGATCTAAGCTCAGAACCATAAGACATGTATGTATGTGCCCCCACTAGACCATGTTATAGGAAAGTGCTAATTAGAATCCAGACAAGATTTGAGTCCAATTATACGGGTACCAATCAAGGGGAGGTTCATTATTTTGCTGGTGAATTGGAAGGTCTCTTGTTGATTCCTTTAAACTATGCTACGAAAACGGATCCCCTATAAATATAGCGTCCTTGAGGGCTGTTCTCTGGCATTGTTAAGATAAATAAGTGGTATATTATATCCTTCCGAAAAAATCACCAACTACATATCAGACAGTCATTAAGTAGGCTACATAAAATATTCTTCACTCTTTGTCAAACATTTCCTAAGGCATGATCGAGGCCAGTAATAATTACTAGCATTTATAGGGCTGAACATACTAGCCCCTGTGGGGGGCAACAATTCTATATATAAAAATTATATAAGATATGACACACATAGTAGGGAGGTCAACTATATCCTGTATGTACACACACTACCTACCAACGTGTTTGTTTGCTTGATGAATAATACTACAAGGCTTCCATACACTAGCTAGGCTACGTACAGTTGCGGACAAGTGAAACAGCTATATGCTGTATACTAGGCATGCACGCTTAATCAAACTGGGGACATACAGTACTGTATAATTGGACGTGTTGCATCTACACACACACACAAATACACACACATACAACGTCCTCATCCTATACCTTGTGCTCAATGAGGGAGCCCTCATATATATATATATATCCAATTTAACAACAAGAGTTCCCCTTAAGGACCCCCGTGATATGGTCAGAAAATAGGAGGTTTGAGAGTCCTTCAATCATTGCCACGAAACACCAACTACTGTACATTAAAGAAGCTTGTTCCGTGGCATATAATCAGGTGGTAAATCTGGAGAAACTAATTCCTCCAAACTATTCCAAGTAACAGAACACCATTATTTTTGTCCATCTGGTCCTGTTTCCTGGTATACTTTGGAGGAATCAAGGCACTCCAATGTAACAAAAGTGAATTACCCCCTTAGGTTAGGTTAGATTAGGTTTGGATAGATTAGATTAGGTTAGGTTTGATTAAATTAGGTTAGGATAGATTAGATTAGGTTAGGTTAGGTTAGGTTAGATTAGATTAGATTAAATTAGATTAGGTTAGATTAGGTTATGTAGGTTAGATTAGGTTACATTAGATTAGATTAGGTTAAATTAGATAAGGTTAGGTTAGATTAGATTAGGTTAAATTTGGTTTGGTTAGGTTAGGTAAGATTATGTTAAATTAGATTAAGTTAGGTTAGGTTAGATTAGGTTAAATTAGATTAGGTTAGATTAGGTTAGGTTAGATTAGGTTAGGTTTGGTTAGGTTAGGTAAGATTAGGTTAAATTAGGTTAGGTTAGATTAAGTTAAATTAGATTAGGTTAGGTTAGATTAGGTTAGATTAGGTTTGGTTAGGTTAGATTAGGATTGGTTTGATTAGGTTAGGTTTGGTTTGGTTTGGTTAGGTTAGGTTAGATTAGATTAGATTAGGTTTGGTTTGGTTAGGTTAGGTTAGATTAGGTTTGGTTTGGGTATGTTAGGTTAGGTTAGGTTAGATTAGGTTTGGTTTGGTTAGGTTAGGTTAGGTTAGCTAGGTTAGGTTAGGTTAGATTAGATTAGGTTAGGTTAGATTAGGTTTGGTTTGGGTTGGTTAGGTTAGGTTAAATTAGGCTTGGTTTGGTTAGGTTAGGTTAGATTAGGTTTGGTTTGGTTAGGTTAGGTTAGGTTAAATTAGATTAAGTTAGCTAGGTTAGGTTAGATTAGATTAGATTAGGTTAGGTTAGGTTAGATTAGGTTAGGTTAGGTTAGGTTTGGTTTGGTTAGGTTAGGTTAAATTAGATTAGGTTATACGGTATATGCTTCATTATTTAATTTACTTATATTGGGGTCGACTTTATATTTTAGCAGCCTGTGAACTCATAAAATATATTAATTGCATGTGTTTATCTACCAACCTTTTCCTAAAATAATGATAATAATAATTATACTGTAGTAATAACAATAGTGTCCTATACTGTATAATAGTAGATTCATAAAAAATATTAATTACATGTGTTTATCATACCAACTCCTTCCTATAATAATAATAATAATAATGTTCAATATATAGTAGACTGATATAAAAGAAACGAATTACATACACGTGTTTATCTAACCATCTCCTTCCTATAATAATAATAATAATAATAATAATAATATTAATAATAATAATAATGTTCTATATATTGTACGGATATAAAAGACATACTGTACACGTGTTTATCTTACCATCTCCTTCCTATAATAATAATAATAATAATAATAATGTTCTATTATATAGTTGACGGATATAAGAAAAACGAATTACTTACACGTGTTTATCTTACCATCTCCTTCCTAATGTGTTGTTGTTGTTGTTTGTTGTTTGTTATACTGTAGTGACATTGTAACACGGATACAACAAATTTCTCCTACACCGGAAATCATACTTATCTTGTATATATTATTCCTGGAGGATTGTTATATCTCTGCCTGGCGTGAATGTCGACAAGGCGAAGAAAGCCCACACTGGTAGACATAAAGATATATTACCATACAGTATTACATTATATATATATATATATATATATATATATATATATATATATATATATATATATATATATATATATATATATATATATATATATATATATATATATATATATATATATATATATATATAAAGACGTGTGTGTGTGAGCATCAGTTGACCTGGGCCACGATAATGGGCTTTATTAAGCCTATGTCCAGTGTCGGATCATATAAAAAAAAAAAAAAAAAAAAAAAAATTAACCATACATTATATGAATATAAAGATATACTGTATTACCATACATTAAAATTACGTTAGCAGCAATAATTTCTGTCTTATCTACAATCTTATACCACCATGACATGCAGGAGGATTTTATCTACATCATCCACCCATTTTTAATCATGGTAGTGTAATATTTATAAATAAATATCGGCATATAAAAAAAAGTAGTATAAACATTTTTAGCTACTTGTTTCACTTCAACTCGTATTTAATCGTATATTTTTTAATGATATGGATATTTTTTTTACGATAAAAGTAATCCACTATCATTATTCTGTCAGGTTACCAAAGTACCAAGTAGATATTAAGCGAAATAAGTGAGGCATCAAGAAAAAAAAAAAAAGTGTACCTCGGAGAAATGCAATGTTTGGTAAAGCAAAGGTAAGCGTGAACGGAGGTTGCCTGGAGATATTAACCAATCAGAGACGAGCATTAAAAATACAGCTAGCTGCTAGGATTGGATAGAGTATAGTAGGCAACAGCTGACCTTTAATTAATTGGCAGGCGTTAATTATCTTATTATTATTATTGTATTCGAGATAGGAGTATATGCGTACTGTAAAATTAATTAACTTACGCACTAACATTACTAATTAGGAGAGAGAATTCCTACTATAGGTGTGGTTGGTAAATTGGAGAGGTATATAGTTTCGATATTTCTTCAAACCAACTAATATGCATAATGATTAATATAGTTTGGAGGATTCAGTAGCCTTCCAACTTACCCAAAAGATGTTCTCCCCATATATATTTTTTTCTAAACGACTGTATAATTATTAGTGATATATGGTGTTGGTGGTGGTTGTGAGATGTGTTCATGCTTCAAAAAAGTAAGAATATCCTGTAGTTTTATCTCTGACGTCAGCAAGAGTTGTTTATGCTTTGGTAACGTTGTCTTTGTTTATGTATTGTTTACTTTACATCCATCCTGTATTATATATATATATATATATTTTGTTCTTCTCTCTATGCCCTTTATAATCATTAATAATAATAATAATAATAAATGATGGTTTTGATTTGATTTGAAAAGTGGTGATTCTTCTGTCTGGTGAAGTAACTAATGAAACACTAAATCTTCCACACACACACACACATACACACACACAGAGTCACACACACACAAAGACATTATCTGTTGAGTTTCCTGTCGAGACGGTGCACGGATAGTAGCCTTATATCTGAAACTCAGGATATAAAACAGTGTATCCAGGGATCTCATCAAAACAACACGTGTCGTTCATCTTCGTCGTCATCGAGTTTTGTTTTCTCTGCCGTGGTCATCCCTTCAACGTCACGGTAAGGAATCGCAGAACTGATTTGTTTATTTTCCTTAATTAAACATTTCCTTAGATCAACATAATTTTCCTCAGATTTCAAATTCACTCATTTAATTAAAGCAGCTAAATGGGTATTTTATCACTGAGTCGATAAATTTAAAAAGTCGATACTTTCGGGGTATTCTGGTTAGATAACACACATTTAGGTTCATTGCAGTCCATAATTATTCAGTGAATATTTAGAGTTTTAGACATTACACACACACACACATTCATCCAAAATCCTTGGCATAACGTTAATACAAATGTCCTCAGGCTGACACATAAAAAAAAAAAAAATCGGACCTGCCTGCATAACATTTGGACATAAAAAGGAAACCACAATGAGAGACTCACAGTAGGCTATAGTCTACAGACAATGTCACCTCAGCAGTGCACCCTCAGATGATCAGATTTAAGCAATTTATGGAAGACTCCTGTTCATTTTTAGAACTTACCATGAATAATTTTTTGACATTCACTATCAGTAGCATCAGAAGCAGCATCTTTGAGTACATCACTTAGTTTGTCATCCATACATAATTGATGTGCAGATATACCTGCTGCTGTGTGCAGACCATATATATATGTTTTACATGGAGCAAACTTACAACACTTGTGGACTTTAATGAATTTCTCATATCTGTCTTTATTAGACGTACACACCTGACTAAAAATTCGCTCTACAACAGCGTTTGAATGGGGCAGAGAAAGTGCACAACCGACTAACTTAGACAGGTTTGGGCACTTCTGCTCTCCATTCAAAGTTTTCAAAGAAAACAGCTTTTTTAGAATTTTGAAACATCACTGACATCACTGAAATCTTCATCTAAATAACTATTTTCTTGTATTATATGTATATTTCTCAAATTCCTTAGATCAGTATATAATTTCCTCAGTTTCAGAAGGCGATTTTCACAAATTTCCTTAAAGAGGCAATTTCCTCAGAACTTTCCTCAGATGGCATCAGATTTCCTAATCTAAGGAAATTTCATTGAAACTGAGATCCCTGGACTGAGGATTGAGGGATGGGTTAATAATATTATAGGAAACGAAGGGCCTTGATAGGGAACATTGTAGATTTTAATTCTCCGTTACACGCGCATTCCGGTGATTTTAAGGAGTAGTACCTACATTAGTTTTATATATATCTTTTGTAGTATACTTATTAAGGGGACCCTGTGATCGTGTATGAGACCTGTTGGTGGCTTCTGACTGAGTTCTGATTCCTATAGTTCCTGACTTTCCCAGGAAACACACTCCTTCAACATAGGTGCTGTTTCCTGGCAATGTTTGAAGAGCTCACCAACCTCCACATTTCTGACTACATCACGGGGTCCCATAAGAGAGGGTATTACACTTTAGACACTTTGGAGTCTACTAATTGGTCCCTCCAAACGAATACCAAATTAAGAAACAGGTCAAATGAATGTAATTATAGGCAGCCTGTTGCTAGAACCGATATGGAAGAATCTTTATCTTAGAAATTGCCAGCGAAGTATTAATTACCCTATTAATTTGCCTTGGGTTGCATTACAGTTGCCAAAAAGATTACCCAAAAGTTAAATGATATTCGAAGCCGGTATGTTTTCCCCAAGTTAATAGGCTAAAGGTTGGAGTCTTCAACCTTTACTAACTTCCTGTGGCCATAGAGAAACTCGTGCACCCACCATAAACTACAAGAAAGGCAATAATTTCTGAATTTATTATTTATAAATGTACACGTCTTTATATTTCAAGGGAGATTTTCTTATTGGCTACTTGGAAGGCTACTGATTCCTCGATCCTATATATATATATAACTATGTCTGGAAACAGACGCCCTCAATGGTACTTATAAAAAAATAGGGGATCATCTGTTTCTTAGCATAGTTTGGAGGCATCAGAGACCTTCCAATTCACCAACAAAACAAACTTTAATTAAGTTAAAAGAAAAAGTGGATTAATCGCTGTTAAAGGGGTGCGGGAATTGGGGGACAGGCTTGGGGGGTTAGGGGTGTGTGGGAATAGGGTGACAGGCTTGGGGATGGGGGATTTAGGGGGGTGCAGGAATAGGAGACAGACTTTCTACCCATCCCAAGCCGGCTGCATGTCCCCCTATAGTCCCGCACTCCCCAAAACCACCTGCACTCCCCTACACCCCCACAAGCCTGTCCCCCTACTCCCGCACCCCATTAATCAATCAAAGAGAAAATGAAGTGTCGCCTCAAGTAGTCATAATTATATTTATACGTTTTCACACTTATAACACAACCACAGGACAACCATTAGCACTTTAATTCTCTTCTTCACACTGCAGACAGATGTAGCCTATTGTGTTTATGAGAAAGATGTGTGCATAGATTAACTATTGGGCCTACAGTACAGTCGGCGACAAAAGTCCTGTCGCCTCACCTGCTATACCAAGACACACAGTATTCATACTCGAGAAATAAACACGTTTTATACACTTAATAATCTCGAGTCTATGAACTTCGCTTGCCTCGGTGAAGCAAGGGAGGCGACAGGGCTTTTGCCGCCGACTGTACATACACATTATATAGAGGACTTTTTAAGGGGAGATTCTGTTGTTGGCAGATTATTATAAGGTTACCGATTCCTCATAACTATATATACCATCAACAGAAAACAAACGTCCTCAGTGCATGGTACCAATAGGGTATCTTATGTTTTGTAGCCTAGTACTAGTAAATGTGATTCTCCCTTTAAATATACACACAGGCACCAAGTAACTGATCTCAAATGACTATCATCATAATTTATAATAATTTACATATATATGTAAAAGTTCTTTATTTACCTTTATTAGTACAAGCCCAAACACTCTGGGGAATGTTACATCTTATGGACATGAACTTTTGTTTTTGTTTTGCCATCCTTTTTGTGTAGTTTAGTGTCTCTGCTCATATTTATATTTTTGTACTCAGTTGTGCCTTGTTGTATAATATGTGCTATGATCTATATTCTTTCGTGCACCTATAATACTTATGAATCATATTTTATTCTTGTTATTTATTGTATAGGAGGAGGCCGGCAGGAATTAACTCTTTTGTTGTAAGTTTTTTAATAGTAAATATGAACTAACTACAACTAACAAGCATATATCTGAGATATTAATGGTATTATATAATATTATATAGGTATTATATGCTTATTATATAATAAAAGTGGAGATCATCATGCTTATTATAATCAATCCTTTCTTTTATTGATATATAGGTACCCGTGACCATGTGGGGACGCACGTTGTGGTTTGCTGTTATCTCCTGTAAGTACTGTACATATTTTGATTGTCCTATACATCCATCTGGAGTGGATAGGAGCCTTTGGTAATGTTTGTTCATATTGATTATTATAACCAAGTCCAACATAATTCATTCCTTTACGGCTGTCCATTGGCGGGAGGAGTAAACTCAGGGTTCATATCTATATGAACCCTGAGTAAACCTAGGCGGGTATAAATACTCGTCGCTGATTGACTGGCGGCCTCTGCCCCGCATATAGCCATAATCTTACCTCACAGAACTACATGTTTGTAATAAATTGCTTCCTGCTCTAATATTACAACAGGTACACGTATTTTGTTTGGATTTTAAGACTCTACGATGAATTTGGAACTGGAATAAGTTGTCTAAACTGCATTACAACCAAAATACAAGTAAATATGAGAAGTAGAAGTTGAAAAGTGTTATGAAAAGTGTATACCACTTTTTACATTTGTTTGTGTATTTACTGCAGTAAAGAAATCAATTTGAAAATAAAACCACTATTCTTATTCGGAAAATTATCCCGTACACGATAGTATAATAAGATTTTAGATAAACTCACACATAAGCGAGATACAGAATTATTTGTGTGATTGAGTTTCGTCCATCTCTCACGTAAAACATTCGTAACTAAATAAGTTTCATAATCTTGTGTCTTTTATGGCCATGTCTGTTCCTGTGACTATATTGTGTTATAATATATGTGATGTACTCATCTTTATCATGTACGACATGCAAGAAAAACATTAATTATTCATAAATAGCTTAATTAAGCATGTGTCAAAGCTTAAGCATATCCACCCATTTCATCCATTTATGCCTCCTGCGGCCTGGCATGCAACTGAGTCAGTGAGCCTCGACTGTCTTGGGCGGCCAGTGAGACTCGCTCAGAGACTTCTCTGAAGGCAGAAGTGAGTCTCGCTGGCCGCCAAGACAGTCAGTGAGGCAGGCTCATTAAGTCATTAGTTCATAATTATCAACGTAAAGTACCGGTAACTCTACTCTTGTTTCTTCTGACTTTTCAGGTGTTGTGTACCAGCAGTTGGGTTGTCATGCTGAAAGTCGGTAAGTATATATTGGTTGCAGAGTGTGTTTTTATTTATAATGGGCAAAATGTGCTGATTCTTTTATAAGTAATACCAAGAGTAACCAAGAATTATGAGTAATGCGATCTTGCAACCTTAGGTACAGTACACTTATCGCGTACATTTCTGTGTTTACGCCTGCTGCTCGATATTTTCTCGGCTGGCGTATTTGTGCCGGAGTCTGTATTTGTTAATGGTGTAATAAGTTACGCCTGGTTACTCCTACATTTTACTACTACTACTATTCATAACGTTAACTTATACACTGGAGTACGGTGGAAGAGTATTATCTCTGGGAGGTGATGTGACGGCACCAAGTTAGTTAGCCAATCATAGCGATGCTTTCAAATTGCATTGACCAATCACATGACAGAGTTTGACTCCAATCAATAAAATCCCAAACAAATTTAATTTATAACTCATATCCAATGTCATATCATCAATAATAATTGAATGACGAAGAGAACTTTCCTTAAATAAGTAGTTTATTAATATCACCTTTTATCTCTTTATTTATTGTATGGATATAACATGTATCTATAATGTACAGTCGCGAACCAAAGTTTCGCACCCCCCTTGGCTGACAGGAAGGCGAAGACAGTGTTAAATATATACTGAACGATCGGACAAACTGGTGTATGGGGGGATGGTACGTAACGAGACAGTGTGAGGTTCATTTTCCATGACTTTCGGTTTGTGGTTTGTGAAAATGAACCTTATACTGTTTCGTTACCATCTCGATACGCCAGTTTGTCCGATCGTTCAGCATATATTTAACACTGTCTTCGCCTTCCTGTCAGCCAAGGGGGGTACGAAACTTTGGTTCGCGACTGTACAGCCACAATCCAATAACCACTAACACTTTCCTTCCACCGAGCAAGTAAATCAGTATCATATCAAAATATAATCATATCTATTATATATGATTTACACCGGCGTAAATGCTTTGTGGCTCCTGGTCATACTGGAAATAGTAGATGTAGCATAGCGCAGTCATTGTATGGGAAATTGTCAATGCAAAGCTTCATTTATTAGACATGCAATAGAAGCTGTGATACTACTTGGTTATACGAACTATTTTATTTATTTATTTATTGGTTCACTTTAGCCAATCCATTTCCTCTCTTCAAATGTCCCTAATTTGAGTGAGTAATTTCCTTCATGCATAGGGCCGTAGGCAGGAACATTGGTGGTGTTGACGATGGTGTGGTACCGGTACGATGACTCAATAGACAAACTACAGAAGAGCCATCGTACCGGTACTACATCATCGTCAATACTACCAATGTTCATGCATACAACCTTTACTGTGACTGCTATCCTTCTTCCTTTTCCATTCTCCGGTGACAGTATTGGTATGGAGGAGTACCGGGATGATGGTGGAGGAGGAGATATGCACTCATCACCACCACACCTCAGTGATGACAACGCCCTCAACAGCAGTGAAGTGAACCAGACATTACATTCCCAACCAGCCAGAAGTACCAGAGTGAAGCGCCAGGCATCTTATCCAATTCCAGACATCAATATTCTGTACAAGTTCAAGAGGAACTCCCGTGCTCCAGATGAATTGTCCTGCATCACTGGCGACCCATATCTCACACTCCAAACGGAAATCTTACCAAGCCACTCAAAACGTCTTAGTTTTTACGGTAAGATAACACGTACAGTAGTGGTTATTGTCATCCTACCTTATTAAGGGGAGAGTATACTTTTGGTACATTGGAGTGCCTTGATTCTCCAAAGTATGCCAATAAACAGGACCAGATTAACAAAAATAATGGTGTCCTGTTGCTGGAAATAGTTTGGAGGAATCATTATCTACAAAAAAGCCAGATCTATACCCTCCCCTTAAATGTGTTGTCTGTTGTGGTCAAGTTGAGGGGCTGCTGATTCCTTCTGACTATGCCAAGAACAAATTGTCTCATTAAACGATCTGGATCTGTACCGTATCTGTTTTGTAGCATTGTTTAGAGTGCTACATAGACTACAACCTGCTATGATAGATACCCATGTGAATAATGTAAAATAATGTACAGTAAACATACAAGTGAAATGAAAGTATACATGAATATTTGTTACCAATACTCTGTTAACACTCAGATAGTTTCAACACCCATGTGGTTTCTATCATGTTTTGTGATTTAGTCATTCACTTTCTTTGTCATAATTCCATTCCAAGTATTATAAGATCAAAGGGAATGATAGAGATGACTAAACCATGAATGACAAGACTGAGGATGGTATTATAAAACACTCTCTCTAAATTCGCATTGCACAAAAATAGAAACTGAGCAACGAAGAGAACTATTTTTTTTTTTAAGATTTTTTTGTTTAATATTACCAGCCTAAGAGTGATAAAATATGCAGTACTGTACTAAATTGAAATGTAGCAAAAGATGTACCAGTTTTTTATACCCTCTGCATCCACCCACAGATATTGCAGGAGGGAAGACATCTACATGGGACTTGAGCCAAAGCCTAACGCAGGGTGTGGTGTGCAAAGCTGACAACACTGACCTCTATAGTGCTTCTGCTCCAATCCTCCCTAGTGGTGGTGAGATTATTTTTCTGATAATTATAACTCGATATACTTTTGTCAGTTTTTTCCACGCATGATATATCTATTTTAATATGTAGTACAGCATAAAACTTGATTAGTGTCAAGTAAAATTTAATGTTATATGAATATTAGAATGTTAAAATCAGTATTAGAATGTAGCCTATGACTATATTCCTAAACATAGTTAGTGTTAAGTTAATGATACAGCAGACCCTCAAATATAAGATGATTAACTTTATCACACTAGATGATTAACTTTATCACACAGTGTCAGTAAATCAATTGGTTAGTTTGTCAGTATAAACGGTAATGAATAACACAAGCCTGGAAATTCATTTGGGGATCTTCATTGAGGGACCAGAGTGTAAATATGAATTGGTGGATATAAGAATTTTATTCATTGTATATCGAGGGTCTGCTGTATACTATAAGTAATAATCTGTGTTAAAAATCATGACCATATATTATTTTATATTACAGTACAGTAGTTATGTCCTGTACTTGTTGTAGCAGTGAGTTATTAATATCGTACTTGTACGGTCCACTTAATGCATATAAATACAACAGTATAATTAGACTGTATGGCCGGGATCCTGACTTACACAGGTAACCACAAAAGTAATTAGTGCCTCATTGATGACGTTACAGGCGCAAATGAAGGCGTAAAGTTATACAGCTAAGGTAATCCAGAAAGGTGGTGTATATTGCACCGGAGTCTGTATTTGTTTGTGGTGTAAGTTAGGACTGGCTACTCCTACATTTCACACCACTATACACAGTGTATATACTCATATATGAATATATACACTGTGTCACTATCCATAACGTTAACTTACACCGGAGGTGATGTAACGTCACCAAGTTGGTGTATGTTGTACAGTACATTATATACATGTATAATGGTAGTACAATAAAATGAGAAAAGAAGGGTACCGGTATTAATAAACTACATACTTCTGTCAAATGTATGTTGTACATGATAAATTTATAATCTATCTATCTATCTATAGCTCTGACGCCTCGTTCCCTCCGGGAACTCCCCCGAATGCTACAATAAATAAAGTACTTCTTTAAGGAAAAGTTATCTTCATCACTCAATTATTATTTATAATGTGGCATTTGATATGAGTTATAAATTAGTTTTGGATTTGATATAGTGCCATAATAGTGGTGTGAAATGTAGGAGTAGCACCACGAACAAATACAAACTCCGGCACAATATACGCCACCTTTCTGGTCCAGTGCCTTATATGTGTTTTCTTACTCCGAATTGGTGAAGAAATCCATGTGTAGATGTATCGGACATTAAAGTTATATAACCAAACATTACTAAATAGCACAGAGTGGTTACAAAACTAACCATTTTTTACTACAGCATTATCAGTAGAATAATTTGTACTTTACAGTACATGTACTTGTTTTTGTCTCCTCAGCAAACTATGTACCACGGGCCATAAGTGTTACCATAAATAAAGGACAAGACCTGAAGGTGGAGTTGGAGGCAGTCACAGGGGGCCAGGACGTGTGGTGGAACATTATTACAAAGGGAAGGATTGACCGTATGAAAGTCCAGATCAATAACAACCAACTGACCATCCCTTACCACCAGCTGAATGGCTCTGGGTTCTATCAAATTTGGGAATATAGTACTTTTCCTGACGCTACACTAGACATGAAAACAGTTGGAATTATTAGTCTCCTGGTTCGAGGTGAGTGTATCCTTAGTTATACTTAATTAAAAAAAAAAATCCATAAATTTTAACTTTCAGATGACTAGGGATATATCTTCTAACATTATAAAATTATGTGGAATAAGTCCATTTTGAATATGTAATATGTCATTTGCTACATGTATTCAAGAGCCAATTGAAACTATTTTGAACTTGTGGAAGGTTAACAATAATCATTATGTTTATTATCTTTATGCCAGATCTTGTTTTTTTATATACGTACTCGATTCACTAAAATTTAATCACTTAATGGTTTCTATCTGGAAGTTTTTATTTATCTAGTTCATTAATTAAATAATCAACAAACAAGAGACAAATAAATTAAATGGGCACATATACTTTTTGGAAACATTAATTAAAGTCTAAGTCATTACTAATCTATATTTAACTGTCATCATTCTTACCTTACCAATCTCCATTCCTGGCCTTGAAATTGTACTTGGTTCCAACAAAATCAAATATTTCACTCGAGTGTCTCATGGTGTCCAATCCTCTGGTGAAGTTTGATCTAAGTCCATCCAAGAGTTTTTGAGTTATCTTAATTTATCATTAACTACAGTAACCAACAAACTAACATACAGATAAACATAAGTGGAAACATATATAATGGTAATCACTTTTTTGGTATAAGTGGTTCAACCCAACAGATAACTCCTTTAACATTTTTTTCTAGATTAATTAAGGGGGTGCAGGAGTAGGGGACAGGCTTGGGGGGGACTGGGGGGATGCGGGAATAGGGGGACAGCCTTGGGGTGGGTAGAAAGCCTGCATGTAACTTATTCCCGCACCCCCTAACCTTGTCCCCCTACTCCCGCACCCCCCTAACCTTGTCCCCCTATTCCCGCACCCTCTAAACCCCCCCAAACCTGTCCCCTACTCCCGCACCCCCCCAAACCCCCCACCCCACCCTAAACCCCCCAAGCCTGTCCCCTACTCCCGCACCCCCTTAATGTCTTGGTACCTTCCAGTTCATTGTAAATATTATATGACAATGGAAATGTTTAGTGTTATTTGTCTTTGTCTTCACTTTAAAATATTTACTATATCAATTGTAGCCATGAGATATATTGTAGAAATAAAAAAAAAATCCTCACTAAAAAAATAATGCACTATTAGACAAATTTTAATTGGCAAAGCTTGAGGATTCGAGACTAATGAGGATGTATATATGTGTATAAAAACGCAAGTATACTACTGTATGTTTTTTTTTACTTGAGTGGTAATGAACTCTTGTATGATAATCTGGGTGGAGATAATTATAAGATATTATATTGGCATAAGATTATCATGATTCCCCCACAGAATGTCCAGAGGGGAAGTATGGGCCACCTGATTGTCACCACTGGTGCAAGGACTGTATGTACGGTAGTGTGTGCCACGATCGTACAGGAGAATGTATATGTCCAGCAGGCCTCACAGGCTCTTACTGCCAGTCTCGTAAGTTGTCTTATTATTACTTGATGTACACATCCATCAACATGTTCACACACTATACTTAAGTTTGGGTGGTACTATTAAACTCCTCTTCAACGAAAAGGAGTTTCGTCGCTAAATATGTATTACAAATTATAGGAACTGAGCGATGAAGAGAATTTCCTGAAGAAGCGGCTTAATTAATAATACCACCCTTATGTCCTCCATGAAGTGTCAAACAGAATAATATCAACCTGTTATTTCCTCAGTTCCCATATAGTATAACGTTTACAGTATTCACAAGTACTTTGGAAACTTGAGTTAATAATTCCTGAGTTAACACCTTATAAAGAGTGATGAATGTTTTGTTGACCGTCACAGTGGGAAGTTGTGGTGGCTGGACATAACTACTTTATAAAGTTGTTGTTTAATTGGTTCTTTCTTTTAAATGAATGACATGATTAAAACTCATGAATCAAATCATCTTCATATGGACTATCTTAAAGAATCATTGAGGTGAGTGTTTTCCATAGAGTTTATGAGACTACAAAGAGTACCAACTAACTTAGATAACACCATAAATTATATGGACCAATGTCATGATCAGATATGAGGGTGATATTGATCTCATAATAAAGCCTTGTAATGTACAATTTAGTCTCCAGTATAATGTTGAGTTACGAGTTTGATGTATTGATATTTCAGGATGTCCAGATGGTTACATTGGGCGAGACTGTAATGCACAGCTGGTTGATGTTGGGATGACTGCCGTGTGTCTCTCTCATCCTCTGGGCTGCCACTGTGCTCCTGGCTACAAAGGTTCCACGTGCAGTGATCGTAAGTACTGTTGCTCCTGACTCGTATTCTCTAGTTTGATTATTGTAGTACAGTATAGTAAGTGTATGTGATTGTTAATTTACTGTGCTGGGTACCTATATATATATATAGTAGTGTCAGTTACAATAAACATTGGTCCTGGAATGGCAGTGTGTAAGTCATGGGACCAACACCAGGGCTGCCAAGGAAGGAAGGCAAAGGGGCCAAACAGCTTCAAAATCCCCTGCTTGTGCACGAGTCCCTGGGAGAGCTTTATTAATTAGGTCACCCAGGCAATACTTCACTCTTCACACAACACACATATTTTGTCATCACATTTTGTCATTTCTCGGCTTCTTCTAGCCGGAGACATCGAAAACAATCCTGGACCCGTGCACTAACAAACACATGTGTCCGACATGCTCAAAAACCCATCACATCTAATGAACAGACAAAGGGCTCAGTTCAATGTAACTCTTGCAAAAACTGGACCCACTTCACAAGTACAAAACTTGTCTCCAGAAACATTACACCACTATATCTCCACTTCCAACTCCATCCCCCCCACAGACTCCTCCTCCTCACCCACGTGCAACAGTACCTAACACACCGCATATACAACATTTACATACTTCAATTAAACATAAATGGCATCAACAAAAAAAAATAACTTGCATATATCATCATACAACACAATATACACATTGCCATCTTACAAGAGCAAGATTACACAACACATAAAACACCTACATTTACCAATTTCACCACCATCAGACAAGACCGGGTCAACAGCAATGGCAGTGGACTTATCACCTTTGTCCACGAATCCCTTAATTATATGGAAGTCAGTGCACACCTCAAATTCCTTCTCCCAAACCACGACACAGAAGTTCAAGCCATCAAAGTACACACTAGCAATACAACAAGTATTACAATAGTTAATCTATACATCCACCCTCAAACCTACCCGACACTTCCCCATAACATTTCCGCCCAAGCTCCAACAAATCGCCAACCAACTTGACCTCATCCTGGGTGGTCATTTCAACGCCAAGATGTCAGCCTGGTATGTCAACAAACCATACACACAGAGGGCTTGAATAATCTCCCAAAAGGACAAGTTCATTACATTAAACTATACACTCGCCAACACACCCACATCCCTCATCAAGTCCTCTTCCAACCATCATCACTTTACATCACCTTCTGCTCCCCCAACCTCGCCCCCAGAACATCATGGAGGGAGATCAGTAGAACCCTCGGCTCTGACCATCTCCCAATGATAATAAAACAAAACAAAAACAAGAAAAATTCCAACTGGCCACAAACACATGCAAATACACTAACTACGAAAGACCCAACTGGGAAACCTTCACTATCGAAACAGAACAATACTTTGAAACACTTAACAGTACACCCATCACAAACATCAACACTGGTGTACAAAAATTCAATACAATTATACAAAATACAGACAAACAAAACATCCCTAAGGACAATACAAGAAAACACAACCCCAACTTTACGACAGAAACTCAAACCTCATCAGACAACGAGACACACTTAAACACACATCACCAACTCCTAATTTACTGTCAATTTTTTTATTCAATGTATACCTCTGTGTACTGTAAGTTGATGAAGTTACAATACATCAAATACATCATGGAGGTATAATATATGCAATACATTCCACATGAACACTTCAGTCCCATTAAGGGGGTGTGGGAGTAGGGGACAGGCTTGGGGTTTTTTTGGGGGGTGCGGGAGTAAGGAGACAGGCTTGGAGGGTTATGGGTGGGTGCGGGAATAAGGGACAGGCTTTCTACCACCCCACCCCACCCCAAGCCTGTCCCCCTACTCCCGCACCCCCCCAACCCTGTCCCCTAATTCCCACACCCCCTTAAGAGATGGACCCTGCAGTACACTCAGAAGTCAAAGATTTTACCAATTCTATGCTATAGCCAGTAACATATTCTAAGCTTCAGACAGGACAAGGGCATAAAGCACTACTCTCCAATCAGCCATCAAATACTTTCTTACTGACTTTTCACCTGTAGTGTAGTGGAAGGCTTTTCAACACCTTATGACTGATTCTTCATTACCTTATAACAACCATAACTTTTTTTTTTTCATTGTAACGAGCTCTGCTTCCTCACTCCTACACTTATCATACAGCTCCTGTCTCATGGAAGCTACAAACTGTGTACTGCATCATCAACTCTGACTATATTATACCCAGAACACTGTGTCCTATAGATATTAGTTCACTGTCCAATTCCTACTAGACACATCATAAATTCTGTAATACATCTCCATGGAATGGAATACTGTAGCCTAAGTTACAGTAATCATTACCCATCTTCATTTCCCCCTTTTTTGCAGTCTTCCTTTTCAAGAAGCTTATGTGCAGACCATAATAATATGGATGATTAACCTTTTTGTATGACAGGAGGCTATATCCTTATTGGTATTAAATTTTCTATTGCACTAGGCTCAAGCGATTGTACATTTTATGACACAACGTCCTGACCTCCGTTGTGTGCTGAAGCTTTCTCCTGTGAGTTTGGATGTAGCTTCAGGTGGGCGTCCTTGCCCTTGTCTGGTCCACAAAATAAAAATATCTACTGCCCCCCCCCCCCCAAGCCTGTTCCTCTACTCCCGCACCCCCCTAGCCTGTCCCTCTACTCCCGCACCCCCCAAGCCTGTCCCTCTACTCCCGCACCCCTCAAGCCTGACACTATCTGACTATCACTATTCTCCACAACTACACAATCTGACTATCACTATTCTCCATAACTACACTATCTGACTATCACTATTCTCCACAACTACACTATCTGACTATCACTATCAAAACTAGCACTTTAAATTAACAGTGCTATCTCTACCAAACTATTTTTTTATATGTTCCGACACTGGACATAAGCTTCATCAAACTCGTTATTACCGTGGCCCAGGTCATCTGCTACACACACACACACACACACATACACACACGTCTGTACTGACATTACCTAAAATAACAATGTTTCTCCTAATAATACCTACACTACTACTACCTTATAATGACGTTGTTGAATAAAATTAATGTTTCCAGCTTGTCAGAGTTATGAATGGGGGATAGACTGCTCCCAGAGATGTAGTGGATATTGCCAGTACAACTGTGATGACGTGACTGGCAAGTGCAACACCCAAACAACACGAGTCTGTGAACATGGTTTGTTTGTGAATGATTATTATTATTAATTAAACCTGCTTTTAATTAAGGGAGTCATATAATTTTTGTACATTGGACTGCCTTAATTCCTCCAAAGTATGCCGGGAAACAGGACAAAAATAATGGTAGCCTGTTGCTTGGAATAGTTTGTAGGAATCAGTTGCTTCAAAATTTACTAACACTACACTGCCTTTAGTTGTGTTACAAGGAATTGATGTTTTAAGGATGATATATATGTACGGGAACAGAGTTACTAGAAATTCTCCTTTACTTTATGATTTCTAAAGTAAAACTCGTATAATACCAGTAAATCTTTAATATCTTCAGCAGATGTGTGTGAATTTCAAATAATTTGTCATATTTTATTGAGCTTCTGACAAACTGTATAATTATAAAGAGTAGGATAGTGACAATAACGTTAACACCATATGTGAGGATGAATAAACACTTTGATACATTTTACCAACAATATAAATTAATTATTATTGTACTAACAATAATAAAAATGTTAGCAATAATATTACTACAAAACTAACACCTAAAATGAAAATAGCTATGGTTGTCTGAATGATGTACGTAAAGTAATAATGGTCACTTTATACCAGATCAAGAGGAGAATAATTCACACTACAGTACAGTACCTTGAACAGCTAACAAGGAGAAGAAAACTTACAATGGCAGAAGAGAAGGCTCACACTTGTTGACAAAATTGGGTTGGAATATGTATTATGCCTCTTCGTCTGCCATTGTGGGTCTTCTTCACTTTGTATCCCAGCAGGTTCCCTTTTGGATGTGATATGATAATGAGCAGTGTATTGAGCACCGTGGTAAAGTTCTATAATTATACTGTACCTATTGTTTTAACAGTACACATGATACGTTTTTTTTTTTTTTTTTCGTATAGCCTACCCTAGTGACATGATGGTACAGTATACAATGTCATACACCTCTCCATTAATTAAGGCACCTTCTTCTGTTGCTTAGAGTCATCCAGTATACACACACAAACATATAACATTATTCCATACTGAAATACAGTACATGTATACATAAATAGCACATATTTGCCACGTGGAACTTATATACATATTTTCCCTAGTTCTAGCATTAATACTGACACTCATTAGAAGACATTATAGTATACAACAACCAGGCTGGCAGTGTAGAGAAAATTAGAAGGGAAAAACCAATACAAGGCCCAAGGGTGAGTGGAAATAGTAGTGTTAAAAAAAATGGATGAATAAATGTGTAAAATAATTCCTTAACGTAAGTGATGACTAGTTAAATCTCAGGCAGTGAATATAAATAGTCAGTGAATATAAACATATATTTGTAGATTTCCAAGTGCGTGCAGATTAAAAACATAAACAGTGATGATTATGATGATGGGGTTGAAGAAATAGAGGTAAAAACTAAAAACAAGTAATCTACACGAATGTTTCCTCACTTTCTGGGCAGTAACAGCCAATATATGATTGTGTCTGAATAAAGGGTTAAAATGTCTTCTACATCTTGAGCCTTTCTCTGTGAGGATTTACTTGTAGCATGGCTGTGGAGAAATGCTACTGATAGAGGTGGGGATTTGATTTGATTGATTGATTATAGGCGGATAGAGGTGGGGACGAAAACCTTATTGGCATAGCACTGTTACATACTTCAGATTCATAAATCACTGGGCCATAACTGAATATAGAGCATTACATAATATTATACAGGATGTAATTACCAAACAGATTGAAGACATTGATATGTTTTACCTGACTGTGAATTAATGTTAAATTTGCAGTTTCAATTATCAGTGATTATTGTACTGTACTTCTTTATTGTGTGACTCTGTAGGTGACCGAGGGCTGCCACGTCTTCGGAAGCCACCCTTTGTGTCAAACACCACCTCTGGGAATATCCTTGTGGAATTCACGGAGTGGGATCATTCTTATGATGATGGTGAGGTACTCCAAGGTGACAGCTTGATCTACAGTCTCCGGTATTGGGTGAGTCTTTGTGGTGTCATTATGAAGCATCAGTGTGTGTTTTTTGTTGTCTCTACAGTATCTTCTCTCTATACTATTTATTAATACATCAGAACATAATACATTTTTTATAATTCAGTCTCTTACTCTTTGTACTGTACTTTACACTATCACTCACACCTTTGTGTATACGTGTACAGTCGGCAGTATAAGTTCGCTTCATTTTCACCTGCGTATGTATGAGCTATAGTGACGAATACAGAGATGACATATATACTTCTCATGTGGTAAATTGAATATGTTGTTAGAATAGAAACTGATTCAGAATGCCACTATCGGGTCATATTAGCATTATTAAGTACAGTACAGGAGATGGACGTGAATTTATGTTGCCGTCTGTACATACATGCTATTGTACCACTTCTGTCAATACTGTACACTTTTGCTGTCACTTCACTCATTACTGGTACTTTGCTTTTCATTCCTTCATTCATGTGGACTGATGCCTTGTTCCCTTTCACAAACTCCCATTAAGGGATAAACAACAACAACACTCTTGGTCAGGGTAAAATCAAAGGCAGGTCTGTTTTCTCATCAATACTTCCTCTTTTTTTTTTATTCACTACACCTCACTCTCTCTGCTGCATAATTAATATAACTCTCCCTCTCTCTTATTTTGCTATTATACTGGACATTACTTTTCTGAACTCTCTTAGTGTAGCATGGAGCACTTGATAACTTAATTCAGTCTCGCACCTTTTTTGTTCAACTCACTAATGCAAGGGTTAACTGGTAGGCTACTCTCAGTCTTTCATATTCTTAACTATAGTCAATTGTATGTACAGCCACAATCAAATAAAAACCACCAACACTTTCCTTCCATCATGCAAATAAATCAGTATCATATCAAAATATAATCACACAACACTATGTCAACTCAACCTCCTCAATTTTTGTTATGAGATGCTGGAAAATCATACACAAGTTGTTCTTTATTACCAAGATATTTACTGCTATGTAAGGAAAGTGTTGGTGGATATTTGATTGTGGCTGTACCTTCATCCATCTTTTCCCCTTACATGTTGAAGGATCTCAAGTGAAAGTGGACATGTGTTAGACCTCTCACTCTTGTCATTTTAGAGGTGAGGACATTGAATGGGCTTCTTACCTTTAGTCCTTACTTTCCTCAACGTAAAGACAAATAATCTCAAATGACTTTGGACATGATTATGGACCTCCCTCCTTCATTTTTTTTAAATTTCACAGTCGAGGACAATAAGGGGGCTTCTTGGTATTTTTTCAATATACAGTAGAAATAAAAGAGATATAGTTGTAGAAGCAATAGTCACTGACAGGCTACTTCCCTTAGTATACTGCTACTATTATAGCTGTTAACACTGTCTTCTATGTACTGCCACCACTGACAGCCTGTAAGTGACACAAATGCTGGAACGTGGCTGACAGTCACACCCCCGTCCAAGGAGCTCACCAACCTCACCCCAGTGACTCAGTACGGCGTGAAGGTGGTGGTGTGGGGGACCAGATCATCAGAATATTGTGTGGAATATGGGTCAGCTAAAGGCAGAGTCCACACTGAATTCTTCAATACATCTTGTCCAGCAAGTAAGCTTTTGCACACATATGTATAGTTGCTGGCAGGTGTATATATCCACCCTCTTCCAACCAACCCCGATATGTGTCACCCTTACAACCATGGATACGAGGGGTGAAGCAGAGCAACACTCATTAACCTGATTCAAATAAGTTACTCGAGTTAGCTAGAGGGTGAGGGCAAGCAGAGTTGAGCTGAATTGATTAAAGTTTTTGAGTGTTGCTCTGCTTCACCCCTCGATCGTATCCATGGTTGTACTGGTGCCACATGTCTGGGTTTGCTGGGAGAAGGTAGATACATATACACTGTACCTGGCAACAACTGTATATGTTTATGCCTTTATGGAATACTTGGCTAGTACAGATCTCGAGGTAATGCGCCGGCCTCGCATCCGTGAGGTCGGCATATCTCGTGAGCCTCGCCCAGGTCCGAGAGTTAAAACTGTTTACTGGGGAGTTACTGCCATGGCTGGGTACCAATGTGGGGAGTTGGGCTGGCCCAAGGCCTAGTTAGACCTTAGACCTTAGTCTGTATAGGCCTTGGGCTGACGTTCGGAACTGAAACCCTGTAACTTTATCTTTTTAACTTGTAGTGAGAGTGACTTGGAACAACATTCTTCATGACATCTTGTCTAACAGCTCCAACAAAGTTAGCTTTGTGTATAACACACAGTGTTATACATACATCTGTACTTATAGTTTGTGGTACTGCAGATGAACAATGTGTTTTTATAATATTATTTTAGTCTCCATGGCTACTCCCACTGATGAGCATTATGAATTTTATCTTTTATTAACTTTTCCTTCAGTAAGCTGCTAGTGGTTTTTTGACATCTGTAAGTTTGGGATGTAAAATTATACATTACAGTACTGTATACAATATCATTCCACAAGAATAAAGAGAGATAAATGTCTTCTATAAATTATGGGAGTGCAGTACAGCAGTATCTTTACCATTATGAAACATGAAAATCTTGGGCCACTACATAATGTTTTCCTCCTAAAGCGTGAACCCAAGTTCAAGTTTAATATTAAAATTAATTGAGGAAAATCAGAGTCATTTGTAATATAATTATTTAAACACAGGTCATCGGAGAAAGGTGTTATACCACACGTTAATGAGTGTGCATTTAATCTAATATATAAAACACTCTGTTTGTCTGTCCGTCCGCCTGTCTGTTTAGCCGCTATGCACAGCCGCATCTTCACACCGAGAGTAATAATTTTTACATACGTTTCTTCGCTGAGACCTGAGGAGTGTCTTGGCCCTATATATTTTTTTCTTCTTCAATGATTAACCGCTTATAAACGACTTTTTTCCTCCCCCCCCCCCCCCAGCTGACAAATGGGGGTCAAAAATTTCAAATTTCAACTTTCATTTAGGCAAAAAAAAATCTTGCAGAAAGTAAGAGCTTGAATTTACACACCAGGAAGTTGGGAACTGAAAACGGGACCCTTCTAGGTGTACACAAAAGCTTATAACTAGAGCATCAAAGTATTAATTTTTTTTTTTAAATAAAATAGTCTCCTGAAAATAAAAGAAAACCACATGCTCTCTCTCTCTCTCTCTCTCAAAGAAAACCACATGCTCTCTCTCTATCTCTCTCTCTCTCTATGTACATACATGTTCTTAGACAGACAGACAGACAGACAGACAGACACAGAGACAGACAGACAGACAGAGACAGACAGACAGACAGAGACAGACAGAGACAGACTTTAGACAGACAGAGACAGACAGAGACAGACTTTAGACAGACAGAGACAGACTTTAGACAGACAGAGACAGACTTTAGACAGACAGAGACAGACAGACAGATAGATAGACAGACAGACAGATAGACAGACAGAGACAGACAGATAGATAGACAGACAAAGACAGACAGATAGATAGACAGACAAAGACAGACAGACAGACAGACAGATAGACAGAGACACAGACAGACAGAGACACAGACAAATAGATAGACAGAGACACAGACAGATAGATAGACAAAGACACAGACAGATAGATAGACAGAGACACAGACAGATAGATAGACAGAGACACAGACAGATAGATAGACAGACAGATAGACATATAGATAGACAGATAGACAGACAGATAGACAGATAGATAGATAGATAGATAGAGATAAATAGATAGATAGATAGATAGATAGATAGATAGAGATAGATACATAAATAGATAGACAGAGATAGATAGATAGATATAGAGAGTGTGTTGTTCTCACCTGAAACAAGATGATGGTGTTTTCACAAGGGCAACGTGTCTTTGTTCTTAAACAATGTTTTTCAACACGGTCTTATGCACAAGTGAAAATATCGTTTCAAGCACGATATCCTGATGCCCCTATTTCAATAAGATGACAATTTCAAGACTGGCTACCGTTTTCATGAGACTGGAGGTGTGCACGACAGGAAACCAAGTGGACGACCATCTATGTTGACTGATGAAAAGATTGAAGATGTAAAGGAGCGGTTACCAAGATCGAGAATAATTAAGTCTCAGAAAACTTGCCTCACAGGCACAAATGTCTTACTGTATAGTGCACAGAGAGCTGCAAAGAAATTACACCTGCAGCCATATCGCATTAGTGTGGTTCCAGAACTGTAACAACCAGACTTGGTAAAGCGTTGACAGTATTGCAGGGGGTTTCAACGATTTTTGATGAACATGGAGTTGACGTGCTTAACAATGTTTTCTTTAGTGATGAAGCATGGTTTCACCTTAGTGGGTATGTTAACAGTATATAAGGAACAGTAGGATGTGGTGTAGTGAAAATCCATATATGTTTCATGAAAAAGCCTCGCATCCTCAAAAAATTGGAGTATGATGTGCTGTAAGTCGCTGGCAACAGTGAATAGTGATGTACACCGGGAGGTCCGGGTTATACTCACACAGTTCATTGCAATTCTTTATGAGTGAGGATGAACTTTTGGTTTCAGCAAGATGGCGTCACAATTCACTCATCACATTAAACTATGGCATTCCTGCGGGAGTTTTTCGATGACCGACTCATTTCAAGAATATGTGACCTCCAAAATCGCCAGACCTTACATCTCCCAATTACTTTCTATGGGGTCACCTGAAAGGCGTTGTCTATCAGATTAACCCACACACATTATATGAACTGAAAGCTAACATTGAAACTGCAATTACAAACATTACTATAGCAATCCTACACAAAATCTCTGCTAACATGGTAAAAAGGGTACGAGCTTTTATTCATGAAAATGGATCACACTTTGAACATACAGTAGTATGCTGCGAATATGATCTGCTATTGTTTCTTAGTTAAACAGTGTAAATTAGTTCTGTATTTATTTTTTTAACGCATATGTACAGCGTAATATATACCCTTCATGTAATAGTTCATAATACGTAGTCTGGGTAACGTTTCTTTTGAATCACCTTGAGTACAATACTGTCCAATCATATTTTAAAGTCATGTCTAGTACCACCAGAGGTCAATATAATCACATATAGCTTGTTTGTGGAGATTCTGTTTACAGTTAACAAAACAAACTTGGCTCTCATGGGAACTCTGGATGGGCTTATGCTCCACAGTCACATATGGATCAGGTAAACTATAATTATATATGTTGCCATACGAGTCAAGCCATTACACTGACCTCCATATCTAGGGATATGACTGTACCTACATAGAGTGGTGTTCTCGGCTGAGTTTGTGCATGTGATAATTATCCCTGTTGAATGTGTATATGTGATTGTGTACTCTATTAACGCGGTAATGTTTTGTTTTGTTGAATTTTACAGATTCCTCCAAACTGTGCTAAGAAAGAGACAAAGTGTTCTTAATTATGGTAGCCTATTTCTGGATATAGTTTGGAGAAATTATTTGTCTTCAAGTTTCTCAATGTAATTCAGTACAATAATTCCACCTTTAATGTCTTGTGTATTCTGTTTCTTTCCTCCCAGGTCTGCCCCGACCAACTAACATAAGGACTATGAATGTAGAGTCTGATGGTGCTACTATACATTGGGATTCACTAGAGGTGAGTTGAAACTGTACAATGAAAGATAAAATATTGTGTCCTGGAAATTGGTTCAGACATCAGGAAAATAACTCACCACTTGACTTTGGTTTATAGCTGTGGTCTGAGTTGTATGCAAGTGACAGTTCAAGAATACTTTATGTTTCATTGCCTTCACAAATGAAATTTGTGTAAGGTTTTGCTTTCACTTGTTTGTTACTAGGTGAAATATCGCCAAGTATGTTGCTCAGTGGTCTTGTGTGTTTGTGTGTTTGTGGCTATGTCTGTAGCTTCGCGGTCTACAGGTCGTAATTCTTGTCCGATTTTGCTGAAATTTTCACCACAGGTAGGCATCAAAATTTCTAGGTCACCTATTGTTTTTCAAGGTCAAAATTATAAAAAACACTGAAAATTGATAAAACCGCAATAATTTCGGTTGTAGAGATCTGATTTTGATCAGACTTTTTCTGTAACATGCTATGTTCATTTCTGCTTCTAATGGTACTTGAGCGATGGCCGTATTCCTAAAACTCGCAATTTGAACATTAGGTCGAAAATCAAGGGGTCTGAATTTTCAGGTCAATTTCTTCACATGCGTTTTGGTCACTGTAGATGAAGTATGGTAACTCTGTCCGTTGACTGTAATGTATTAGGCATTGCAAAGAAATACATTCCAAGTGGATTACCTTTCTCGTTCGTGATTTGTATTGTGTAACACTTGTAATAATCTAATTGTAAGTGTGTAGTGTGACAATTTCCATTCTCTCCACTTTTATTTGGAACAAAATAAATCCCCAGGTTGACTATTCCTCATTAGAACCTTTAGAATACTCATATACAAAACCATAATTATAATGTTCCCAAAGTTTTTCCCTTTTCTCCCAGGACTTAAAAATCCCTTTAGAAAGTATTAGAGCTGATGAATTGATATAAGATTTAGTAGAGATGGTGAGTAGGCCTATATGTATATGTAGGCCTATGGTAAGTCATTATAACCTCCTTGGCATAACTATATCTACCTGTATACATTACTAACACTACTATCACAACTATAGGACTAATATATTGTTACTTCTATCACCATAATAATTTTAGTACTGTACCACTACCACCATTTCACTGTCACCATTACCATCACCATCACCACTATCATTTCTAATTAGGATTCCAGGAAGGAGAAAGAAACACCATTACTTTCTATGTGTTGTCCTAAATAACTGGTCAGTGTATAATAGTCCTTCATGACTAATAAGACCTTCCATAGAGGAGGGGCATAACAACCAACCACGTGAATTGGTTCTTATTGGTTCTGACAGTATAATTATGTTCTATGTCATTTTTACTCTTCCAAATCCCACAGAACTGCAAAGAGAGCAATGGCTATAAAAAAGTATACAGTAAATACCTGTATATGCTGGTCGACTGATATGTATGCCACTATTTGGTCGTAGGGTTTAATTATTGACTTTAATATACTGTATCATTGTTTCCAGTATGTCGACGTGTGTGACTTTGAGTACCGCATCACCATCTCACCAGCTAATGGAGGGCAGGAACTGGTGAATGACCTGACTCGACTCACCTCCAAGATTGTAGATGGCAAGTTGTTGAGCCCAAACACGGAATACACTGTGCTTGTCCGTGTGGTCCAAAAGTCAAGCCCATGGGATACCCGAGACAATAGCAACTTCGGAACTATCAACTTCATCACCAAACTTCCAAGTATGTCTTCAGTGGGTGAAGGAGGGAGCAGGGTATGGTATTGGTGAGAGTGGTGTGGAGGTAGGGTGAGGGAAGGGGCAGGGGATATGTAGAGTGGTGTGGAAGTAGGGTGAGGGAGGAAGCAGGGTACATGTATATAGGTAGATTGGTGGGGAGGTAGGGTGAGGGAGTGAGCAGGGTATATGGGTAGAGTGGTGTGGAGGTATGGTGAGGTAAGTGTCAGGGAATGGGTAGAGTGGTGGGGAGGTAGGGTGAGGGAGTGAGCAGGGTATATAGGTAGAGTGGTGTGGAGGTATGGTGAGGTAAGGGTCAGGGAATGGGTAGAGTGGAGGAGAGGGAAGGTGAGATAAGGGTCAGGGAATGGGTAGAGTGGAGGTAGGGTGAGGGAAGAAGCGAGGGATAGGTAGAGTGGTGTTGAGGGAGGGTGAGGGAAGGGCCAGGGGATGGATAGAGTGGAGGGGAGGGAGGGTGAGGGAAGGGGCAGGGGATGGATGGGATGGATAGAGTAGAGGGGAGGGAGTGGAGGGGAGGTAGGGATGGGTGGTAGGGTGAGGGAGGGTGCACTGTCTGCTTGCCTCACAGATACAGTTGTGGGCTAAAGTTTCTGTCCACATAGGGTGACTAAGGAAAACATTTAGCAACTTCCCTCAGCTAGTAAACTAAAAAAAAAAAAAGATTGAATAGATTGGCTATGTCTGAATAATTAAGTTTGGGAGCGGTTTCTAGTGCATGGGTTTCAAGCAGCTCAACCCTATTTATCAAAGCAAGGCTGTTAAACGAATACATGAAAACATAAATTAGATATCTACGTATTGTGTTACCCATAATGCTTAGAACTTTTGACTGCAACTACAACTATGCAATCACCCACAGGAATTCCATTATCCTCTATAGATGCGTTACAACTCCAGAACAGTACATATGGTATAGAATAGCACTGATGTTTTTATTCCTCTCCTCCTCCTCCTCCTCCTCCTCCTCCTCCTCCTCCTTCTCTCCACCACTCTGGCCTTCTCTCTTTCCTTATCTATGTGCACTTCACTTCCCTCCACCAACGTCCACTCCTCTTCCCCTTCACCTCCATTGGTCTCTTCTTTTTCACTTTCTTTCATACTCTGTCATCAAGCTTTTAATAACTGTCCTCTATTTAAGCTGCTTATTCCATCTGCACTTGGAAAGTTAGAAGAGTTAGTTTCTGAAGAAGATAGCCAACCTGAATGGTGAAGAGGGATGGTTGCATGGAGTTAGAATGATGAACAATGAATGAAATATATAGGGGGAATTCTTAGTTAGTTAAGTTGGAAGTCACGTTAACTGGAAAGGGGAAGTACAATTTAAATAGAGAAAATGACCAACATGAGCAAGTTGATAATTAAGTTAATGATATTACTGTATTACTTGTCCTATTGATGAGACTCTCCATTGTACTTTCCTTACCATGACAGAGCCAGTCATTAACCTCCGGACCACAGCCTCACGTGTCCACTTCTCTGTCCAAGCACCACCTGGGGCATCAAATAACCTTCAGTACAGATATAGACACAAGGTGGGTTTTGTACAGTTAATATACATTGCTACATAGCCTATAAATATTATACCATTTTTGCTTTATCTTTGTCTCATATTTATAGCATGCCACTTTGCCTCTGATGTTTGTAAATTAGGATTATCTTTTTGAAATTTTCTTACATAATTGATGATATTTCCTTTGAATAAATATTACATTCAAATGCAGTTCTATAATTTTTCTTATACAGATTGCCTTATATAAACCCACCAGTCACCTCCATAATCATAATGTATAAGTGATCTGTGTCTCACCACTCGGCATCAATTGTATATACAAGTACTACAACAACCACCATTATCATCATCATCATCATCATAATTTTCAGAGTATAGTACTGTACTGTATAATGATCCTCAAACACTACCTGTCTTATGAGTCTCTTTCACCACTTCCTCTTTCCGTTGGTACCCTTCCTTTATCATCTGCTCCTGGAACAAATTTGCTTCATTTTGAGTGAAGGGAACTCTCTAACCTATTGCAGACAGGTTGGGGGATGGATGAAGCTTTATTAGACTAGCTGGAGGATGGAGGGAAATGAGCTTGTATGATGCTTACTAACACTTTTCTCAAAACAGATTACCCGTAAGGCCTGCACATCACCTACCTATAGTCCCAGATTTGCTGACTGGTCACAATGGTACGATACTCGACCAACAGTAGTAACACCCATTGAGGAATTGGCATACTCTACAGTAACCTTCAGTGTAATAGCCACGAACTCAGCTTGGGTAGGACCTGAAGCAGTGAAGAGTGTGGATGTTGGCACTGCAGGTGAGGAAGTGATATGATGCTGGTGAAGAGAAGAGTAAAAGACAGAGGAGGAAGAGTAAGGTAGATGGGTAAAGGAAAGGTAGTGAAGAGAGGATAAAGTAAAGGAGGAAATGATTAGGTTAGTGCATGGGTATGGGTAAGGATCGAAGTGGAAGGAAGGCAAGGTCCAAGAGGATAGATAAAGTAAGGCAGGAGGGCCAGAAAAAGATAAGGAAAGGAGAGTGAGGCAAAAAAAATAAAGGGGGGGGGGGGAAGTAGAGCTGAAGACAATAATCAGAGGGGGAAGGTAAAGGGTCAAGTAGTCGACTAATATTCTTGGTGACATCAACAGTAAGGTAAAGAATGAGGTCCACTGGGGGTCGTATTCAAGAACATTCATGGTATATACGATGGCGTGGGACCGGTACGATGGCTCTGTTGTTGTCTATGGAGCCGTCGTACCAGTACCATGCCATCGTATACACCTTAAATGTTCTTGAATATGGCCCCCAGTTGTAGGTTAGGGCGGATGTTAGTTTGATTTGAGTTAGGTTAGGTTGGGTTGGCTGGGATTAATATAAATGGGTTGGGTTAGCTTAGGTTGAGTTAGTTTAAATTAGGTGATGTTTGGCTGGATTAATGTAGATTGAATTTGTTGGGTTGGGTTAGTTTAGATTGGGTTAGCTTGGGTTCAGTTGATTTATATTGGGTTAAGTTAGGTTGGGTTATATTTGATTTATTTTTTTTATTTTTTTGTTTTTCCATTTATTAATGTAATGTGGGAGTTTGATTAAATGTTTTCCTTGCCACAGTTCCACTTCTAGCCATTGAGTTCCTCATCTGCGAGGAACATCAGCCAACCAGCTGCAGTGTCAGACTAGAAACCAACTGCTATAAGGAAAATGGTCCTGGTATCACTGTGTCTTATGACCTGGTAAATGATGGGAAGAAAAAAGTCTATGGTACAGCTCCGGACTGATCAATGGTCCACACTTCTTCCACCCTTGCCTTGGTGTGGGCCTCAACGGATATGGTATCACTGACAGGTGGAGGGGGGAGGGGAGAAATGTGGGCGGAGTTATATAGGGGGGGTAGCGTTACCAATGTTGAGCCATCCAGAAATTTGAATCCCGAACCACTTGTGATCATGGATGTGAACCACTCACTTGAAGGTGGTAGGAGAGGAGGGGTTGGGTTGGGGAGAGAGGGGTAAAGCTTCACCAGTGATCGAGATGGAGAGAATTATTGGATCAAGTAGCTAAATGTTTTCTTCTGTAATCTAAATTCAACTCTGATGCTGCATTCCATGGGATATTCTTTATTATTTGAAATGAATCCAGATTTTACCTAATATAATTAACACGACACCAGTTTTTTATGACTAATATATCAAGCGATGCACCACCTACCCAGTGTTAAGTTACATTTCAAGTAAATCCTTTATTTTTATCCTGTATCATTTATGACATTTTCTAAGAAACGTCTATTGTGTAACTGGTTACCAAAGAATAATAGTTATAGTGTAAGATGTTAATTACCTAATAACTACTCCATCTGTTCTTCCTCACCCCGTCCTCCCTTATTCAATTCACTGTTTCCTCTCCCTCCATCCCACCATTCCTTTACTCTCCATCTTACCACCACTACCATCATTCTGTGTGTTGCTGCATAATCTGTTAATGCGCAAACACGACCACAATAGAAATAAAAGTGATATTTGGTATGCAAAAACAATCCGTTATATATGACGAATATATTTATTACCTTTATTTATTTATCTGAGGTCAACATCTAGGCCAGCCATTCAGACGCCCAGTATAGTGAACCAATCACAAGATTTAGAGGATATTGTGTCACAACTATTGTTATTACTAATTAAAACAGGGAAAAATTGAAATCAGACATTTATTGGTTATTGTTTACATCTCCACAAGTCCTCGTCACGAAGCATTCAAACCCATAATCCAACTGGGTCTGTAGGCACCACACTGTAATTATAATAACCACAATTATAATAACTGTTAACTTATTATAACCTGAAGTTTATACTTCGACCTCACGTTTGCATTAAGCATGTGTAATGTTTGTTTTGTTTTCTTATTATTATTATAAGCACCGATATATGTATTGCTTTAGACCCTTAGCCACGATGATATACAGTATATACACTATTTATATACACTTCTATGAAGATATTAAGGCTTGAAATACTGTAGATTACATATTTCATTTTATTACTCATCAATTTGTTGCTAGTATCGTGTTCAACCACCCTCCTTCTCAATGACAGCCTGCAGTCGCTCGGGCATTGAGGCACCATGCCTCCTCACTGTATAATATATATGGTTTTCCCCGAAAAATCTCCCACTGTGTTCTGGTGTGACGTAACAAATCTGCTGTGGTTCTCTGTCGTTCTGGCTCCCACGTGTTAACGATAGAACCTCATAGATTTTCTATAGGGTTCATATCGCAGTCTTAAATAGACAAATCTATCACCTGCAAATAATCATGAGCAGTAAACCATTCTTGAACTTTCCTCGCCATATAGATAGGGCATCGGTCGTGTATAGGACAGATAAGGGTGAGTAGTTGAAAAGAAATTAAAAACATTTAGAATATGTGCTTCATTATATTGCATTTGATCGATCTATTAAATAAAGACACTGTCTACTGTTCACCCCCGTAGAGAGATACTGATTATAATTATTATCCTTTGGATATTAAGCAACAAATAACGGAGCTGAGACAATTAATTTTCTGTCTTCAGCTTTACCTGTATTCTTTTCACCCCTCATGCTGGCAGTCCCCCTCTTTATCACCTCTTCTCGCCGTAAAATAAATAAATTTCTACCTATATTTTTCAAGTAACTGGCAACCTCACACAACCTCCTCTCACCTGTCTTCTCTCTCTCTCACGTCCCCTTCCTTCCTTGCCTTCTGTAGTATTTTTTATCTTTTGTTTCTCATATTTTTAACCTTCTCATTCGTTCTTTGAAAGTTTTAATGACATAAGCTTTTCTCTCTTATCACCCATAACCAAATTATTAAGTAAAAATTTACCTATAATCCACTGTTTTTATTAAACCTGGAGAATCAAAGGTGACAAACATATATATTCTCTTTGTCGGGAGAATAATATGTAACAGTTCTGGCTCTCAAAATACATTGGTTTGCAAGATTGCCAACATTAATAATTAAGTCTTGTGGGTGATAACTAGACGTAATATATAGGCCTATAGGCCGCATCTAAATTCATAATTTTAAACACTAAGAAGAATGGAAGACAAATATGTAATGCTTTATAGAAATGGAACTGGAATTTGTATTTCTGTATATTGTATTTTACTTTAATGTTGTCACTATTAAGAGTTTTATTATATAAATATTGTGGAATATAAGGTGCAATAATATCTTTATAAAGTTAGTATTAAAAGTAATAGCAAGATGCTGATGGTAGTCTTCTATTGAATTAATCCTTTATATTATTGTGTGCACATAAATACTCGTCATTAGAAATGTGTAGGGTTATGAAGGCTGACGTCTCATAGGTTGTCAATACTGATTATCATATGTTTCACAAATAGTAACTAGCTTTATTTTACTATGTCTACGTGTTAATGATTTCCTTGTTATGGCCAGAACTTTACTTGTAATCCAATAATACACTATATGTAACGTAGGACAAGTTATTTTTTCCCCGTGTTTTAAGTTGGTAAGCCTGCGAAAGCTACAAGATGTGGGATTGGTGTGTGTGTGTGTGTGTGTAAAGGGAACTGTGGTTCACATGACTCGAACCTTCACTTCATCAGAAATAAGCCTATATTCTGCAGGAGAGATTCGATTGTCTCATTCCGTTCCACAAAATATTATTTTCACATAATTATAATATATGGATAATTGTGGTTCTCATAATTATGTTTAATATATTCATTATTGTTGAAACACATTTATCACTGTATAGCCATTTCATTACATATGTCCAAGTTTTATAGACATCCATCCCATCTGATGTCATTACAGTTCTGCTGATATCGAACAATACTTAGCCTACGTATGAGAGTACAAAATAATAATATTATGATGACAATGATAAAATTCAATACTTAATTATATAGGTTTGTTAATGTGAACTCCATCTCCATTAGTTCCTTCGCCCAAAGTCAACCATAAATCTTCAAGAAAACGTCTCTACAGCGACGGCTATTGGCGTCTCTCTTGTTCTCTCTTCCTCCACCAGCCCCTCCATACCCCCCCCCCCCTTCTTTCTCTCTCATTTCATATATATATATATATATATATATATATTCTACATAACTATTATCATATCCTTTTGCTTGCATAAATTTGAAGGACAATGGGTGATAAGGGAGAAAGGCCTATGTCATTAAAACTTTCAAAGAACGAATGAGAAGGTTAAAAATATGAGAAACAAAAGATAAAAAATACTACAGAAGGCAAGGAAGGAAGGGGACGTGAGAGAGAGAGAAGACAGGTGAGAGGAGGTTGTGTGAGGTTGCCAGTTACTTGAAAAATATAGGTAGAAATTTATTTAGTTTACGGCGAGAAGAGGTGATAAAGAGGGGGACTGCCAGCATGAGGGGTGAAAAGAATATAGGTAAAGCTGAAGACAGAAAATTAATTGTCTCAGCTCCGTTATTTGTTGCTTAATATCCAAAGGATAATAATTATAATCAGTATCTCTCTACGGGGGTGAACAATAGACAGTGTCTTTATTTAATAGATCGATCAAATGCAATATAATGAAGCACATATTCTAAATGTTTTTAATTTCTTTTCAACTACTCACCCTTATCTGTCCTATACACGACCGATGCCCTATCTATATGGCGAGGAAAGTTCAAGAATGGTTTACTGCTCATGATTATTTGCAGGTGATAGATTTGTCTATTTAAGACTGCGATATGAACCCTATAGAAAATCTATGAGGTTCTATCGTTAACACGTGGGAGCCAGAACGACAGAGAACCACAGCAGATTTGTTACGTCACACCAGAACACAGTGGGAGATTTTTCGGGGAAAACCATATATATTATACAGTGAGGAGGCATGGTGCCTCAATGCCCGAGCAACTGCAGGCTGTCATTGAGAAGGAGGGTGGTTGAACACGATACTAGCAACAAATTGATGAGTAATAAAATGAAATATGTAATCTACAGTATTTCAAGCCTTAATATCTTCATAGAAGTGTATATAAATAGTGTATATACTGTATATCATCGTGGCTAAGGGTCTAAAGCAATACATATATCGGTGCTTATAATAATAATAAGAAAACAAAACAAACATTACACATGCTTAATGCAAACGTGAGGTCGAAGTATAAACTTCAGGTTATAATAAGTTAACAGTTATTATAATTGTGGTTATTATAATTACAGTGTGGTGCCTACAGACCCAGTTGGATTATGGGTTTGAATGCTTCGTGACGAGGACTTGTGGAGATGTAAACAATAACCAATAAATGTCTGATTTCAATTTTTCCCTGTTTTAATTAGTAATAACAATAGTTGTGACACAATATCCTCTAAATCTTGTGATTGGTTCACTATACTGGGCGTCTGAATGGCTGGCCTAGATGTTGACCTCAGATAAATAAATAAAGGTAATAAATATATTCGTCATATATAACGGATTGTTTTTGCATACCAAATATCACTTTTATTTCTATTGTGGTCGTGTTTGCGCATTAACAGATTATGCAGCAACACACAGAATGATGGTAGTGGTGGTAAGATGGAGAGTAAAGGAATGGTGGGATGGAGGGAGAGGAAACAGTGAATTGAATAAGGGAGGACGGGGTGAGGAAGAACAGATGGAGTAGTTATTAGGTAATTAACATCTTACACTATAACTATTTATTCTTTGGTAACCAGTTACACAATTGACGTTTCTTAGAAAATGTCATAAATGATACAGGATAAAAATAAAGGATTTACTTGAAATGTAACTTAACACTGGGTAGGTGGTGCATCGCTTGATATATTAGTCATAAAAAACTGGTGTCGTGTTAATTATATTAGGTAAAATCTGGATTCATTTCAAATAATAAAGAATATCCCATGGAATGCAGCATCAGAGTTGAATTTAGATTACAGAAGAAAACATTTAGCTACTTGATCCAATAATTCTCTCCATCTCGATCACTGGTGAAGCTTTACCCCTCTCTCCCCAACCCAACCCCTCCTCTCCTACCACCTTCAAGTGAGTGGTTCACATCCATGATCACAAGTGGTTCGGGATTCAAATTTCTGGATGGCTCAACATTGGAAACGCTACCCCCCCTATATAACTCCGCCCACATTTCTCCCCTCCCCCCTCCACCTGTCAGTGATACCATATCCGTTGAGGCCCACACCAAGGCAAGGGTGGAAGAAGTGTGGACCATTGATCAGTCCGGAGCTGTACATGGACGTCAGCTCCCCCATCACTAGTGTTACCCAACAATGAGCTGCCTCCTTACACCTGGATCACCATTAGAGCGTACCCAGCCAACAATGCCGGCAGAAACACTGACTCCAGCCTAATGAAGGAAGACCACTTCAGAACTGCACCAACAAGTAATAATATCTCCCTGTTGCCTATATATTGTGCAGTATCATATTTCTGTCCCTCATGTAAGACACCCACTTGCTTTCCTAGACAGTATTATGTGTTCCTATAATAGGTTTGAATCAAAGAATTGGTCATGTGTGTTTATAATTGTAATAATATATACATGTTATACTGAGACCTTACTGTGATGTTGCCACAGAACCTGGTCAAGTAAGTAATGTGAACACCCAGGAAGCCTTAACCTCCATCACTGTGAGTTGGGAGAAACCACTGGACAATCCAATTCGAGGTGAACTGGAGTGGTACAAGATCAAATGGAAGAGTATCAAGCCTAGACGCTGGGAAGAGGAAAGGATCCATAACAGCAACACACTCAGTTACACCATCACCAGCCTCACCAATCATGAAGAATATGAGATCAGGGTAAGTTCACACTGACATTGTTGTACTTCCCTTGTGAGTTACAGATTGACATTTGGTGCTCTTATCCTCTATGTATTGTACTCTTATTAACATCATTCATGTGCAATAATTACCAACTTTTCTGGAAGCAGTAATTCAATGTGCTCAAGCAGACTGAAATTATCCAAGTTATTTTTCTCTATATTAAATAAGGTGAGGACCAATGGCTGAAAGCCTGCTCAGTGTCCTCGCCAGTGAGATAAAATTCATGTCCAATTAAGTTCGAGATGCTTAGCAATAATTTATTTTGAAGGAGCATAAGTTATAGTAAGGGGGAAAGACAGATGGAAGTAGAGTGTTCCAGAGTTGACCAGTTGTGTTCATGAAAGACTGAGAGTAATGGTTAACTCTTACAATATAACTCTTGTAGTGCTATACTGTACTGTACTAGAGTTTTTCATACTAAAAATATCGTAAGAAAATAATGAATACAAAAACATGATACCTTTGTGAATTTTTTTTTTTTGCATGTACAGTACTGTACTGTAATAGTATCCACACATATACATCAACATGTGTGAAAAGAGTTACTATTCTTATAAATAACATTACTTTGTGATTACCTGTATAATTGCCTCACTTCCTCACCCCCTTCCTGTGTTGTCATGTTGACAGGTCAGTGCAAAAAACAAGGATGTTGACGAATATGGCGACGATGTGACAACATTTGCCACCACACTTCAAAAAGGAAGTATGTCTTTATATCACTGGGAACAGGTGTTTGGTTAAGGTCACGTTATACAGTACTACTTTAGCTCATAGGAAGCATAAAATTCAGTGTCCTATAATATCCAAATGAGAATTAATTTCCAGTACTGTATAGTTTTGTTAGCAAATGTTTTATGCCATTGTAAGATTATATATGCTGTTTAGCCTACAGAGTTTATTTTATGGTTTGTAATGCTTCATTCTGCATGCATTGGTACAAAAATCATCTTGATTACAGTATATAGTATGTGTTGTGTACAGTGCCGCCCAACACTGAACCAATATCAGTCCTTTATAGTCTGTAAATAAACAGTGAAATGAAAGAAACTGAACTCATTAGTGATTAATGACTGAACTGTGTGATGATTGTGATGACTGACCTGTCTAGTGGTGGAAGTACTGTCGGCAGCAGAAATTAGTCCTGCTCAGCTCGAGTGAGAGGAACCTGGTGATCAGGTTACACTATATGAAAGTTGAATAGTATGGTTGAAATGGTTAATGATCTTTAGTGTTGAACATTTAAACCATATTTATCAACTCTCATACAGTGTTACCAAATCACCAGGCTCCTCTTACTAGAGCTGAACGGGACGAATTTCTACTGCCGACTGACTGTACATAAACTGTGTGATATACAGTTGGGCCATATATAAAAATATCCTTGATGTTGATGATAATGCAGTACCAGTATGATGGTTCTATTGTGTTTAGGGGATCATCATACTATTACCCCACCATTGTCGTCAACATTGTGTATTTTCTGGCATATGACTCATAAATTTAAAGAGTGTGTATGCTGAACTGTTGGATGATAACATAGATTTACTTTAATGATTTGAAAGAAAACATACAAGTGAGAACTACTATCAATTTACCCCATTTGTGTATCCGTGAGTTGTGTTTTATTGCAATACAGTACATGTTTAGTGTTGAGATCTTTAGTATTATTTTTCTTGAGCCTTACCCTTCCAGTTCTGTCTCCTTTCATGTAACTGATCAACCAAACATTTGTAGCTCACCTCAGTAACAAGAACATGAAGGAAAACCCTTCAAATGCTCCGGCTCTTAATGATTCAAGTGAAATAATAAAATATCCATATGTAAAGGTCTCAAAAATATTAATTATGTTTTATCTGGATTTTCGTATTCATATGGTTATATTGAAATTTTGAAAATGAACCCTTTTTATTGAGGGTGAACCCCTCGGATAAATGATTCAATGTCGGTAAAAGAAAATGGATGGGAGGAAGAGAGTGAGTGAGTGAGTCAGTGAATGAGTCAGTTGAACCGCTTTTAAGAAGTTGTCGCCCCAAGAAGAACAAGAATAATTACGATAGGACCTAGAGCTCTCGGCTTAGACCGGAGCTAAAAAACATTTCCACATTTGCATTCCTTAGTACACACTCAGGTTGATGAATATAATGTAGATAGTGAGTCCAGTATTTGGTAACTGTTTCCACCAAGTTTCATTCCTATTATAGTGATACTGTAACACCTTAACCACATGAAAAAAAGTTGAAGAAATCTGGTTGATCTGGTTGTTCCATGACACACAAATTAAACACATGACCAGAATTGTGTCTTGGGCCTTATCTCCATATTATAACTTTTTAAAATACAGACTCTTGGAAAGAGAATATGTTATTGATAAATATCAGCAGTTTTCTTTATTAACTGTACAATACAGTACAATGTCGGCAAAAAAAGACGCTACCTCCCACCGACATCGATGTTACCTACGACATCGTGACATAAAATTATGGGAGATTTCATTAAAAAAAAAAATATATCTATTGTTCTGGTACTCACCAATTAGTACTTTGTCATTTCTCCTTTCATATTAATAACCTCTTGCAGACGTCTAGGCATAGACCTAGCTAATATTTCAAAATAGGATCTCTCCAGTAAAGCAAGAAGGATATGCGTTATGGTTGTGGTATGCCTGACAGTTCGCCTGTATATTTCTTTAATTGGCACTTTTCCTTCACTTAATGCCAAAATATGGACCCTTTCCTCCTTGCTAGTTGTTGTAGCACCCATGGCAATGCACTAGGTTATCTAAAGGCCACCAGAATCACGGGGTAAAGATTCAGTTTGAAAACAATCTGAGCACAAAAAAAGTCAGTGCACTGATTCCACCCAGGCAGATATAACTAGTAAATTTTGAAATCTGTCTGGCAGTGGCCGGCAGCAATAGGTTATTAGGATACCGCCCTCTGCCAGACAGATTTCAAAATTTACTAGTTATATCTGCCTGGGTGGAATTTTATGTCACGATGTCGTAGGTAGCGTCGATGTCGGTGGGAGGTAGCGTCTTTTTTTGCCGACACTGTAAATGTACTACTACATTAACCCCACTGCTCACCCTTGTCAACAGAACCCTCACTTGTGAAAGACCTGATGGTGGTAAATGTGACTCAGACCACCGCAACTGTTGTTTGGAATGAACCTGATGACCCCCAGGGAATAATAGAATATTATATTGTGAGCCTGGTGAAGGAGCCACAAGGGAATATTTCCAGGAATATAACTGAGAGGATATATGAGGTGAGTCAAGCATTACATTCCCTTGTAATTATTGTGTGCATGTATTTTAGCAGGGCTACAATGCACTGGTAAATTCTCATTTCTTAGCTTTTTGGTAATTGTATTCCTAATTAAGATAACTTGCACCACATAGTTACTGTATATAAGTAGGCACACAGCTCTGATCCCTTGCCTAGATATTTCTCCACCTTAAAATTTGTTTGCAAAGTTTTGGTCTACACATCTTCTGTCCCTTCTTAATAAATCAAATAATATCTATTGCAACCCGTTCTCCTGCCAGTTCACAAATCTCCAAGAGGGAGGTAAATACATAGCAGGCGTGGAGATATGTAACAAGAAGTTTTGCAGTTATCCCGTGAACAAGGAGTTTTATACTAGGCCAGCGCTACCCCAAGTTCACGGTGAACCAGGACTGATGTATTCAAACTCTACATCTGTCACCGTCCGTCTTCCTGTTCTCCACAACCTCCCAGGGTGAGTCTGTCTGTCCCTTAAACTTTATATGTTTGTCAGTGCGTGGTTGTCTGTTTGTTTTCTCTTTGTGATGTTATTCATTAATTTGTCTTTGCCAGTTTGTAGGTATGGGTATTATCCTTCCTCCATCTCTTTCTTTTTTCATTCTACTACACTTGTTAAACTCATCTTGCAACTGCCATCTTTGCATATGCTGCATAAATCAGTATTTTTTCAGTTTTTTTTTTATCCTTTTTGTTTCTTCCACTTTGTGTTTCCTACACTAACAAGATTTTTTTAAAATATTAGTAGCCTGTATTGATTTGGGAAAGTATCTTAGTATGGCAGAGGTGTTTGATTATCTGATGGAGTAAGGAGGTAGAGTTCTATTGACAGTAAATTATTGAAAGACCAGAATTGATAATATCATTATGAAGTATCAACTAAGGTAGATTGTGTACTCGGAAATGAGGCTGTTAAATTTGTAGAAAACTTTAGATATCTGAGAATTATGGTATCAGTAAATGGATAAATAAATATTGAAATTGTAGAGGGTATTAGCCAGGCTTGGGGGTTTGTTGGAATGATAAAATCAGTATGGAATAATATAGGGCCTATGCTTTCAGTACATATTAAGGTTAAAATTTACAAGTATCTGGTTAGGTCAGATTTGACTTATTGGTATGAGTCGTGGTACAGACATTAGCATTACATTAAAAGTGTTAGAATTGAGAAAAAAATCTTGGTATAACCTAGCAGGATAGAGTAATAAATGAAGGGATTATCATGAGGATGCAACCAGTCGATGAAACTCTGAGAATGTCTGATGGGTAGTGGCCGGCCCAGGCCGGGGCACGTTTACTGTACATAAAGGGAAGTAGTTTAATATTTCAGTAAAAGATGTACCTGAATGTACTGCCATGGGAAGAAGAGGCAGAGGTAGGACAAGGGAAGCTTAGTTGAGGACAATGAGGAGGAGTATTGGTGAAGGAAGTTCCCTGGGGCCCTGTGCATCCCTTGAGGTACTGCAGGAGTTGATTGAATTTGAATTTCCAACAACAATAATGTGTCCTCTCTTGGTTATTGAACTCCCTCTCCACTTCCTCAAAAAATATAGACGATGGGTTCAGATACCTGTGAGAAGGATGATGCTGTGTATTCTTCAGAAACGGCCCCTAAATAATAAAATACAGTTGTGGACATAGTGTATATTTTGTGTCTCTTCCTGCCTTTCAGAATCCTGTAATTGTACTAATAGCATACAAAGTAACGTAGGAGAAACCTGAATAAATGTTAATGTACTTGTGTATAAATGCACAAGTTCTGACATCTTCAAGATATCTTTAATATCAGAGTTTGTTGAATGTTGACTGAATCAGAATCTTTGAGTAGTTTCTATTAAGGGATGAGTATTCACAAATCTAGGGTTCATTTCTCTGGTTGGTTACACTTTGAGTCCAACATGTACTCCTACCATCCCTTTTTACCCAGCAGCAAGTAAGCTACTTATAGGTATTGTATCCAGTTGTGAGGTGAGGAAATAATACAGACTTTTAATGTACAGTACGTACTAGACATAAATTAGTGGAAATACTAGTGAACCTATGATATTGGTAATTATCAGTATATGTTTCCTCTGCTTTCTGTTTTCATTAGGTATCAGTGGATTGTCCTCATGAACATCCGTGCTGGGGAAGACCCTGATGTTCTAAATAAAGAGTTTGAAGAGTCACTGAAGAAAGCTGTATTTAAACTTATAAATGAAACTTCGGTGCTTGGAAGTAGTAACCGAAAAAAGCGTTCTGTGGAGAATCCTGAGGAGTTGAGGATTGTTGCCCGCATCTCGCAGGTATCATACGGCAGTTTTTCTTTCTCATTATAAACGTCAACAATCAAGAATATTTGAGGCTTTGTCCATACACCTGCCATGTCTCTTTGTCACATTATCTTAGTCTTGACAACTTTTTTCTTTAGCTGTGGACAGAAAATCATTGACTACTGTACATCAATTAAATTTTGTGGAGCCAAAGTAATCAATACAGAAAGCTTTAAACTTGAAAGACTGACAGCAGGTGTCTCAACTTGGATCACACTTTATATAAATTTCTCTAGGATTTCTTTTCTTGAGGTAAAATTCCTGGTATAAATTTGATTTTTTTTATTCAAATAGGCTAATCAAAATGTATTCTCATGTTGTAGTTGAGTACGTACATGCAAAACATATTTTATGACTTTTTGTTATGGTGTGGATTTGATTCAGGTAAGTGTATGGTTATAAATAATTCCTGACTAATCACAGCGTGAAGACAACCTGACCAAAAAGTTCACCGTGGGGGACAATGAGACGTATGACAACTATGAGAATGAGCCCTTGGAAGAAGGCTCAACTTACTTGTTGGTTGTGGCGACTGAAAGAAAATCTGGTAAGGAGGAATTTTTCATGATATTTTCTACCCTGTGGCAATATGAGATTAAATATTATTGTTCTGTCTCTGCCGTTATCTCTCACCTTCATTATGATGTACAGTACTGTATAATGAAAGTGATCCTTGCTACAGTAAAACATATTACTGAGGGACTCATGCTTACATTTTAGATGAAATATAAATGTGATAGAAATACGCACCATCCATCAGCACCAGATATGCAGTTATTACTTCATTATTACTCTTATTATTTATATAATTCTTAAACAGGGTTTTTTAATACCTCATATACACAACACCAACTATCCCCATGCATTCCTACTACCACCCTCACCCACACTTCCTCCCTTCCATCCTCACACACACTCCTTTCTCTTGTTTTCCCTTTCTCTCCTACACCTACACTCCCACTGTTCCACCCACCTACCCTCTCTTGTACTCCCTGACTCACCCTCACTTCCTCTGCCACCAGGACCTCACAATGCACTTGTAGCATCATCACCCATTCCGATCACGGCAGTTCCTTACCCTACAGTCAACTACCTTGTCGTAGGTTTCATCTGTCTGCTGCTTCTGTTGGTACTATTGATGGTGGTGCTGGCTCTTCTATATTACAAAAAGTAAGTACAGTAATTAGTATAATAGTAAAACTTGTTCAGAATTCAGGGTAAAGTAAACTTCAAAGTTTACCTGAATAAGTTAGAAAATGTACTTCAAAGGCAATAGGTGACATCTAATGGGAATCTTGAAGAAAACATGTTCTGTAATGATAAAACAAATACAGTATGAATAGGAGCTCTATTTGAATATGTTCCCTGAAGAAGCTATACCAAAATATTGTCCCAGAGAGCTGAGCCAGTAACAGTTTTTGTTGGATATAATGCGTCTCCTAACTGATCTTTTAGTACCGTATATGTTGCTCATTGATATTATACTATACTGTACTCTAGTATTACATCAGTTACCTTAGTTGTATTGTTATTTTAATCCATGTGTCTCTTTGTTTTTCTGTCTCTGCTCCCTTGTATGTCTCTATTCTCATTTGTATTTCTCTTTGTATGTTATTTCTGAATTGTGCATGTCCAGTATTTGCATCATTATTGTACAGTATGTTGTTCTAGTCTGGTGCTAGCTTACTATTATTATTATTACATATTATTATAGTGCCATCAGATTCCATACTGGATTGTCAGTTAAAATTACCCTGTACAGTATATAGGTGAATATATTTTTTGTTTTTATGTTCTGACACTGGACATAGGCTTCATTAAACCCGTTACCGTGGCCCAGGTCAACTGCTGCTCACACACACACGTCACGACTTCCGAACTGGTACCCAGCCAGGTTATTCCCCAATACTGCAGCTGTTATGGTACCAGCGAGGGTGTTTTACGACGTTCGGTGGCTTTATATTTAGTGCCTGAAACTCAAACCGGAAGAGTAAATATTCTCAGGCCCTCACCTGAGAGGATCGATCTCTGGACCTATAAGGTTTCGAGTCCAGAACACTAACCAGTTGGTCACCTCTCCTACAATAGATAGATAGATAGCCTATTGGTTTGAGCATGTGGATTATGGTGTTTCTTGATTTGCATGTTACATTGTTTATGTGCAACTATTAATACATCATACTGTATTTGATTTTGTGCACTAATATTCCAAGTAATATATTTGTTCATGTTTGTTTGACCAATATCACTTTCATGCATGCAGGCATAGAACCAAGCTGAGAACTGGTGGCACGGCAAACGGTAAGTAGATAATTATCTGGTATGGCCTTTTGAATAACATTTATTTTGCTACTATTGCCAAACATATACTTGTTTACCAAACCTAGCCTCACTGACTGTAGTATGTGTAATGTATGGTGTGTTTAGTATATGTACAAAGCTTCCCCTTTCTCCAGTAACACTCTGTAATGGTTGGTGCACTCTTGACCCAAAATGTATATACTTCATCAGCCAGCTTTGAATGTTTAGATTCATATGTACAGTATCAGGCTTTTTCTGCTTGATCCTGAGACAGTTCAAAAGCAGCAGGCAGGTATTGTAGTGCATCAATAACTGATGGACAGAGTACACAAATTTTTGATGGGAGTGTAAACATGTGCCATTTTCCTTTTAATGTTTTGTGCTTCAGTGAACCACCTTCCAAATTAGTTTTGTCTAATTGGGGAACATACACATACCCAACTCGTGAAATTGAGTATGAAATTATACAAGTTCCAGTGTTTTGTCAACTAATTTGATGTTGCTTATTAAGTGCAGTGAATTTTAAAAATAGCAGAAGCTAAGCATAATTAGTAGTGGTATGGCTAAATATTTTCATAATTGTATTTCTGTGGGGTGGGTGGGAGGGATTACCTGTGATACTTGAAGGGTTTTGGCATCCCTTTGGACCCAAACCAATCCCTTCCTCTTTTCAGCTGTCCAACCTATTCTTCATTTTCTTCATGCTTGCTTCTTTGCCTCCTCTGCTTCCTTTCCCTTGTGGTAAAATCTTTTTGGCTTAGCACAGTCTTTTTTCTTTCCCTTTTCATTCATTTTTAACTTAGAGGTTCTGTACCAGTTGCAAGTGTCTATGGCTGCACAGTCATACCAGCTTCCAGTCATGAATATTGGTAGATTGTTAAACACTTACACTTTGCTCCTTAAAACAGATCTGGTAACCTACACTGATGGGAATGAGAACCCCAGAGTCAACATTGAGGATCTGAATAGACAAGAGGAGGAACTATATCTCACCCCACTGACACCCTCGAACCCCGGATCATACCCGTCAGTAAGAGTGGCTGAAGTAGAGGAGGTTCCGGAAGAGCTTTCACACCGAGAGAAGGTCTTGGGGGTGGAAGAAGAGGAGAACGAGGATGACGGTACATACTACTACGTGTGCCGCAGGATCTTTGAAGATGGTCTGGAATCTTACCTCTCCAGGGCCATGTTCGTCCTTGAAACTGATCAAGAATTCAAGGTAAGTAAGAAAAGAAGGCCATAGTGTGAACTGTAACATTGCTTTCTGTTTTGTATTTTCCCTCCTTTCTTGTTCTCTGTTGTAAAATTATATCTTTCTTTCTGTCAACTTTTGTTAATCTTTTTCTTTCTGTCTGCAACTGTCGGTATCTTACTGTATTTCAGTATTTTCTTTGTCATATCATTTCATCTTTCTTTTTCTATTTTGTTAAATTCTTTCTTTACAGCAGATGTCAAATATTTAGCAAGATAATAATTTCCACATGAGGTCAAGCACTTTTAATTTATATGGTTGCTATTTACAATTATCAGTTGCTCCTTCACTTAATAATTCATTTAAAGGCTTCTTTCATTTGCCCGGTGATCTTAATTAAACTCTTTTAATAAAACTCAATGTGCTATTTGTCATTCAGGAACCTTTGACATAGGCAATAAAAAAGAGACATTCCCTTATATTTCTTCATCTGTCTCTTCTTGCCTTCTGTTTCCTTTGTGCTTGCTGTCCTTCCTTTATGTCTACTTCTATCTTCAGTTATATATTATGCCACATGACTGGTATTTTGGTCATAATGTTATAATAGAGTATTTTCCTAGAAAGAGTAATGAAGAAGAAATATTTTTTCCCAGAAAATTCCCTACATCATGTCCAAGAGTTGCTCAGATGGAGAAGAGGCTGTTAACAGCAAGAAAAACAGGTACAAGAACAACCTGCCATGTGAGTTGGATATATGTCTCTTGTTGTATGTATCTTGGTTACCATTATACACACACATACACAGAGGAAATACATACACAGTACACATTTCATTCGCCTCTCATCTGTTCTTAAGTATTTCATTTTTAAATAATAGTCTTTTTGTTTAAGTTGCTATACTTGTTATTTTTTTTTCAGCCGATGATTCAGAATAATTGATAAGGCACCTGTCTAGTATGGCTTATATGACAAAGTATCAATGCAGAGTTGCATTTTCGAAACTAAGAAAAAGAGCCATGATTAATGTTCATGCCCCATCATTGAATTCACCAGACATAAGTACAATAAGTGTAAGTTGTAGATTTACACGTCTGGCTATGCTTATTAAGGGGATACTCTCTTGGTGTTAATTCCTTGGAGGTTCTATAGTAAAGGCCTGTCTAAGCTTTGGTTTTCCTTAAACACTTAGTGCTGCTGGGCCAAACATTTTGAATAACATAAAAACACAACAACAAGTTACCTCAGTATATATGGATAGGGGATATGTTTTATAACATAGTTTGGATGAATCAGTAACCCTCCACTTTGATCCTAAAAGTGTACAGTATCCTCATAAGGGGAGATTCTCATGTTGGTAAATTGGAAGGCTACTGATTCCTCCAAACTATGCCATGAAACAAATCCTTATTAGTAGCATTAAAATTATCTGTTTTCTGGCATTGTTAGGTGGAATCCGTAGTCTTCCAATTTACCAACAAGAGCATCCCCTCTTTAGTCGTTTGTATAAGGCTATGAATACAATCACCAATATATTTCATTAATGCAATGTCCCTCTCACCAGACAATGACACAAGAGTGAAGCTGCCATTGGTCAACAACAAATTGGGTTCAGACTACATCAACGCTTGCTATGTGAAGGTTGGTCAGGTTTCAGATTTTGTTTTTCTTGGCTGACAACACATTAGCCAAAATTACTGCTACTCATTCTAAACATGCATGGCCAACAGGACAGCTTTCTTCATGTACTGTCAAAATTTCCCACTTAGTGTTGATATATATCTACCCTTTAACTACACTTAATGTTCTTTATATACATGCACCCAGTTACACTTTGTGTACTTTTTATCACTAACTGTACTTTTAAATACAGTATTGTCCCAGTAGCATCATTTACTTTCCCACTACAGAGTACTGGAAATCCAAAAGCCTTTATAGCCACCCAAACACCCATGGACAATGAGATGGACACTATTGGAGACTTCTGGAGGATGATTTGGCATACCAAGTGCAGCACCATTGTCAAGGGTGTTAACCTTACGGAAAATGGAAAGGTGGGTGACCTGAGAATAATACAAGAGGGGGAAGATCTAGCAAACTGATACCATCAAAATTTTTTATTTAACATTCTTATGTATGATTTCTGTTTACCTTGCAAAGTAATTCATGAATATAGTCCCTTTGTTTTTTACATTTGCAAAAAACTTTATGACTTTATACATAACTTATAAGTAATGCATTCCATCTCAGATAATTCACTGTACTTGGACAAATTAAAATATATATATATATATATATATATATATATATATATATATATATATATATATATATATATATATATATATATATATATATATATATATATATATATATATATATATATATACATTATGTGAAAAAGAATAACCCACAATGTCCAAACTCCAAGAATTACTAATTGTTACTAACCATCCATCCTGTGTGTATATGACCCTTACAGTACATTTAATTCTGTTGTGTTTATTGAGGTAAAGTGAGAGTGAACATGAGGTGGTAACTGTAGTACTCTTCCTTTTATTCCTTTCATTATTGCAGGTAAATGATGCAAAGTATTGGCCCAACATTGATGAACAGATGGTCAAATATGACATAACAATTCAACTACTTAGTGAGGAAGTCAAGGTTAGTTCAATTAATATGTTTGGATTCTCTGTAGCAAAAATTTATATTGTACATGATAATGTCAAAACTGAAAAACTAGCATTATATGGATTTTCAGATAGTTGTAGTGTTTACTTGATAAGGATACTTGGGAAACTGAGTTTTGTAGTAAAATTATTCATATATAGGAGTGCTAACTAAATTCATTAGATTGTTGTTTCTGTGAAGCATTTGTGGATATATTTTTAATATTCAATAAAATTCAATAAGATTAGAAAATCTGAATCTTGTAATAGCCTCATGAAGTAAATTCATTAAACAACTTAAAAATAATGAGCAAGTCCTCGTGGCAATGGATAAAATGAACACAATACAGTATTGGTGGGAAAACAACAACACCTCTCTCCCGTTGATGAAAGTCCACCAGTCGCTTCTCACTTTTTATTCATATTTAGAAAGTTTCTGTATTTATAGGTGTGTCTCGTCACATGACGAAACATTATATAATAATATGTGAAATAAACACATAACATGTTAAATATTCTATTTTAGGCAAAATCGATCCAAATATAAAATATAGGAGATGTTTGGACAGCCAGTCACAAATCGTGAAAACCATCATTATTATAATCAAATCAACCAATTACGTACAGTACACAGAAGCAAAAGTCCACTAGGAACCAGATACACCTTACAATTAAATGGAGTATAGTTCTCTTCTATCCTACTGGGTGCTTGCTTCAGTAATCTTACATTAGATGCTGAGGTTATGGGTACAATTTGTACCGTGTGTAATAAAAACATGCATAATGACATCTTTACACAATATCAAATAGGGAGTTACAGTAACCAGTATGATTTGAGTACTGTATACTGCATTTTCCATCCAACCTGTAATATTAATTCAAGTGCAGAACTAGTGTAATAAATTATGTAATTATGCACAGTCTGCTCCATTTCCGGGAAGACCACCTGGCATGGACCATTCTCTCCAGCCAATGTATCAACCCTGAACTATGAGATGTTAGCTAGATTTGAGACGTATATTCTAGGAAGGCAGATGAGGGATTGTTGTGACTCTTACTTGCATCATGTAATGTAGGGTTCACATATTGGCTTGAGAGGAATGACAGCACTGGCACGGGGTGCTGATGGTGTAGCCTAATGGTTATCATACTCGCCTAGCAAGCGAAAGATCCTGGGTTCGATTCCCATGTCAGTGGAATTGTTGAACAATTTTCCCAGTCCCCTAAGTCCCTGAACAGCTAGCAGTACCCGGCTGTAAGAGTGAGGATTGCAACCTTGTATGCTGGGTGAAGATGTGTTGATGTAACAAGACTGACTGCCTTAATGACCAACAACTTCTTCTTCTACAGCACTGGTTGGCTCTCGGGGACTAGGGGCCGTATACAAGAACATCTGTGGTGTTGACGATGGTGTGGTACCGGAACAATGACTCTATAGATAATCAACAGAGTCATAATACCGGTACCACACCATCGTCAACACCATGGATGTTCTCTTGGATGTACCCCTAAAGTCCACAGTATCAAACTTTCCTACGTCTTCAATTATATTACATAACGACTTAGGTGGACTTTATAATGATGGGCAGAGTGGATGAATAACCCTCCTCTTTCCTCTCTTGCAGTTGGGTTTCCATGTGCGTGTTTTCAAAGTTACCAGAAGGGATGAGGCTAGAGAGGTAAATATTTAATTCTACAGTGTATACTTTTTTGCATAGATTGATAAACTGCAGATATCATATGTTGAGAGATAAGACAGATAAAGGGAGTAATTAGGAGATGAAATCTAACAAAAATGATCATAGAGTGATAGGTATATGTGTATTTATTAATTTTGTTAATATATCACCAGACCTTACAGCTTTTCCATAACAGTACTGTACTTGGATGCAAAAGAAAACAAACGCTTTGATGATTTTTTTATAAACTGCAAAACTTTATAATAATGTATTTCTGTATTCTGAGAAATAAGGTATGTTTTCTACATACTCCTTTGTGATAAAGTTTTAACTAGGACTTCCTATACTTAAAACTTTGTAGGTCTGGTGTACTATATTTAGTATTCTTCTGACTAACTCCAAGAACTTTGTAACTGTTAGTTCAGGATTTCCCAATTGGGAAGTCTGAATGAGACGGCTTCATTTGGATATTTTTCTTTTCTGTTTTTCATTTACTCATAGTGGATAGCTGCCTACTCTAACGGTAGATGGTATTTTTGCCGGCGCCACAAAAAAACTATTTTTTATTCTTCAAAATCCCATATTTTCTAACTTGTGGCTGGAAGCTGAGAATTTCATGGGTTTGAAAAGGGGAATGATTGTGTGGGTGAACCATTTCACTCTGGGTACCATTTCTTTATACTTTCTACTATTCTATCCCCTAGTTCTAGAGCCTCCCTACCCCTCGGAAAAAGGGATATGGGGTATTGATGATGATATTTCCTACTGAAATATAAGTTTAACTGTAGGACACACACACACACACACACACACACACACACACACACACACACACTACCACCTCTCACCATCAAATCAACCATAACACTAAGATATGTAGACCTACACCAGACTCTGCTATCAGACTGTTTGGACAGTGGCTGACACAGTACCCGTGGACTGAGGTACTAACTGTTAATGACGTTGATAGGAAGTGGGAGAATTATCAAACTACTATCACCCAGGCCTACTACCACTTCTTCCCTACTAAGAAGGTTAGGAATCACCCTGCTGCCCTACCATGTTATTACACCACGGATCAAGAGGCTGATGGAGCAGTGCAACGAGGCGTTTTATAATGACAGGAGGAGGTATAACATGCTGCGCAACAAGGTCATAAGAGAAATCAAAGATGCCAAAAAGTTGTACTACCCAACAAAAATTCACCACTTCAAATTAACGAACATGAGTCAGTGGTACAAAAAACTAAAGGACCTGTGTGGGATGGGGAAAAAGTCACCCTCTATCCCCTGTGTTGACGGACATACCAACCAGGAAGCAGCTAATATCATAAATGACCATTTCGCCAAGATCTGTCAAACCCTGCCAGACTGGACTCAACCCAATTACCAGCTTACCTACCCTCCATCCCTCCCCCACGTGTTAATGAGCACGAGGTCTACTATAAGCTCTTTAGCTTTAAGCTCAAACACTCCACTACCCCTATTGACCATCCTGTTAAATTGTACCGTGAGTTTGCTGTTGAGCTTGTAATACCACTTTGTTCAATAATTAACGCATCACTTAGTCAGAGTAAATGCCCACAGGATTGGAAGACAGCTTATGTAACTCCAATACCAAAAGTCTCAAAACCCCAGTCACTTGATCAATTAAGACCCATTGCCATAACCCCCCTCCCGAGCCTGTTATGTGAAAGTTTTGTGTTCGCCTGGGTCACAGCCAACATCTCAAATGCAATTGACCCCCAACAATTTGGAAATATGAAGTCATCATTAACCACCCATTGTCTCAAAGCCTGCTAGACTTTATATACAGTAACCTGGAAAAAAGAAAGACCTCAGTTGCCCTTGCGTTCATAGATTTCAGAAAGGCTTTCGATTTAGTAGACCATAACGTAATACTTAGGAAAGCTATTGATATTGGAGTGGAGCCCAGTCTAGTAGCATGGCTGGCAAACTTCCTGTCTGACAGATGTCAGGCAGTGCGTCACAAGGGTACAGTTTCTACACTACAACACCTCTCATGTGGTGTGGCCCAAGGGACAAGAGTCGGACCCCTGAGTTTTCTCATCTTAATCAACGACACCTTTACAGATACAGATTTTCGCTGGAAATATGTAGATGACTCAACCGTTGGGACAGTCATCAACAACATGTCTCCTGACTACCATCCCTTACAACAACATCTAACCAACCTCCAGACGTGGACCAACAACAACAACGTCTCTATCAATCAAGAAAAGACAGTAGTGATGCAATTTCACACTGCTATCACACCACCACCACCACCAGTGATAACACTAGGACAGCAACAACTACAAGTAGTGGACACCACCAAGTTATTAGGTGTCATGCTGGATGATAAACTCAACTGGAAAAGCCACATCAGCACCATCACCCAGTCAGTCACATACCGCCTGTTCATACTAAAGCAACTGAAGTCCCTAGGTACACCTCAGAAGGAACTGGTTGGAATATACAACACCTTCATCATCCCCAAGCTGACATATGTCTGCCCCGCCTGGTCAACATCCATCAACCAGACACAGAGGCAACAGTTAGAGAGGGTACAAAATAGGGCATGTCGTATCATTCTGGGTACGTCATACACCACCTACCTACAAGCCCTCGATACCCTCACAATACCATCTCTTGCCACCAGACACCAGCAGCTCCTCTGGGACTTCAGTAAACAACTGTTAATTCACCCACGCCATAGAAATCTCCTCCCACCCACCATACCCAAACCCCGTCACGATGTCCGTCACTTCAACCTACTCCAACCCATTAAAGCCAGGACAGACATATATAAGAATAGTCCAATCCCCACAATAGTATCACTAATAAACCAAAAGCACAAATAAATATGTGTATTGTACCATAATATATTTCCATGTGTGAGTGAACATGCGTGATTGTATCTGTGTACGTCTGTGTGTTGGTTTGTGTGAATGAATATTATGTGCGTATGTGCGAGAATGTATTTGTGTATGTCTGTTCATTCATCTATATGTATCCATATAATATCATCTATTCCATAACCATTTTGTAATGTACATTTTCAGCCCTCGGCTGCCTTACTAAATAAACTTTTTATTATTATTATTATTATTATTATTATTATTATTATTATTATTATTATTATTATTAATGCACCCATATCATATATAAAATTATAAATATAAAATAATTGCTCAAGAATATTAAACAAAAACAAAAACGTAGTTTTACTGTAGGCACTTATCTTATTGTAAATGGTGAGTTGCTGACCAAATTCATTCACTTCCTAAATGCTATTCATTCCTGCCCTTCAGATTGTACAGTACGACTACCCAAACTGGACCGACTATGGTGTGGCCTATAACCCCTTTGGACTGGCTCAAATGTTGAAGCTTATGAGGAGCACAACACCCGTAGGACCCATCACTGTTCATTGCAGGTACAGTAGGCCTACAGTACAGTACAGGCACATGGAATAGTTGAGTGTGAGTAATATTTACTGACACCAGAGGGCAGTGTAAATGACTTGGCCTATGGTGCAGTTAGATAATAAATTTCATCCATGTATGACTGTGGAAAATTCTATTGTTCTAGAGTTCCCACAAGAACTTTTGTTTGTAAGTAAACTAAACCTCCACATTTAAGTGGTGTGATTGGTGTGCCCTCCAGTGGTAATAGATCATAACTTTAATCCTACAGTGTATGTACTGTACATGTTCTATATAGATATTTAATCGTTCATGCTTGAGTGGGGGATATCCCATCTGTGTTTAGACAACCAGGAGGCGAGATCTCCTGGATGAACCAGGATGGTGGTTGGCGAGGTTTCCAAGTACAGTATTAACAATTTGGTTATTTGTGTGGGATTTTTACATTCGGGCTGGAGGTTCACTTTCTTTTCTAACATTACAAAAACATAACTCCCAAGATCAATATCCACTTAACGTCACTACGATGAGCAAAACTAAAATCCACTTCACATCTGTACTACCTCTACCTGCTTCACAATGTAGCGGTAGTTACTTTAACCTGTCTGTTTCTTGCCTTATTCCCCCTAAACAGTGTCTTCAATACTTCTCTTATTAAGTGTCTATAATTCTCTTAAGTGTCTATTATTATCTTTTTAAGTAGCTTAGGGAAAGGCAAAAATAAGAGACAGGTTGGTGAGTAAGAACTAATTTATTTGAAGAAGAAAAAATTTAGGGCTTTATGCCTATCGACTCGTGTTGGTCATTAAGGCAGTCAGTCTTGTTACGTCAACATATCTTCCCCCAGCCTACAAGGTTGCTATCCTTGTTTTTTCAGCTGGGTATCTACTTACTGCTAGGAGAACAGGGAATCGAACCCGGGATCTCTCGCTTGCCAGGCGAGTGTGCTAACCATTACACCATCAGCACCCTTATTTATTTGAGGAACATGTGGCACATATATACATTATACAAGATCAAGTGCTACATATTATTAGCCAATAAGCATGCAGTGTAATCATACTTGGTAGATGCGTTAATCCCAAGTTCTGCGAATGTGGCTTTCCAGGTCCACCCTCGAGCATGAGGTTACATCATCACGAGTCCATCTTTTTAGCCATTCAGCGAAGATTGTGGTAGTGTGAGACAGGGGGTATGCAGGTATGCTGGCTTGAGTCGGTCGAAGGAGATCCAATCATCAGCACCCTTGATTCGTAGGAGGATTTTTTTTTTTGTTTCTGTCAATGACTTCGTAGGGGCCAGAGTGTTGATGTGAAGGAAAATGTACTTTCTCATATGAAGATCTTTGGGGATGTAGAAGGTGATCTGGTGTTTTGTATGTTTGCTTGAATGAGGCAAAATTTCTGACTATTTCTGATGCGCTGGATGTTGTTGTCTGTAGAGGTGTTGGGGAAGAATTCGCCGGCTACCCGCTCCATTTCAGCTGGGTAGATATCGAGGCCCTCTTTTGGAGTGGTTCAAAGACTGAGGAGGACCCAGGGAAGTTGTGAGAACCATGTTGAGTTGTTGCATCTTGACATGAGGGCAGCTTTGAGAGTTCTGTGGAAACGTTCTACCATTCCATTTGCTTCTGGATTGTAGGCTGTAGTGTGGTGCACTGCAGTGCCCATCAGTTTTCCTAGAGACATCCATAATTGAGAGGTAAAGGTAGTATCACGGTCAGATGTGATATGATCTGGAACGCCGAATCTGGAGATCCACCCGGAGAGAAGGGCAGAGGTGCAGGAAACTGATTTGGTGTCGGTCATTGGGACGGCTTCAGGCCATCTGGTAGAGCGATCTATGATGGTGAAAGGGTAGCGGTGTCCTTCTGAGGGAGGGAGAGGGACTACGACGTCTACATGGATGTGGGCAAAACGTCTCTGTGGCTGGTGGGAAGATCCTGGGCCAGTCTCGGTGTGTCGGTGTAATTTGGACTTCTGGCAGGGGATGCAGAACCGCACCCAATTTCCCACGTTACAAGAGATGCCATGCCATACGAATTTCTGCGTTATTAGTCGTGTTGATGCTCGACTTAAAGGATGTTATAGGTTGTGTACGAGGTTGAAGATGTGATGACGAAGGGATGCTGCTGGTATCCATGGGCGTGGTCGACCTGTGCTGGTAGTACAGAGAATAGTAGTGCCTGAATCGTCCAAAGGCACATCCCTACACTGTAGAGATGTGACTGAAGTTCTGGTTGCTGATGCTTAGGGGTCCTGCTAATGTTCTCTGGCAAGGTGGTTGTAGTCGAGAACCAGTTGAACTGCGTTGATTTCTATTCTGGAGAGGGCATCTGCTACTGTATTTTTCTTGCCTGGCAGGTGCTTGAAGGTACAGTTGAACTCTAAGATGGCTGAGAGATGTCGATGTTGTCGTGGAGACCAGGCATCTGTTTGTCTTGTGAAGGCATGTACTAGGGACATGTGGTCAGTCTGAATGGTGAAAGTGACACCTTCAAGGAAGTGGTGAAAGTGACGGATTGCCTGGTGAACAGCAAGAAGTTCTCTACCGAAAGTGGAGTTCTTCTCAACTTGAAAGAGCTTGCAGCTGAAGAAGCTCAAGGGGCGTGGTGTTCCATGATAGACTTGTTCCAGGATGGCTCCAATGACATTGTTACTAGCATCCGTGGTGATCATGAGAGGGCTCCTGGGGGCTGGAAATGCAAGGAGAGCAGCAGAGGCCAATGAATCCTTTGCTTTCTTGTAGGTGTCTGCTTGAAGTGAACCCCATACTAGGTTCTTGGGTTTACCTGCTAGTGCTTTGTACAACGGTGCCATGGTGTGTGCAATTCCAGACAGGAACTGGTGAAAATAGTTGATCATACCGACAAATTCTTGGAGGGGCTTGACTGTCAGACTGTGGTGGATGTGGGGAATTTCTGGATTGTGGCTGCAGCTAGTTAAATGTTGATTGTAGATCGAGAAGGCTTCTTTCATCGTCCAGCTGGTAGTAGGGAGGAGAAGGTACCAGTGTTGACCAAGAAATGTATACCCGACACAGGATCGTGGAGAAAGAAAGCATGAATTCCATTAGGAGCTGTTGCAATGTGCGGCAGCTGCCTTACTCGTTTGTTGACCACAAACATCCTGGTTAGCATCTTCTTGCTTTGTGTCTAAATCTGGTGTGGTAGAAACAAGAGTCACTTGACTTTCTACTTGTCCACCGCTGTGATGTTTGATGTTATGGAGCTTGGTACTGCTGGCGGGACCATCATGGTGGGTGGCTTGCTGCTGCAAAGTTGATCTTTTCTGTGGTTGATGATGTATCATTCCAGAGCACAGCGACGATGCGGCGGGATGCTGCTGCCAGGGAATCTACTAAGCTATCTGCTTGTTGCTGTAGGGCAGCACTCATTTTCTCTGCATTGGGAATGGAGGCACAAATGGGTTCAGGGAGGCGGAGAAGCCACAATAACCTCAGCAAATCCAGTCGCTGTGCTGGTACGTCGGTTGCTGGGAAAAGTCATGCCAATGTCTTCATTTCCAGGAGGGCATCAGATGGTTTCTGGTCGCCAAGGGGTTGCTGTGAGAGGTAGAGCAGTTGTGATACTCTTGACACAGGTGAAGCCAAATAATGCTTGAGAAGATAGGTTTTTAGTTCAGCATACTGGATGGCAGCATCACCCTTGGTCTCCAGCCATTCCAAAATGCATGATAAGTGCTCATCATCTGGAAGGGCTGCTAAGACATAGATGACTTGGGTGCTCTGGTTGCTTACTCTATTCAGGCTGTCAGGGAGATAGTGATATATGTTTTGTCAAAGGCAACAGAAAAGGGGACAACTGGCTCATGGTCTTATACCCTGAGCCAACGAACCCATAACCTCCCTTGTTGTGCCACTCAATGGTACCCCCGAGCCAACGAACCCATAACCTCCCTTGTTGTGCCACTCAATGGTACCCCCGAGCCAACGATCTCATAACCTAACTTGTTGTTCCACCCAGCGGTACCCCCGAGCCAATGAACCCATCAACAGTTGCCTCCACTGGTGTGCCACCCAATCAGGCAATCTCGCCAGCTACCCAGAAGGAATGAGATATAGTAAGAGAGACAGATAGAACAGGCTAGGGTGTGGTAGAGTATTCCAAATTCCTCATTTCTGGATAGAACCAACCCTCACCAGGTAGAGATAATAGGAAGAAGAAGAGAAGCATACGCTAAGCCCCGTATGGAAGGGAGAGGAGAGAGTTGAAGGAAGTTCAGGCTGTCTGACCAAGTAGCCCCGACCCCATGAGGAAGATCTTGGCCTGAACCTGGCTTTCCCACAGTGCCATCATAGAGTGCATGTTGTGTTGTTGGTGAGTGTGATTGTGTGTATTGCAGTCTTTTATAATGTGTTAAATAGAGTGGGGTGCTGTGTTGCATCCTGGACAGGCATCCACAATGGCTTAATCCAGCTTCTTCTGATGTCAGAAGGGCCGGGCGGTGGCCACTTTGCAGCCTGGCCAGGTAGACTCTGTCCTCAGGGGGAAGGGAGGATTCAAATGGATGGATGTCGGGAGGTCGTGCAAGCAGCTGAGTATTGTTTTTTAGTGTTTGGATGGATTGGAGAGTGATTTGAGTATGGATATATTTCTGGAGTCAGGTTTGGGGTGGGCAGGGTGTAAGAGATTATAGTTGTTATTGTGGTCGATGTTCTCCCTGGGCAAAATGGCCTCCTGCTCCACAGACTCCTGGTACGCTCTGGTCGCAGTAAAAAAACAAACAAATTTAAATAAAGGAGGGACTGTCTCTATATGCCTGGGTAACCGAAGCACATCCCAGGGAAATGGGACAAGAGCTTACTGGACCAGGGAGTCTGGGAGAGGGGGAGGTAGTTTAGACTGCTGCATTGCAAAAAAGATAAATGCTGGCGTCCACACAGCAGTGAAAAATAAAAGCCTCCAGTTGCCATGCACTTTACGTATATTTTTAATTCAAGTGGGCACATCTCATCAAATCCACTAGAAAGTGACCAGATTCTACCAACAATCTTTATTCTACCTCTGTGGGGGGTGACTAATATTCACAGATAATAAAGTCAGCCCCCCTGGGCACAGAGATTATATTTAGTATTTGTGTATGGTATCGTGTACTGGGTGTTGTTTTGATGTTCCTTGGCATGTGTGGATATTTTGACATGTATTTTAGTGGATAGTGTGGGTTTGTGGAGGCTACAATAAGTATTTGTGTGCCTCTCATGTTAAGGAGGTCCTTGATCTTGATCTTCATGGTGTAGGTGGTCTGTAAGGGTGGTAGCTGTTCAGCCTGTGATTGTATTTAGGGCTCTGTTTTGTATGGTCTGCAGGGTGTTGAGAGGCGTCTCAGTGATGTTGGAAGTCCAGGCAGGACATATAAATAAGTGCTATTTCATACCATACGGACATGTATTGTACCGGTACTGCAGCAATGGGATACATTGTGTGTAAAGAAGTTGTTACGGTCCGTAGTTTGAAAGGCAAGAACATTGTAGGTTTACCTCTGAAGTTCCACGAACCCATAAACAAGAAGATTACAAATATTACTTGAAGAATCAGACGAACCGGAAAATTGAGAAGGGGTTGACTTGGGACAGCATATTTAATGAAATAACAAATAAATTCTAACGCAATACAACAAATATACATATCACAAGACATAGACTGAATACACTGAACTAAACAGAAATAATACATAAATACAGAACACAATGAAATACAAAAGTGAAAAAAATACCCAACTTATGAGATCCCTTTTTTTCCATTCAACATCAGAAAAATAAGAGGGGGAATATGTTGAACAGATAATATTCAATGTCTGGCACAGAAGAGAGCCATGAAATCCAAGATGATGAAATGACGAACAGCTAATCCATTGAAAGGGAAGCACAGATGGTTCACTATACCCAGGGCAGAGTCTAGGTATGAACTGCCGTTGGAAAGACCAAAAGGAATGAAGAAAACTCCTATAGTGGGGGGGGGGGGGGGGGTGAACTCCAGGGTATGACTAGTAAGTGAAGTGGAGAGTTGGTGAGGGCAAGCCAATGTTTCGGAATAGTGGGTGGTTGTAACTAAGTGTGTCATACTATACAAACGTGTACTGTACTGCAGCAATGGGATAGGTTGGACGGGGATGGTGATTCTGGTGCTGTACGTTCTGGAGGAGTTGGAAGCCATGAAGTACACCTCACCTGCCAAAGCTCTGGGGGTAATCAGGACAGGCCGCCCCAGACTGGTTGAAAAAATGGTTAGTCCTTACTCTACACTTTCCCTTACAGCCTATCACTTATTCAGGTGCTTACTCTCACTCACATATGCTGTCACTGAATTTAAAGGTTTGTCTGTTATTCATATAACTCATAGTTTCTCATTAAATGTTGCTCACTATTGATTGTACTGTAAACCTTACAGTACTGTCCTCATAACCTGTAATTTTCACTAACTGATTGATTCACCTAGTGATTACAATCCATCACTCCATCAATAATTTAAAGGCCCGATAACTTAGCTTGGACTGTGGGTCTCCCCTTGTTTACTCATGTTCTGTGTTTGTAAGTTTGTTTACTGACTTACCACCTTTTGAAAATAAGGTTTAAAGTCACCAGATATTTCACCTGGACTTGAGCAGACAATCTAGAAAGTTGTAACAACTCTGAAAATATGCTGCCAAAATGTGGAAAACTGTAGGTAACCATACATTTTCTCTATTTAATACTTGATACAGAAATGAATCCCATTCGAGCTAACCTTTTTTGTTTGTGAAGCCTGTACTGAAGTAGAGAAGAGTGCTGCCCTTTTCCTCTTGGTTTGCAACTATTATCTAGAACCTTCATTTTCCAATCATCCACTTTCATATGGTAGAGAAAATGTAAAGATTATGGCATTTTAACAAAAGTGGTTGCCTGATCAAGTATTCCTATTAAACCTTATGTCAGAAAAGTCATCAGATTAAGTTACGTTATTTGAGTGTCTAGCCCTCTAAGAGCGAGCTTTCTGGCGTGCACCACCTCTCAGCTTGTGCCTTTTTCCTACCTTACTCTCAAAACGTAAACAACACATTTGACGGCTAATAGCATGTAAATTACTTATCCGACGTGAATAAATGATGCATGATATTGAAGTACAAACTTTTAGCTGTCTCTTGATGTACTTGTGAAGACTAAATGGTTATCTGTAGAATGGGTAGCCAGCTCAGAATGACCACATCTCAAAGCACACTATACACTCCTGACAATATTAAGTATGTTTTTATGCTCTTCATTAACTTCATTGTATGATCATGAGATGCAAAGACATTTTTCATTTGTTATTTCATTATACAAATCATGTCCATCTGTTGCATTAACCATATAAACAGACACAAGAAAGAAACATTCAAATCCAAGTCGACCATCTGTAAACGTAAACGAACACAATACTCCACTCAATTTTATTTCTTTCAGTTTTACTTAGATAAATAGATATCTGTCTTCATAAGCATTCATAAAAGTATTCAAATATTTATTGAATTAAAATGACATGAGAATTGCTATAATACTGTATAGTCAGAAATATGAGGTGAGCTATAGAAAACAAACAAAAACAAGCTTACCTTGGAAAGGGAGGGGAAAGGGAAGTGTATATTGGAATATACACTTCCCTCTCTACTACAGAACCCAAACCAACCAATGTCACTGGTTGTTTGACTAATTATTATGCATCCTGTTTACTGTCACTGCTTCACAATTCTGGCTTCTAGGACCTTATGGTGAAATAGGAAATCATCAGAATTCTGGCTTCTCGGTCTTTAGGGGTTAAGCCAAGTTAGAGTTGAGTATATATTTCCAAGATGTAGGAAGTTAATTATAAAGAATATTCATAAAGAGAGAGAGAGAGAGAGAGAGAGAGAGAGAGAGAGAGAGAGAGAGAGAGAGAGAGAGAGAGAGAGAGAGAGAGAGAGAGAGAGAGATGGAAAATCTATCAACTGTTTTTGGAAACGATATCACGTCTTCATATTTTGATACCCTCTGTTAATTTGTTTGGCCCGAAATATTCATCTTCGCCTTCTGTAGCTTATGCACTCTTGGGTTTGGATAACTATGGGTTGTGCTCCAGTGAAGTTCATCTCTTTAATAATAATAATAATAATAATAATAATAATAATAATAATAATAATAAAGGAAAAAATCACTGGCTCTCTCATCTAATTTCTTATAGTTTTTGATAACTTTATTGCAAATCAAGATGCACTAACCAAAAATGTTCTAAACTAAGTGTTTATCTACAATACATGAACAAAGCATTTCCATCTACACAAAGCAACATGTATGTTAAGGTCATCTCGGTTAATCAGGTTATTTTACTACGTTGAAATAAATGTCTTACTGTATTGTTAACCACGCTCTGCTTTTATTCATTTAGGTTCACTACAGATTCATACATTTTGTTGAAATAAATGTTTTTTACCATGCTCTGCTTTTATCCATATAGGAACAATACAGATTTGGACATTCATTACTTCTGGAGATACTGTTTGGGGTTAAGACCAGCATCATATCCTCTTCCTATGTGATGGAATTGTCTCAGCTCCGTGCATCCAACCTCATCAATAATCAGTACACGGTGGGTGGCTCACTGGAACAGCTTCATTATTTTTAATGGAAAACCATAGATATTATTTCTTCTATGGCCACAGGTATTTACAGTCAAGGTGATATGCATAAAACTTTATAGACTGATCTAATGGTTCCATGAACATGACATGAAGCCGTCATATAAGTAATCATCTTCACCTTCCCATGGCCTCTTGCATATGGACCTTATTACTGGTTTCTCCAATTTTATTTTGTTAGGAACAACCAGATCACTTATACAGTATTAAAATATTTTTTTCTAATGTATGTTCCGACACTGGACATAGGCCTCATCAAGCCTGTTACCGTAGCCCAGGTCATCTGCTACACACACACACACACACACACGTCACGACTTCCAAACTGGTACTCAGCCACAGAGGAAGGGAAGTGAGAGTAATTCCCAAATACTGCAGCTGTTATGGTTACAGTGAGGGTGTTTTACGACGTTCGGTGGCCTGATAGTTAGTGCCTGACTCCATATGGAAGAGTCTGTTCCTATATACATTGGAGAATTCAGTAGTCTCCAATTCAGTGACAAATTTTGGCTGCCTTCACGAGTTGATATACAACTTCTCCAAAATTTAGAACAGGGTTGTAGGACTTTTATATTGTACGGATTGTTCCAGGAGTAATGTACAGTACCAACCATGAAATGTTAGCCAAACCCAAACATAAAATGGTCTGAGAACGGTTGTCTCATTTATATATCTTACTAACTTACAATTAAAGTATTAAATAGTAAAATGACAACAGAGAGTGAGGAGCCTCATTACCTAATTATGTACTCTTCCATACTGTACTGTAATTGTTACTCAATAACAATATTCTTGTGAATCAGAAAATATTTCAATAAATATTTCTTGTTTAGTAAATGCAAAATATATGATACATGGATAACTTAGAAACTCTACAACCCATTAACAGAAACTTAAGACACTACCAAAGGATTTAAGTTTCAAGTTTGCCGAGAAACCCGTGTTTGCCAACCTCAATCGCAACCCCAACATTCTGCCAGGTGAGTTGGTGGACATGGTGGTGGAGTGTGAGATACATGTGTATGTAATGGTGGTGGTGGAGGGTGTTAGAGTGGATGTAATGGTGGTGGGGGGTGTTAGAGTGGATGTAATGGTGGTAGTGGAGGGTGTTAGAGTGGATGTAATGGTGGTGGTGGGGGGTGTTAGAGTGGATGTAATGGTGGTGGAGGGTGTTAGAGTGGATGTAATGGTGGTGGTGGAGGGTGTTAGAGTGGATGTAATGGTGGTGGAGGGTGTTAGAGTGGATGTAATGGTGGTGGTGGAGGGTGTTAGAGTGGATGTAATGGTGGTGGAGGGTGTTAGAGTGGATGTAATGGTGGTGGTGGAGGGTGTTAGAGTGGATGTAATGGTGGTGGTGGAGGGTGTTAGAGTGGATGTAATGGTGGTGGTGGAGGGTGTTAGAGTGTATGTAATGGTGGTGGTGGAGGGTGTTAGAGTGGATGTAATGGTGGTGGAGGGTGTTAGAGTGGATGTAATGGTGGTAGTGGAGGGTGTTAGAGTGGATGTAATGGTGGTGGGGGGTGTTAGAGTGGATGTAATGGTGGTGGAGGGTGTTAGAGTGGATGTAATGGTGGTGGAGGGTGTTAGAGTGGATGTAATGGTGGTGGTGGAGGGTGTTAGAGTGGATGTAATGGTGGTGGTGGAGGGTGTTAGAGTGGATGTAATGGTGGTGGAGGGTGTTAGAGTGGATGTAATGGTGGTGGTGGAGGGTGTTAGAGTGGATGTAATGGTGGTGGAGGGTGTTAGAGTGTATGTAATGGTGGTGGTGGGTGTTAGAGTGGATGTAATGGTGGTGGAGGGTGTTAGAGTGGATGTAATGGTGGTGGTGGAGGGTGTTAGAGTGGATGTAATGGTAGTGGAGGGTGTTAGAGTGGATATAATGGTGGTGGAGGGTGTTAGAGTGGATGTAATGGTGGTGGTGGAGGGTGTTAGAGTGGATGTAATGGTGGTGGAGGGTGTTAGAGTGGATGTAATGGTGGTGGAGGGTGTTAGAGTGGATGTAATGGTGGTGAAGGGTGTTAGAGTGGATGTAATGGTAGTGGAGTGTGTTAGAGTGGATGTAATGGTAGTGGAGTGTGTTAGAGTGGATGTAATGGTGGTGGAGGGTGTTAGAGTGGATGTAATGGTAGTGGAGGGTGTTAGAGTGGATGTAATGGTGGTGGTGGAGGGTGTTAGAGTGGATGTAATGGTGGTGGTGGAGGGTGTTAGAGTGGATGTAATGGTGGTGGAGGGTGTTAGAGTGGATGTAATGGTGGTGGTGGAGGGTGTTAGAGTGGATGTAATGGTGGTGGAGGGTGTTAGAGTGTATGTAATGGTGGTGGTGGAGGGTGTTAGAGTGGATGTAATGGTGGTGGAGGGTGTTAGAGTGGATGTAATGGTGTTGGAGGGTGACAGGGTGGATGTAATACATGTGGATGTAATGGTGTTGGAGGGTGACAGGGTGGATGTAATACATGTGTATGTAATGGTGTTGGAGGGTGACAGGGTGGATGTAATACATGTGTATGTAATGGTGGTGGAGGGTGACAGGGTGGATGTAATACATGTGTATGTAATGGTGTTGGAGGGTGACAGGGTGGATGTAATACATGTGTATGTAATGGTGTTGGAGGGTGACAGGGTGGATGTAATACATGTGTATGTAATGGTGGTGGAGGGTGACAGGGTGGATGTGATACATGTGGATGTAATGGTGGTGGAGGGTGACAGGGTGGATGTAATACATGTGTATGTAATGGTGGTGGAGGGTGACAGGGTGGATGTGATACATGTGGATGTAATAATGATAGAGTTTTAAGGAGGTGGATGTGATACATGTGGATTAATATTTTTATGTTGGTATTATTTAGTTTACCCTTTGATCACCAGTGGTGTGTCCTCATTTAAGCTTTATGGGGTTCCCAATGGTGCGGCTCCAAGTGTATCAAAGGCATTTCACCTCATTTCAATACACTGTATAGTCCTGTAAATTGATTTGTATTTCATTATTTAAATGGATTCCACGAAAAGTTAAGTCATACTGAATTATAAGAGACTAATTGATAAAGTGTTATATAATTATTGAGCAGTTAATTTCATTAATCAAAATGTTGTATGATATCTGAGGAAAAGTAAGTGGCAGCGTTATGTTTACTGTACTGATATTCTGTAGTGAGTAAATATTTACAATTAAGCTGTTCTGTTCAGTGAAATGGGTTTTACTTCCATTTCATATAGACTAATTAATACAGCCACTGTACTGTAATGATTTCCTGTAAATTACCAAAAGGAAATTAGTACTGATCTTTATGATGTGTTGTTTTTGCAGTTGACAGTCGTCTAGTGTTCCTGCGGGGTGTGTTAGGGAACATGGCCTCACAGTACATCAATGTGATCAAAATCAATGGACTGGATTGCAGGGTGGGTAATACTTGGATCTCAGGTCAAACAGTGATACAACTACTGTACTTGTCATGTAGTATAATTCGTCACTGTCGATTTAGTTATCATAACTTTCTCAGTTCATACAATCAGGCTTACTACTCAGGATTCAGACATGTACTGGGAAATAGTTCTCACTAACAATACAGCTCATGACATACTTTTGAATGTAGTTAAACTCGTTGGGTCTGGTATTGTCTTTGACACAAGTTAAATTGTTTAGCATTATCTAGTTAAATATATAGTGCATTGGTATCACTGTACCTGTACAGAAGCATAAATATATGATTGAGGGCACATTTACAGTTGTTTGGCATGTGGAAATATCTGGCAACTCAGTCATTGGGGTTCGTATGAGCTGCTGCCTATTCAGAGAGAGTTGCCAGATATCTACACATGCCAAACAAATGTGGGGCAGAATATGCTTCCTCAACTGTACAGTTGGCTCAAGGTATTTCTTTACCCCCTGCAGTGGCCGTGGAGTGCATGTGGCATAGCTGGACATGTTCGAGTCACAGCTGATACAGTATAATATCACATCTTATACAGTATTAATAATTATATTGTATAAAGTCGTGCACACTTGTATATTATGACAAGCCTGGTTCTGTATTAATACATTAATATATATACATACATTGATACAATACAATTTCTTTAAAGTAGTGCATAAATTGCATTGCACATGATGCATGTTGGAAAATTCATTTATTATTTTCCAAAGATTCCAAAGAAGATTCCAAAACAGTTATTCATTGTGTTGTCCGAAAATATGATTCAATAAGGAGATTGGTCTCATTCATAAATGTGACTAGTATTGCTACTCTGACATATCTACTACAAACACAAAATAGAAACTAAAGGAATACCTTGAGGCAACTGTACATAGATCAGCTGAGCCCGAGTCTTCATTATCACATCCTCAGTTAACTGAATAATAACTGTGGTGGTTGGGAGTGTCACATAATTCATATGTTTGCATAATATAATTCATGTAATTATCAAATAAATATCTTATCCTATATCTATGGCCTGTTGTCAGGATGCATACTTGGCTGGTGAGCACCCACAGGAACACACAGTGGAGGCGGCCTGGAGGCTGGTCATGGAGCATCAGGTCTCTGTTTGGGTCCACCTCCACACCTTCCCTCACCCAAATCCGGTATGTGTCTCCATTTTGCCCTCACCCAAACCTGGTGTATGTTCATCTTGTCCCCATCCACACCTTCCCTCATCCACCCATACACCATCCAATTGTATATCTTGACCCCCTTGTATGTCTACCTTCCTCTTTTCTCACCCTTGCTGGCTCACATTCATATACTTTTTTTTCACCAGTCACATCTCCTTCACTCACATTCACCCTTTTGTTATCATTAGCCACATGTGTACCTTCTTCACCCAACTCCACACCCGCTATCACCCGTGCTAACACGCAGATACTTGGAACGGTATGATAAAGAGGCAAGCACTTCCTGCAAAGCATAAAACCATGAGCTTGTCTCCTTTTATTTTTCCATTTATTTGATAATGTCATAGAACCAAAAGCCCTGTATGATCTGGTTCTTGTTTTGTTTGTAGTAAAGTTTTTTATTTTATATATATATATATATGTTCCGACACTGGACATAGGCTTCATCAAGCCCGTTACTATGGTCCAGGTCATCTGCTACTCACACACACACACGTCACGACTACCGAATTGGTACTAAGCCACAGAGGGAGGGAAGTGAGAGTAATTTCCAAATACTGCAGCTGTTATGGTACCAGCGAGGGTGTTTTACGACGTTCGCTAGCCTTATTGTTAGTGTCTGAAACTCAAATCGGAAGAGTAAATATTCCCAGGCCCTCAGTTCAAAGAAATCGATCTTCCGACCAATAGGTTACGAGTTCCGAACACTAACCACTTGACCACCTCCCCTACCTGTTGTTATTATCTTATCTTTTATAATACCTGTACCTCTTGTATTGGTGTTAACTGTGTTGTGTATTTGCAGGAGTACCCAGAGATTGTGTCTGGTGAGGGCACCATGGATATTGGCATGATGCGACTGATTGTGGGACCACCTAGTTCCTTCCGGAATTTCACTGAGTATACTGTTGACATCATACCTACCACTACCACATCGGTAGGTCTGAGGGATGTCAGGCAATGTTCCTACACATTTATTTGGGAGTCTGGTGCTTTTCTTTGGATAGACTGACTCACCTCTGGCGCATCAGTCTAGGTTTCTTGAAACTAGTCCAAACATACTTGAAAATTATATCCAATAACACACTATAGTTCTGTAGTGTCTTAGAACAATTTTACTAAGTACAGTATGCATTTTATGTAAACCTTTGATAAACCCAGTAAGGCAGGTTTTAGTGTTTGTCCGATATTTGCATTGGTGAGTGTGAGTGACATAGAGTCGTCTTTCCAACTAGTCCAGTCAAATAAGCTTAAAAAACAACAAATAGCGGAAATAATTTTAAAGATTTAATATTTGGCACAGATAATCCTGATGGGAACCCAAACCAAGATCAAAAGAGTTCCCCTTCAAAAACCCTGAGCAATTATTGGGTAGTGTGGAAATGAGTTTATTGTATTAACGTTATATTTAGAATTATTATAACAAATCCTTATATAGGCCTAAATTAAGCCTAGTTCTACAATCTCATATGTATTTTATTCCAATGAGAAATTACAGTAGTTCTTTTTTAGTTTTTGAAGGTCAGATAATCGTGAGATTGAACATACACGTTTAATCCTCGGTAGCAAGTTTATTTCTATTTCTACCTTATTTACAGCGAAATTGCAAAGATACAATTTTATGCTAAATTTTACATTTTATATTTTCATATCCATATAATTCTCTTGTCTTGTGCACCGTTGTTAAAAAAAAACTTAAAATATAGTAAAAAAACAAAGTATAATATGTCCGTAAAGAGGGGGTTGCTCAGGTTCTTTGATTGGGTTCCCATCAGGAATATCTGTGCCAAATTAAAAAAAACTTTATCAATTAAATCCGCTAAAAATACTAATTTCACTGGACAATACTAGATATAAATTAAGTCATAATCAGAGTAATGGCAAACTGGTACAAGAAATAATGAATGTGTACAGTTCTTTGATAGATATTGTTTTGTTACAGTCCATTGCAACACCACATCACCGCATGGTGGTGCTTCAGCTACATGGTTGGTCCCATACCCAGTCACTCCCAGAACAACCAGATGCTCTCCTGGCTGTTCTGGAGAAGGCAGAGTCACTCCGCATTATCAACCAACAAATGCTTTTCACTTGCAAGTATGTACTCCTCCACATAGAGGTGCCCTATAGCAGAACTACAAATTATAGCTAAACAACATACAGTACTGTACTTTCTTACAGTATGTGCACTGTTGAATTATACAGTTGGATACATTTTTACTCACATGAATATGTGTGTGTGTGTGTAATAATAATAATAATAATAATAAACGGTTTATTTAGGGGATGGCAGCCCGAAAGCTGAAAATATACATATTACAATATAATTAATTATGAGGATGGTATTTACATGATGAATGATAAAAATGAATTGTAGGCATTTACATGCATACATAGGTATGTGTTGTATGTACAGTACAACAAAATTGATGGAGGTGAGGGTAAGAGAAGGGTTAATGGTGGAGCTAAGTGGGAGGATTAAGGATTAGGGTGTTGGTGAGACTGTCCTGGTCAATTTTTTGTATAGGTGTGTGTGTGTGTGTGTGTGTGATTGTGTGTGTGATTGTGTGTGTGTGTGTGTGATTGTGTGTGTGTGTGTGTGTGTGATTGTGTGTGTGTGTGTGTGTGTGTGTTTGTGTGTGTGTGTGCAAAAAAGGGGGGTTGACATTACATGTTGTTAATTATTTTGACTATTGATGGTATTGGGCTCTTTTTTAATCTGTCTGTTCTGGCTTTAATTGGGATGAGTCTGTTGTAGTGTCGAGCTTCACATGTTGGTCTGGGGGCATCTGGTGGGAGCAGGTTTCTGTGTCTGGGATGTACAAGCAGTTTGGATGCGAACTGCTTGAGAATATCCTTATGGTGGGTGGAGAGGGCTGGCAGGTTGAGTGTGGCAAGAGCATCCTCATAGCCAGCATAAGAGCCACCAAGAATAATCCTGCAAGCTCTCCTCTGTACTCTCTCCAGCTGTCGTTGTTGGGTTAGATTTAATGAGCTGGCCCAGGAGGGAGAAGAATAGGTGAGCTTTGGAAGGATAAATATTTCATATATCCTCTTCAGCTCACTCTCTGGCATCCCCAGGGATCTCAGCCTTCTTAACATGTACAGCCTGTATGTAGCTGACCTGATGGTAGTGGCTACATGTTTTTTCCAGTTCAGCTTGTTGTCTACAATGATTCCTAACAGTTTGGTGGACTCAACAAGCTGAAGGTGGTGAGGCCCAAGTGTGACTGTAGGTGGGGTTATGTTACTCACAGAGGTGTTAATGTGCATAACCACAGTCTTGTCATGGTTAATAGTCACGTTGTTGAGTGTAGTCCAGGTCTGAAGTCGGTCAAGGGTGTCTTGTAGGGGGGTATAGTCAGGGGAGGTGTTGTCTACAGTGATGCCTACTGTCGAGTCATCCACATATTTCCAGTGGAATGGAGTGTCTTCTAATGCATCATTGATTAGTATCAAGAAGCACAGAGGTCCCATTTTAGTGCCTTGTGGCACTCCACATGTAAGATTCTGGAATGTGGATATGGAGCCTTGGTAGCGCACTGCTTGTCTCCTGTCACTGAGGAAGTCTGACAGCCATGCCACAAGGGAAGGATGTAGCCCCATTACAATGGCCTTGTTGATTATAATAGTATGATCAACAAGGTCAAATACCTTCTTGAAGTCAATGAATACAAGTGCCAGGGAAGTCTTTCTCCTTTCAAGATTTATGTATATAAAGTTTAATAAACTAATAAGACAGTGAGTGGTGGAGGAGGTTTTGACATTTCCAAATTGTTGTGAATCTATTAGGTGACTGAGTTGAGAGTAGGCCCAGGTAAAAACAAAGTCCTCGCAGATTAGGCTGGGGATTGGTGTAATGGCAACTGGCCTGAGTTGATTGAGAGACTGTGGGGAGGATGTTTTGGGGATTGGAGTGACATATGATGTTTTCCAGTCTGCAGGACATTTATACTGATTTAATGAGGCATTGATTATCGAACAGAGTGGGGTGGCAAGTTCTACAGAGAATTCTTTATAAATTTTCATTGGTAAGTCTAGTGGGGTTGTTGCTCTGTTAGACTTGAAGCTGGAAAGCTTCCTGGCGACTTCATAATTGAAAACAGTTGCTGGGGGGGAGGGGGAGGGAAGGAAGGAAGGGAGACAGGTACGGTCAAGTTTAGGGAGTGTCTGACAGATGGTAGAGAAATGGTCATTAATCTGTTGAGCTGCATCCACACTGGGGATATGGGAGACACAGGGAATGGAAGAAGACTCATTACCTAAACCAAAAAGATTCTTAATTTTAGAGTACCACTGGCTGTTATTGGTTTGTTTCAGCTTGTGAATCTTTGTGGGGTAATAAGACTTCTTCGCCCCCCGTATCTCTCTCATCACTTTGTTCCTTAGGCTCTTGTACTGGTTGTTGTTAATGTAGAAGGCCCTGTGTGTGTGTGTGTGTGTCGGGATGGTGTGACAGAGCATACACTACATAGTATGTGGGTGGAGATAGTATAATGGAATATACAGTTGGTCTAATATTAAGTTAGTAAACCCTGAACTTGTTTGAGATCAGATACATCATTGGATATTGCAGCTTTATATTCAATTATTTTCAGTGGTGCTTGACATCTTAACATCTAGTGCATTGGAAGAATATATAATTAGTGAAACTTACTACCTGATTTTAATTTATACTCTTCACACAATCAGCGAGGTGTATAATTCTTATGCTTGGCCAACTACTGTATGTGTCGGCAGGGATGGTGTGACAGGGTGTGGGGTGGCAGCGGCCCTGTTGCTGGCAAGGGAACGAATTAAGCTGATCCAGGAAGTGGATGTGTATCGCTCAGTCCTCAGTGTCCTCTTTGACCGACCTGAGTTCATTACTTGTGTTGTAAGTTGACTCTTTCTTTTCCACATGTTGATTGACCATCTTGTTCTTTATTATCACTTGATTCATGTTCTTCTGTGATTGATTTGCTTAATGGTTTTCATCTCACTTTGCCTTTAATAAATTCTTTCTTTCATCCCGTCAAGTAATTATTTAGAATTTCTTAGAAATTAGAACATAATGTGTCTGTCATCTGAATAGGCAACACACTTTCATATTGATTGCTAAATTATCAGTCTATATTATTATTGTTATATTCAATGTGTTTCCATTACCTAGTCTCCATCTAGAGCCATAAATATTGTCCTTATATCTCACTACCCACAGTCGCAAATATTAGCACTTGACCTTTAATCCCACAGGAACAATATAACTTCCTGTACACTGCCATGGAGAAGTTCATCACTGGAAACAAACTTTATGGAAACTTTGCCTGAATCACCACATGAAGAAACTAACAGTTGCATTACTATTCGTTAGTAACAGAGCAATGACATTTTGAGTATAAGTATTGTATTTGTATATTCTGGTATTTTGATTAAAGGTTTAGTTATTAGAAGAAACTCTCAAAATGTAATTATTTGGTACAGTCGTGGACGATAATAATGTCCTACATAGAGGTGACAGCTTCTCTCTGACCCTCTGTTCATTAGTTGAGAAACTTTCCATTATGTTGGATAATCATCATCATATTTCTAACTATCAGCTATACTCACTCTTCAAAACAATAACATTAAATGAGAACGTAGCCAAGCACCTGTATAGTCTTCCCACTTGCCTGGATGCGTGTGTTGCTTGGAGAGACTCTTCGTGGTGTGGTAAGGTGTGTGGCAGATGCGGCAAGAGCGGGAGAGAGGAAGGTCCTTGCTAGCTGGAGTCCCAGAGCGTGCCGTAGTGGAAGAGCGTTGGCTCCGGCGTGACGGGCTAGGCCTGAGTGGCAAACAGGTGAAGGCGAGGATGCGTGAGACAGAGAAAGGGAAATTCTGGTGCTTAGATTACTACACTGTTAAGAATAAGGATTATATAATGGTGTATATTTTCCTGTTTGCCTGTCACAACATATTGGGAGATTGATTCAATGTTCAACTTTAAGAGACCCTGTGATGTAGTCTAAAATTTGGAGAAAAATGAGTCCTTCAAATATTGCCAGGAAACACCACCTATAGGGAGGGAGTTTGTTTCGTGGCAAGGTCAGGAGGAATCAGAAGTCTCCAATCTTATACACGATCACAGGGTCCTTAATTAATTAACAAAATTATACAGTGGCATAATGCTCTTGCTTTACCTTCAAGTAATTAATTAATTCTCAATAGACAGTTATTATACTTTGTCTCTTTGACCATAACACTAGTGTTTAAAAAGTCACACTTAGTTGTCCTATAAATGTTGTGTTGCAAGAAGGAAAATGCTGTGTTTTGACAGTACTCTATGTACAGTATGTTTCAATGTAACCTAATGTGTATAAGTCATTGATTATTGATGCTGACTGAGGAGGTATATGATGTTGCTTTTATTATGTGTGTGAGAGAGAGAGTTTGTGTTTTTTCGTTTCTTGTGTGAGAGAGATAGAGTAAGAGTAATGGCTGGCATGTCTCCGTTTCATTTACACGCAACTGTACCAGTGGCGTCACGAGGGTTGTTGGCGCCCGGGGAAAAAGATTGTTATGGCGCCCCAATAGGGGGCGTGATGGTGGGTGGTTGGCGAGCGAAGCGAGCCTAATCAGCTGGGGGGTTCTATGAGTACTCATAGAAGCAATTTAAAGACACTTAAAAACGATTTTTTTTAATTTTTAGTCCTTAAAAATGAATTGTTCATCTAATTTATTTACGTGAATACTAATGAAGATGCCAACCCATTTCTAAACCCAAAGTAAAGTTTGATAATTAATAAATAGAAAAAAAAAATTAAAATATATTCCTTTAATGCACTAATCTATTCAGGAAATGTTTAACTTCATTATTTCAGATTCACTTTTGTGTAAACAAAGCAATTTATTTTTTGCCAACTTCAAATTGGCAATTGGCGTCCCCCTAAATGCTGTGCCTAGTGACGTACGTCCCCCCCAGCCTCCCCCACCCTCGCGATGCCACTGAACTGTACATAGATGTCTATGCCATTTGAGCTGGTAACATTTATTTGGTGAGGAATCAGAGTAGGCGGAACATAGCAGGTTTGCCAACTGGCATTTTTCACAGCCAAATTTAGCAAATCTGGCAGAAAAAAATTGTCTTGGCATTATGGAATTGCATTTTGACAGTTTGACTGTGAAAATGTTTAATTTGGCAATTTCTTACGGAAAATATAAAGTTACTCTAAATAAAATAAGGCCGGTGTCACACTGCGGCTGCCGCAAGTCCTATACCGTGTCATACTGTATTGTGTGCCATTCTGCGGCGGCGACGCACAGTGTAACACCGGCCTAAGATTTGGGCTGCCTTTCGGACGCATACTTTTGCTGCACCACGTCTGAGGTGCGAGGTTGTTTTGCTGTAGCTCACTCATGTGAGGTGCACAGCAATTTTGTTCTCTATGTGTCCCCACTTAGGAATGAGTTTTGCCTGTAGCGACAATCCACGTGGACTGTTTTGTTACTATGTCAGTCAATAAAGACTAACCTTTTTTTAGTTATCCCTTAGGCGTGGAAGTTTCTCAAATTATAGAATTCACCGAACACTGCGGCTACCCAGTAGTATTAGCCAGTCTTCACACCATTTGTCTATCTGCACTGTGTTCTTTTTAGCTCCGGCCTAAGCCGAGAGCTCTAGGTTTTATCCGTATTATTGTTCTTCTTGGGACGACCACTTCTTAAAAGGGGTTCAACTCACTCACTCACTCATTCTTCATGGGGTGACCACTTCTTAAAAGGGGTTCAACCAATATTTAAGAGGTTCAACCGAGAGGGGGTTCAACCAAGGGGTTCATCTTCAAAATTTCAATATAACCATATGAATATGAAAATCCAGATAAAACATAATTAATATTTTTGAGACCTTTACATATGGATATTTTATTATTTCACTTGAATCATTAAGAGCCGGAGCTTTTGAAGGGTTTTCCTTCATGTTCTTGTTCTTCCTCACGCACATAGCAATTATTAATAAGGACCATAGTTATTGTATCTCTCACTAGCCATTCGACCATCTACTCTGGCTCCTGCCCGGCTGTGACTGGTCAGACACGTTCGTTTGGACACCTCAACAAGTTCACCCGCCGCGTGCACAAGCGGTAAGCCCGTTAATAGGCGAACAGCTCGATCGTGTGGACGGGCCTTTAATTAAGTACAGTTTTATTCACCAGTAGTGCACACAACAGGATAAATATAAGTAGTGGCCAAGCACCTGTGTAGAGCCTTCCCGCTTGCCTGGATGTGTGTGTGTGTAGCTTGGAGAGGGTCTTGATGTGCTTGGAGAATGTCTTGGTGTAGCGTGGTGGTGCGTAGAGCCTTGGCGTGGTGAGGCAAGGTGAATGGCTGGTGCGGCAGGAGCGGGAGAGAGGCAGGTGTGTGCTGGCTAGAGTCACGAAGCTAAGTGGAAGAGAGTTGGCTCCGGCGTGATGAGCTAGGCTTGGTTAAGGGTCGCATGCTGGCATAACATGTGAAGGCGAGGACAGTGTTAATTGGAATGCCTTGATTCACCCAAAGTATGCAAGGAAATAATACCAGATGAGTAAAAGTAATTGTGGCCTGATGTTGCTGGGAATAGTTTATAGGAATAATTTGCTCTGATTGTAACCTGTAATTTAATGAGATAGTAGCCTATACTTTTGGTAAATTGGAATGCCTTGATTGATTAGTAAAAAAAAATGTGGCCTGATGTTGCTGAAAATAATTTGCTTTGATTGTAACTTGTGATTTAATAAACACAAAAAGTTTGCATTTTTTGGCAGATCAGTGTTTTATTATTTGTCCTCCTTTGTTTATTAAAGTCTTTTTTATCTGTGATGGACAGTGAGGGAGAAGTGATACATACATAGACGTAATAAAGAACTGACGATAAACAACATTACTCTATAAATAAATTTAAAAAGAAACACACACACAGACACAGGACGAGTATTTGGAGAATATGAAAGTTGAGACTTGCTGTTATTCCCATACCAAAATGAGGGGGGACCCCAGATCGACTTCATCGTATCGCCCTATTGCGCTCACAAGTTGCTTATGCAAGGTCATGGAACGTATTGTTAATCGTAGGTTATTGCATTTTTTAAATTCCAGGAATTTGCTGGTTGACGAGCAGTGTGACTTCCGCAAAGGTCGCCAGATGCTCGATCAACTATATATATATATATATATATATATATATATAGTGTGGGCTGGTTACTCCCTTGAAACAGTAGCATCAAGGCAGTTTCATCTTTGTTGTGCAATAAATGTTAATTTGTTTATATTGTTTTCATTATATTTGGTTATCAATATCATTCTGAGAACATAATTCTGTAGTTAAGCATAAAACATTGTTTTCAGTAGCATATAGAGAGATTCATGAGAATTACATTGACTACCATTACTGTCCTACTGGCAAATGGCAATACATGAAACCTATAGTCCTTCTGTTTTAAGAAGGCGAAATGCTGTGGGTGGGATTATGCAGGCAAGAATGCGTATCTGCCAACACTTTTGTTGTACATAACTACTATCATATCTTTTCGCTTGCATAAATTTGAAGGACTATGGGTGATAAGGGAGAAAGGCCTATGTCATTAAAACTTTCAAAGAACGAATGAGAAGGTTAAAATTATGAGAAAGAAAAGATAACGAATACTACAGAAGGCAAGGAAGGAAGGGGACGTGAGAGAGAGAGCAGACAGGGGAGAGGAGGTTGTGTGAGGTTGCCAGTTACTTGAAGAATATAGGTAGAAGTTTATTTATTTTACGGCGAGAAAAGGTGATAAAGAGGGGGACTGCCAGCATGAGGGGTGAAAAGAATACAGGGAGAGCTGAAGACAGAAAAGGGATTGTCTCGGCTCCGTTATTTGTTAACAATAGACAGTGTCTTTATTTAATGGATCGATCAAATGCAATATAATAAATCAGATATTCTAAATGTTTTTCATTTCTTTTCAACTACTCACCCTTATCTGTCCTATACACGACCGATGCCCTATCCATATGGCGAGGAAAGTTCAAGAATGGTTTGCTGCTCATGATGATTTGCAGGTGATAGATTTGTCTAGTTAAGACTGCGATATGAACCCTATAGAAAATGTATGGGGTTCTATCGTTAACACGTGGGAGCCAGAACGACAGAGAACCACAGCAGATTTGTTACGTCACACCAGAATACAGTGGGAGATTTTTTCGGGGAAAATCATATATATTATACAGTGAGGAGGCATGGTGCCTCAATGCCCGAGCAACTGCAGACTGTCATTGAGAAGGAGGGTGGTTGGACACGATACTAGCAACAAATTAATGAGTGATAAAATGAAATATGTAATATACAGTATTTCAAGCCTTAATATCTTCATAGAAGTGTATATAAATTGTGTATATACTGTATCTCATCGTGGCTAAGGGTCTAAAGCAATACATATATCGGTGCTTATAATAATAATAAGACAACAAAACAAACATTACACATGCTTAATGCAAACGTGAGGTCGAAGTAAAAACTTCATGTTATAATAAGTTAACAGTTATTATAATTGTATGACACCAACGTGTTCATCACAGCAGAAAAGTCTCCAGTCTTCCCTGATCAAACACTCCCTCCTTACTTGGTCAAGCCCTCCCCTCCCCCTCATGTTTCTCTCCTTTACATACTCTTCCACTCTGTTCTGCCATCTTACTGGTGGTCTGCCTCTCACACCACTTCCCACAACTTCACTTCCATACACCTTCTTTACAAACTCCTCACCTTGCATTCTCTCCACATGTCCAAACCACCTCAAAGTATTACGTTTCACTCTCTCAACTACTCCACACTCAATACCAATTGCCTTCTCACTCATACTGCATCTCTTATACACACTCTCATTACTTTCTCCATCCCACCTTGTCAGTCCACATGCACCTCTCAAATAACTCATTTCCACAGCACCTATTCTTGACTGATGATCCCTACTCCATGTCCATGTCTCCGACGCATATGTCAGTGTTGGCAAGATTATACTATTTCGCAGTCCCCTTTTCACTTCCATACTCACACTTCTACCTTTCATTATCCTCCCCAGTGATCCTATGACCTGTCTACCCTTCACTGCTCTCTCCCTAATTTCTCCTTCCATACTTCCATGTTTACAAATAACTGTCCCCAGGT